>OX596277.1:28454255-28984255 GCA_951394225.1 Harpalus rufipes | reverse complement strand
AAGCGGACAGGGAAGTACCGCTAGATTTCAGCACTACTGAAATTCTTCATTATAATGCTGCATTCGTACTTATGGAACTGGAATATGCTCTCAGCCAATCGAAGTCATCATCTCCAGGCTTAGATAGAATTACCAACGATATGCTCAAAAATTTAACCCTTGATTTTAAACTGCACTTGCTTTCCGTATACAATATGCTCTGGCAAGAAGGTTCATATCCTGAGAAGTGGAAGGAAGCCATTGTCATCCCTATCCCTAAGGTCGGAAAAGACCTATCGATACCGTCAAATCATAGGCCGATCAGTTTAACGTCTTGCATCGGAAAGATATTCGAAAGAATGATCAACAACCGTCTTATGTGGACTCTGGAAACCAATCATTTTCTGTCAGATCACCAGGCCGGGTTTCGCAAATTCAGATCCACTGTTGATCATCTCGTATATCTGGAAGATGCAATTCTCACTGCTTTCAATAATAAAGAACACTTGGTTGCAGTGTTCTTTGATCTAGAGAAGGCCTATGATATGACGTGGCGGTATCACATTCTTAAGAAGCTACATGGCTGGGGTTTCCGTGGTAATTTGCCGCAACTTATTTCTTCTTTTCTGGCAGAACGCAAATTTAGAGTTCGGGTCGGTACCTCTCTATCATCCTCAAGAATATTAGAGAATGGAGTACCCCAAGGCTCTGTTTTGAGCGTCACACTTTTTGCCATTGCGGTAAATGAGCTTGTGTCCTTTGTCAGCTCTGTAGGTATGTGTCTGTATGTTGATGATCTCACCATTTTCTGTTCTGGTAAGAAGATGGGAGACATCAACAGAACTTTGCAATCTGCAATTAACAGCATTGCCCGGAGGGCTGACAAAATTGGATTCAGGTTCTCTCGCGAAAAAACCCAGTGCATGCACTTCTGTCGCCTAAACCGACCACACTATGGACCACTCCTTTTTATGAGGGATAATATTATTAAAATCGTCAATAGCGTCAGATTCCTGGGACTCTATTTCGATCCAAGGCTAACTTGGAAATTACATGTTGAAGAGCTAAGGACTGTTTGTCTTAAAGCTCTAAACATTATAAAAATGTTGGCGGGTACTAAATGGGGAGCAGAGCCCAAAACCCTTATACGGGTGTACCAATCTCTGGTTTTATCAAAGATTGATTACGGGTGTGTCGTCTATGCCTCGGCAAAACGTACAACCCTCAATAGACTAGACTCAATCCACAACCAGGCTCTACGGTACGCACTTGATGTCAGACGTAAAAAGTTTCTGCTGCTTTATGTTTCTAAAATCAAGTCCTTACCGCAACACAAGAACTTCAGTACTTTCTTTCGGAGTGATAATTGGTGCAATCCACGACAAATTCAAACCAGACCCGCTGGTATCCGCGCGAAAGAGCTTCTAGACCAAATAAATTTTGATATACCATTATCGATTCCTGTAGGGGAATCTGAAGTACCGCCGTGGTTGGTTCCATTAGCTAGGACTAACAACATACTAACTATGTACGACAAGTCCAACAGTCCCCCGATAATGATACAGTCAAGGTTTCTTGAGGTTCTGCACGGATACAAAAACATGATGGTAATTTATACGGATGGTTCTAAAACCCACCATGGTACTGGTTGCGCAATTGCTGTCGATAACATACAGCACTCATGGTCGATGCCTCTTCTAACTTCTATCTACACAGCAGAGTCCTATGCTATCTGGCAAGCTCTACGCTACTGCGAGTTCGTCAGAACTTCTAGGAAGTTCCTCGTACTAAGCGATTCTTTGAGCGTCCTACAAGCCATTTCAAACCCTTTTACTGTTGACCCAATTATTCAGCATATCTTGTCCCTCATGAAACATCTTCATGAGACAGGGAGAGATATTTATTTTCTTTGGGTGCCAAGTCACGTCGGCATTAGGGGTAACGAATTGGCTGATGAGGCAGCACGTTTTGCCGCTGATAGTAACTCTGTTGATGTCGTAATGTATAAATCTTCAGATATAAGTCTTCATCTGAAGAAAGAGGTATTGGCTTTGTGGCAGCGCACATGGGATGGGGTTCAGAACCATCTAAAAACCATTAAGCCGTTGGTTGCACCAGTTTTATTGCCGAATGATCTTACCAGAAGGGATCAAGTCAAGATCCATCGTCTGAGAATGGGTCATACAAGTCTGACACATGGGTACCGTTTAAATCGGGATAATGCCACTATGTGCACCAGATGTGATACTGCTCTGACAGTTGAACACATTCTTGTTGCATGTCCACAGTATGATCTACTCAGGCGACTATATCATTTAGATCAAGACCTTTCCTTTATTCTAACAGACTCTGATAAGATCCGTAATGTTCTGAAGTTTTTGCGTGCGGTAAATATATATGAAAAGTTATAGACTTGTCTATTTTTTCATCTCATTAAAATTTTCTTTATGTAATTCTTGTATTCTTTTCTATTTTTCTCATTATACGTATACATAAGTATGCGTAAATACTTATATTTATATATTGTATTTTATGCATGTGGGTTTTGTTGATCTCGTATACATATGTATATTTATTTTATATATTTATTTACATGTTACTTTTTTTTCAAAATTAATACTATACATCTATTTGTAATACTTATATAGTAGTATATGTCCCGTATATTTATTTATATTATACTTTTTGATTAGTATATGGGCTAATAACCCCAGTAGTTGATGCCCTCTTCTAGTTAAAAAAAAAAATATTTTTATTATTATTTTTTTTATTATTATTTTTTTTATTATTATTTTTATTATTATTATTATTTTTATTATTATTTTTATTATTATTATTATTTTTATTATTATTTTTATTATTATTATTTTTATTATTATTATTATTTTTATTATTATTATTATTATTTTTATTATTATTATTTTTTGGGTGCCAAGTCACGTCGGCATTAGGGGTAACGAATTGGCTGATGAGGCAGCACGTTTTGCCGCTGATTGTAACTCTGTTGATGTGGTAATGTATAAATCTTCAGATATGTCTTCATCTGAAGAAAGAGGTATTGGCTTTGTGGCAGCGCACATGGGATGGGGTTCAGAACCATCTAAAAATCATTAAGCCGTTGGTTGCGCCAGTTTTATTGCCGAATGATCTTACCAGAAGGGATCAAGTCAAGATCCATCGTCTGAGAATGGGTCATACAAGTCTGACACATGGGTACCGTTTAAATCGGGATAATGCACCTATGTGCAACAGATGTGATACTGCTCTGACAGTTGAACACATTCTCGTTGCATGTCCACAGTATGATCTACTCAGGCGACTATATCATTTAGATCAAGACCTTTCCTTTATTTTAATAGACTCTGATAAGATCCGTAATGTTCTGAAGTTTTTGCGTGCGGTAAATACATATGAAAAGTTATAGACTTGTCTTTTTTTTTTCATCTCATTAACATTTTCTTTATGTAATTCTTGTATTCTTTTCTATTTTTCTCATTATACGTATACATAAGTATGTGTAAATACTTATATTTATATATTGTATATTTATTTTATATATTTATTTACATGTTACCTTTTTCAAAATTATTATTATACTTCTATTTGTAATACTTATATAAAAGTATATGTCCCGTATATTTATTTATATTATACTTTTTTATTAGTATATGGGCTAATAACCTCAGCAGTTGATGCCCTCTTCTAGTTAAAAAAAAAAAATTTTTATTATTATTATTATTTTTATTATTATTATTATTTTTATTATTATTATTATTTTTATTATTATTATTTTTATTATTATTATTTTTATTATCATTATTATTTTTATTATTATTTTTATTATTATTATTATTTTTATTATTATTATTATTTTTATTATTATTTTTATTATTATTATTATTTTTATTATTATTTTTATTATTATTATAATTTTTATTATTATTATAAATTTTTTTTTATTATTATTTTTATTATTATTATTATTATTATTTTTATTATTATTTTTATTATTTTTATTATTATTTTTATTATTTTTATTATTATTTTTATTATTTTTATTATTATTTTTATTATTATTATTATTTAGTTTATTCACCTCAGTCTAGTACATCTAAGAGCTACAAGGTAAATAATTAAATACAATACATTAGCAAAATTGTACTTTTCATTTTCAGGGCTCTAAGATTGCTCGTAATGATGGCCTAAACTTCGGGTTGGCAGGATGGAGATCTCTTCTGCTGACTAGGATGTGGTCTTTAGGTGTCCTAGTCGGTTTCAACCATATTCCAGCTATAAACCATACAGCTGAGGATATATGGGATTTTAGGAAAGTACTTTTCTTATAATGTGGGCTGTTCCATATATTGCTTGTTTTTGAATTTCATATGGGTCGTGATTTCCAGGGATGCGTTTGACATTTTTTTATTATTATTATTTTTATTATTATTATTATTATTTTTATTATTATTATTATTTTTATTATTATTATTATTTTTATTATTATTATTATTTTTATTATTATTATTTTTATTATTATTATTTTTATTATTATTTTTATTATTATTTTTATTATTATTATTTTTTTTATTATTATTTTTATTATTATTATTATTTTTATTATTATTATTTTTATTCCCCCCCGTGAGCCCACCTTGTCGTAGGGGGGGGGCTCAGTAGCCTTTGTTGCCAGCAAAGGTGAAACTAACGGGCCATGACCTATGTATCACCCATTCTTTTAACCGGACGATTAGTAGGTGATCGTCCGTGCACAGTTTTCCTCATACCTACCTGCATGTTGACCGTGTGCGGTGACCCGTGTCGGTGGAGGAGGGGATCCTGGTAGTTGAGGAAGCCCCGACACACTACTTTGGCCCTGAATTCACTCAAACGGGAGGTTGCAGGCTAACCCACCTGTGACCAATCGGTTCCCATCCCATTGCGAGGCTGGGGGGTGAGTCGTCTTGGGGACGTAGCGAGATCACCGGGAAGCGGGCGTGCACGAGGACTTAGCGGCCCCAACGTAATCTCTCCCGTGGACTGGCCCTGCTACCAACCGGGATTGCTATAGTCTTTGGAAAGCCCTGGCACTATACCGATTTGCGGTGTTAGTGTCCCGTTTGAGACTCCAAGGAGGGTGGGGATACCAAAGACTGAAGGATCATTTCACATGAAAATGAAAAAATCAAAGCCGCTCTCTGGTTCACCGACTTCAAAAAACGGTGCGCTTGGAGTCGTGTTAAAAGCTCCCGGGGAGAAAACCTCGTCAAAAAACACATCTTGTGCGGGTATGTCCAATAACCCCACTTATGAGATGAACCAAGAAAAGGTGGTAGTACCCCGGTTCTTGGTCATTCAAAAGCTTGGTGAAAATTTTGAAAAAATTAGTCCCTTTGTCATACAAAAATTACTTTTTGGATTAATCGGCGAATTAAAAAGTATAAAGAAAATTAGCGACGGTCTACTTGTGGAGACAGTTTCGGCTTCACAAGCAAAAAAAATATTAAAACTGACCAAAGTGGGAAATATGGACATAGAAGTGGTCCCACAAAAGACGCTTAATATATGCAAGGGTGTCATTTATTGTAAAGATCTATTAAATTGTACAGTGGAGGAAATATGTAACGAGTTACGGGAGCAGGGTGTTATTGAAGTGCGACGCATTAAGACAAGATTCAATGGTCAATATAAAGACACACCAAATCATGTCTTGACCTTCAATACCCCGAAACTTCCACTTAAGTTGAAAGTAGCATATATGTCCCTCCCTGTACGCATGTATGTGCCTGCACCGATGCGCTGTTTCCATTGTCAAAAGTTCGGACACACAGCTGCACGATGCAAAAGTCCACAGATTTGCATATGTGGAAAGGCCTTACATGAAGGAACCCCTTGCATAGAACCCATTACCTGTATTAACTGCGAGGGAGACCACTTGCCTCTTTCCAAAAATTGCCCTATTTATAAGCAAAAGGTTGCCATACAAGAGATGAAAATAAAGGAGAATATTACACATCTTGAGGCAAGGAAGAAGGTCATTATTTCTACACCGGCCGGTATCTCTTATGCCAATAAAGCATCAGCCTCAGCAAAACCGGATACTACTTCCTTTGCCAAAGAAATAATTCCCCACATAGTTCAGGCATTGAAAAGTATCTTTGTTACGAAAGAAACTTTTAATGCCGAACAAAGTGCGCCTCTTATCCAGTAATCCTTTCCCGACACCATCAAAAATTCCTACACAAAAGAAGAAAACATTAAACACTATTTCTTCTTCTATTGTGCCTATTTCTCCTGGCCCTTCTCCTTCTTTCATTCCTACTAAGGAAAAGATAAGGGCAAATACTTCTTGTATTGTTTCTTCTTCTGACGAAGATCTTTCTCTTTGCTCTGCACCTTCGCAGCAGCAAAAGAAAAAGAAGGGTTGGCCTCTAGGCAAACCAAGAAAACCAGTTTAGTTCTTCTACATTATATTATAAGTCATGAACAATATTATTCAGTGGAATATTAGGGGATGCGTCTTTCATTATTGTGACTTGAAGATGCTACTATCGGAGTTTAATCCGATATGTACGTGTCTTCAAGAAACATACTTTACACCAGGCCAGGTTTACTCATTGAAGAATTATAGTATAGTTAGGTTCGATTCTGCACCCCATATCCGGGTCAACGGAGGTGTGGCGATCATCGTAAGACATAATGCGAGTTTCAAGCAGGTTAATTTCAACACTAATATTCAAGCGATTGCTATACGAATGTCAGCCCCATTTAACGTTACTATCTGTAACATTAATATGGGGCCTCCCGTACGACCATAAACCTATTAAGTAATAGTTAATAAGTATATGCGTACGGGGGTGTGAAAAATCATAAAGATTGTAGATCAAGTATCATCTTCATCCGATTTGGAAAGCAGGTAGATAATATTTTTTATTTCATACCTACTGGCTAGAATACACAAAGTTTCGATGGCATTATGATACCTTTATAAAATATCAACAGCAGCGGAATATTGCCATTTTGTAATTTTGTCTGTTTAAAATTGACGCTGATGTGAGCGTCATCTACTGAATTAGCATATGGACATTTGAGAACTGTATTATAGACAGAGTTGAAGTAGGATTTGGCAGGTTATTGTTTTAATTGTCAATTTTTGTTTTTTCTCTGGTAATAAATGCTTTTTCTATTATAAACTTTGTGAATCAAGTCAATAAATTTTATTTCTTATCATTTATCCTACACTAGCTGGTGATGAATTTATGGTAGAATTTATAAATGTGTTACAGCCACGAAGAGCAGAAAACAATATAAGAAGTGTGAAAATAATTTTAGATAAAGGAATGATATAGAATTTATTGCCAGCTACAATTAAGGATTCAAGATTATGAGCGTTAGAACATCTTAAAAATGAAGAATGTGATTATGTTTAACTTATCTTTTTTGTTACTCTGTATTATTATATTAAATAGTCCTATTAAGAAAAGAAAATATTTTATTATTAAATTGAATAAAATATTATTCATAAAATGTCTTTATTATTTATATTATTTACTTGATTTCAAATGTAATAAAATAAATAAATACTAAATTTCAAAGTTAATAGTACAGCCATCTATATTTTAATAGGCGAAATACGACATAGATACGTGCATGTAGCGACCTGTAATGAATGGTTCATACGCCGAGAATCCTGTCCCAATTCGTCCGACTTTAGTACTTGTGGCATTGTGATGTCGGAAAACTTCGGGTCTGGTAGTCGACATACGTTTATCACTTGTGGCATTACGGACGTCTGGCATTTAGGACGCGTAGCACTTTGGAGCTGTAGGATTAGTACGACTGCTACGCACTCAACGCGGAGCACGAGTAAAAACGCACTTTGTCGGCTAACTTCGATAATACTCGGTGGTCTTCGCGTTCGTTGTGCGCTGACGCATAGAACGAGTAGGCACGGACTTTTTCGGCTGACTTCGCTACCGCTCGGTGGTTTTCGCACATACTGAGCCGGATTCTGCAAGTTTTCTCAGTATTCGGTCAAAGTGCTTGGATTTCGCAAGAGTTTCAAATACAAGTGCTAACAATGCGACGAAAACGAAACAGCGTAGCAAGTGAAGCAAGCGCTTCAAGTGAAACACCCACCACGTTAACGAAAGAACAATTCAAGGAACTATTGACGGAAATTCGCAGCTCATCTGTGCAAGACAGTGAACTTGGGCGCGCGCGTTCAAATCAAACACCGATAATTGAGACAACTCACATAACCGGAAATTTTGTGAACTGTAGTGCAAGGTTTAATGGGAGTGATGCGGTAGATGGTGATGCTTTCTTAGACAATGTTCTCACATATAAAGATTGTACAAACATGACGGACAGTAATGCGTTGCGCGGCCTCGCAATGCTACTTGAGGGGAACTTTAAGGAACTGTTAAATAGAACAAGAAACATTGAACAGTCATTACAAGAACATCGCGAAGTGCAGTTAAGTGTGAAAGAGAACTGCAACGATAAGAAATACAAGAAATTACCAAAGGAGAGACCTAAATGTGGTTATTGTCGTCGTTTTGGGCACAAGGTCAGTGAATGCCGAACGAAAACTGCAGATGAGAATAGGAATGCACCAAACTAAAACCTGCACGTGGTCAGCAAACCGAACAAAAATCGGAATGGCCAGTTATTCGTTGTTACGGATGCAACGCACCAGGTGTAATTCGTGCAGAATGCCCAAACTGTTCAAGTGGTAGTAAGTCAGCAAAAGCTACACCAGAGACGTTTTACGGGGCTGAAGTTAAGATGAGCGAGGCTAATTAAAATAGCTTCCCTCGACCCATATTACCGATACAAATAATGGGAATGTTGGGAACGGCTGTTGCCGATACGTGCGCTTCTCGAAGCATTATGGGAAAAAACTTGTACCAGCGAATTAAAAATGAATGCCACACTGTACCTGAACAAATCCGCTTAACCTTAGCTGATGGAAGTAAAAACACTCAACAAGTGATGACTACACAGTTGGATGTGAATCTTGGGCACAAGTTAATCAAGACTACCTTCATAATCTTGCCAAACGAATACGACAAGAGTACTTTGCTAGGATGCGATTTCCTAACTACTGCCGGAGTAGTTATATATAACTACTCTAATATCTATATGTTTGAGAAGAAATGGCATTTCAATGACGAACCTACACAGCAGTACACATATGCAAAGGAAAATCGACCAGTTGTTACTGAAGCGAACAGCGCAACTATTGAGAAGTTACGACTGCGATCAGATGAAGGAATGAATTTGAACCCTAATTCAAAAGGAGAATTAGAAGAGTTGTTGAATTCTAATGAGGATATCTTCCGACAAGGGGGAGGGCCAACCCCCATGCACGGAACACTGTATCAGAACACAAGGTACCCATAGCTGTGCCTCCATATAAGCTTGCAAAACCAAAGGAAGAAGTTTACGTCCCAGAGATTACACCATATTTAAAAAGATTGGCTCAACATCTAAAAGACGCAAAAACAAGAAATGAAGCCGAACAGGACCGACAAAAGAAGTACATAGATGAGCATCGTCAGCCGGCACCTTTGTATCAACAAGGTAACAAAGTTCTTTTGAAGACCCACTTTCTAAGTCGAGCGGACCAGGGAATAACATCCAAATTTCTCCCGCTCCGTGATGGACCGTACCTCATCCATGCTGTTGTGACGCCAACAACCTTCGAGTTGGCAGAGACGAAGACTCCCCGTATTAGTATAGGTAAATTCCACAGCAGTGAACTAACCCCTTTCATCTGCCTAGAAGGAGATGAGGATACAATCCCAGAGTATCCAAAAAGAAAACGTGGACGACCGAGGAAGAATCCCGAACAACTTCCTGGTCCTGGTTCCTCCGCGAGGGCACTTTCCCGGAACCAGAGGGGGAGAGTGTAACGGCCATCTTTCCCCACCCCTACAATACATGCCCAGCAGAGCATCGAGTCGACCGGGCTGTAGTCAGTCGTGCATTTTTCGTCTGTAAGAGAGGTCGTTTCACTTGTTTCATGCAAAATATATTGTAATACTTATAAATTTGAACCTTTTTTTGTAATATTTTTATAAATAAACTTGTTATCTGACACACTAAGTGTTATAAGGTTGCTATTTAAAAAATAAAAGTTGATAGTCGTATCTTGCAAACCTGACTTTATAAAAAATATCTACATCTGCCATAGAATAATATATTTAAAATAATAAAACTTTTATATGAGCCATCTTTTTCTATTACTTATAATAAAAAAGTTAAAGGGGAGTTAATTAATTATATTTGTAAAAGTATGCCTTTTAGAATGTATTATTTCATTTATGTCGCTACTATTTGCATTGAAAACACTACAGATATAAATTAATGCTGCCCCTGTCATTGTTTTAAAATAGTTATTTTTAATTTCAAGCGCCAAAAGTATCATGCACGTAAAATCCACACTGGCCGACGTAGGGAACGAGTAAATAAATGGTTTAACAGGATGTGCAAAGGGTGCCCAATATTTCTGAGGGACGGGTCGGGTGTGCGGGAGGTAATACGAAAGACGGGGCTTAAATGTGCACTACATGAATTTTACCGAATGCTACCACTTGTTCACAGTATACACAAAATGAAATAAACGAACGACGTTGGTGTATATAGTTCATGGTTTAAAATGTGTACACGGTGTGAAATTACCGAACGCACCTAATAATGATGGCCGCTCCTTCCCTATTTGAAACTCTTTACTTCAGTGTTTTCCCAAACTTTTTTTCCTCGCGCCCCCATACTGGTATAAAAATTTCTTCGCTCCCCCCTTCAGGCTTCTAAAATTCTTCACGCCCCCTTAACTTGGCCCGTTAGTAGTTTGAACCCGAAATAATTAATTGCCCTAATGGAACGCGCCCCACATTTTGGGGCTTTACTTTCATTGGTTTGGTAGTACCATTGATTTTATATACTTCTTAAACTATTACCTCCTCCTAACAAGCTAATCGTTATACAATGACGAGATGATATAAACAAAAACCCCCTTATTTTTTAAGTATTTTAATTAGATCATTTTATTTATTCACTAATATTCATTATTAAACATATACATACTTTCACTTTTTTTTACTAATTTTTGTTTACTTCGATTGAGCTGGAATGCATTGAGGTACATAACAATGCTGAGGCACATTTTTCAAGTTAACTTGCCTGTAGTAAAATTTTGTTTTGTTACGGCCCTGAAAAAGTATGTTCTAATTTCCAATAAGTGAAAATCATTTTAACTTATGCATATATAAGGAATGGGGTCCTCCACCGTAGTAATAAATTAGAACACGGGTCATTTATATTAAAACTAGACCTTAAAACTGTATGTTAAATACTATTTTTTTGAAAAAGTTATTAGTTTTTAAAATTATCGACTTTTTAATAACATTTCCCCATCTCTATATCTACGTTACATATTTACTCTATTCCAAATTCACACTACTTTCAAGCCTTCTGATATCGCCTATTTTAAATACGGAATCCATTTTAAAGTATATGAATACAGAAATTAACAAAGAAACAACGGAAATAAACCAAATAACACTTGTTTAAATTTATGATATCACGCCCGAAATTATGCGTTGGTATGAAAGCGAAAGATATGAAAATACATAGGCTACCAGTGCATGTAATCAAAACTTGGAGTATAATATACCTAGTTTTTTATTAATTATTTTATTAAATTGTATTCTCCAAGCATCGTACTTGTTTACCTATCTAATTATTGAACACAAGTGTTATTTTAACATATTTATATGTTTTTATAAGTGCGAAGTAGACTAAACGCTCCCACTAGGAGCGTTTAGTCGACACCTAGTGGCACTGTTTTTCCTTTTTTCCTTTTAATCCCTCCACCTAATTTTCTTGGTTATTATTCTAGCGCATGGTTCTGTGCGCGCCAATGTTTAAACTACGAACTGATAGCTTCTCTAGAAGATAATGCGATAGGCCAAACAAGATTAAAAATAATAGAAAATACGATTACAAATTATTTGATAGGTAAATAATGAAATATATTTACATGTTTAATGATAATTATATATGTATTTTTTATAGAACTGCTTTATCTGTATCTAAAATGTTATGGTGAAAAGAATGTAAATATGCATTGACATTATGTATAAGAAATTAAGTGAACCGGTAAAATTATACCGCCATGTAAATCTTTATAATTTTGTTCGGATGGAACGATCATGGACATTAATATTTTCATTTAAGAAAATGGAGCTTTCGGTTGTAAGCTTCTAATTTAAAATATTTATAAACGTTCAGAATCACACCTATATTACATTTTACTTTTATTTTTTCCCTTTGTCGATGCACTACGAATGTCTATTTTTGCTTTATTGAAGATATTTTCCAGTTCCCGTAATCCATATTCGAAAATTTTGTTCATTACAGCGAAATATATAGGACACAGGCCAAATACCATGGAGTTAAGGATATATAATAGAGGAAGCACAAGTCCGAAATCTTGAAGCCAGCGGGGATTGGTCTGCCATGTTGCACTGGTCCATTTCTGATTAGTTTTTTGCTTTTTGCTTGCGTTGATGATTTCGAATTTGTTCCTTTTGATAATAAACACGACAGTTTACTATGTATTAGACTGCAGAAATGGACCAGTGCAATATAGCCGCCGCTTCATTCCCCTTCCGTCACTAGGCATAAAGGTCATTGCCAACAAACTATGCTTCACGCTCCCTCTATATATATTCTAAACTCTATGCCATATACGAAACAAATTTTGGTTTCGTTTTGTAAACTTTAACAATTTTCATTACAGTGTACACTGTAAATTTTTCAAAATGTATATTCACTTGTGCTGCTACCTAGAAAAGTTTGGCGTGAACGCTCCCATACAAAATCATTCGTCACAGAATATTAAACAATACTTTCCGATCCCTTACAGACAATTTTCCGAACTAGTTCGGCAAATCAGGATATTCCGGTCTAAAAAGGTACCAGGAAAAGACCATTTTCTGGGCGATCGCGAAAAAAAAATTATTACGGCTGAACGGATAACCATACAGATTTTTTAAAAATACATCGCATTCGGTATACGAGTTGAAGTTTCATAAAAAAAATAGTACAGGGCCATATTTCACGTATATAATGATTATTAAAATGTATCACTTATTAAAATAAAATATGTATTAATATTATTAATGGAGAGTGTCCAAAACTAGAAATAAATTGAATAAAAATTTTAAAAACTTTACAAATTCACAATTTATTGGAACAATATTTATAAAACAGTACATTATGAAACCATAATTCACGACAGTGAATTATGGCTACTATAATAATCGAAAATAAATAAATAACGAGGATATATTTATACAGGAGTATAAAAAAACAAATTTGTTATTATGATTTCATTTACATATACCTATAAGAAATGCAATTTTCTAAAAAGTTAAAAAAATATTTTTCGTTGTAAGATACAAAAGATTTCAAAAGTGATAATTACAGTAACTATATCAGAAATCGAATGACATTTCAACAATTTCGTAGAATAAATTCAAAGATGTGATATTTTAAATCTTTTTTAAGTTATAGAAGGCAATTTAAAATATTAATTTGAAATCGAGAAATTAAAAATTATCAATTAAATTTTGCATTTTTGTTATCCAGATCAAATTCCATTAGCATTCAGAGCACCATATGAAAATTATTAAAATTTATTCATTTTTTCAATATTTTTATCGAGTAGCAAAGCTAATTTTATAAAATTTAATTACTGATAACTTATTTTCTTCTATAATAACAATGACGCAAATCTTATTTATTCTACGGAGGAAAAAAGTTAATAAAACACAGCAATTTTTTTATTTTCATCTAAATTTTCAATATATTCAGCACTCACGTACATATTTTTTGAAATAAAGTAGTTAAATTATTTGCATTTTTATTACACACGCTCTTCCAATAGAGATGTGTTTGTAGTTTACTGCATACATGTTACAGAAATTTGCATAAAAGCTTCTGTGGAGTAAATTCTAAAAATAAACTGAAACATGTTTCAGTTGGTTACAGGTTCAGTACGTACGTACGATTAAGACATTTTAATTTGCTCTTAGTTGTGCTGTGCATCACAATAGCTGAAATTATTTAGTGACTTTAAAATATACTAGTCATAAATAAATAAAATAAATATCTTCACAACTTATTCCCTATTTTTATGTGTACCACCCTGCATTTTAATTTGCAAAATCCGATAATGACGACATATCAGTACTGTCGAGGGCGCTTATCAGCCGTTACTTCACGGGCTTTCAATGTTATTATGGCAAGACCACCACACAAATCACTTTTGTGCTATTTGAATATTGGATATAATTTTTGAACAGCAAGTTTGGGGTCTGTCGGACTCAAACCCAGGCCATGCAAATCACAACCGATCATATAACGTGTACAACTACACGGTTCCTTGAAACAGGTAGGTAACATATAAAAGTTATTTTATTCTGTCGCAGTCATAAGAAATGAAATTGCAACACACGTATTTACGCTATTTCCAAAAAGCCACGCATATCTCTGACGTTTTACAATATGTATGAAAATTATCAAATTTTGTAATATACCTGCCATGATTTGAACTGAAACTGCGAATGCTTTCTCCGACATTTTATACTTATAGTGTAACATTCGAATCTACCTTGCCTGAAAATATTTTAAATAAATATATTATCACAATTTATTAGTTATTTCTAGGTGTGCCAATCTGCTTTAATTTACAAAATTTTGTAGTGACTGTTAAAGTTCTAAATGCCGTGCCATTAAACGTCGCAATAATGTCGTCGTCTGAACAACGTAACTTCGCGATGCCACGATGTCATGACGCTAATGCCTCGTATCAAAACATTTTTATTTGTCACATTGCGACACTGACGATGTCACGGTACTGCCATCACCGTCGTACCTACTTCCACCATCTGCACACTAATGACAGTGACACAACGACACTAGGACGAGAGCTGCCCCTTTGTTTTTATATTTTTAAAAAGTTCATTAAACATGCCATCATCAATACGTATAAAGCAAATTGATTTAGGATTTTCGAACTTCGAACTGCAACTCTCTTATACGAATGCATCTAACGCATTTCTACGCATAATCCACTTTCTCATTTTTTTTTCTTTAAACCCCCAACAGGATTAAATCCCAATTACAGAGTGGGTTCACATACACAAACATCCATGCCTTAGTGGGATTCGAACCCAGAACCCCGAGCGCACTCATGACTAAGAAGCATTGCTCTAACCATTGAGCCACCGGAGCTGTTCTTATTTCTAATTCAACAATAATCATTTGCTCTACACTACCTGCATGGCATTAGATGTCATGACATCGACATCAACGTGTGAACGAGCCTTTAGACAAGAGAAACTTCTAATAGACTCCTATCCTCAATACACCTGAGAATAACTGTTTATCTACCGACTTTTACACATCTAGAGACTTTTGCATATGTAGGAATGTTTGAAATGTAAAAAAAAACAATCTGATGTGACCAACACAGTAACTCCCGCCATTAACCTATGTATATAATTTTTATATTACTTTATAAAATTTTCCATACAATATATAGAAAAAGTATTAAAGCATACTTGTAGAAAATGGAATAATCTTTAATTTTTATAAAAACAAATTGAGAAAAAATTGCATTTAAAGGTATTTTTTGAAGAAAAACTATCTTGAGCTTTAAGTAAACTGCCATTTCCGGTTATCCGATTGCCATCAAAATCTAATCAGATATTTCCATATTAGAATAAGGTAGAAATACATGGTTTCAAAACTTTCTGAATGATGGTATTTGAGTTAGAGCGTAAACAGGATCCATACATACATACATACATACATACATACAGACATCATCGTGAAAATATTAAAATTGGATTGTAGGGACCATAAAACGTGGTCATTTACCAAAATCTCGATATGCGATTTTTAGCACGATCCCTATACCTCCCTTACAAAGGGTAGCGGGAGGTAAAAATCTGTTGTGGCCATCACTATACCTCTCGCCCTTTCCATTGTAGTATATATAAGTATTGTATTTAACATTTCTTGTACAAACAAAAAATTTTAATTACACCTAATCTTTATATTTACGTATTTTCTATAATTTTAAATTCATTCTCTGAGCAATTTTTCTCCATTTCTTCTAAATGTTCGAGGTTTTTCCAATTCATTAACGGGATTGGTGGTATTTCTGAAGGATTCATGTAATATACCTATAATTTTAAATATGTAATTAATAATAAAATAAGAAATATTAAATATCGTCCCCAGGAAAAAGCCTGCAGTACTATCTCTGAATTTGTGACATTGACATTAGTGACATTTATCTATCAATTACACAAATTTAAATTTCTTAAGTAGTTACCATGGAGATGTTTGGGCTGTGAGCAGGCTGTGAGATTTATTACAACAGATTATTTTATAGATTATATTTCTATATCTTTAAATCTATGGAAGATATAATAAAAAAATTAAATGTGTCGGATAGAGACTTTTGTTTTTTAATATTTGTAATAACATAAATTTTCAAAAAATAATATTTAGAAGATTTTTGTTAAAATACTACTACTTTCGGTTATCCAATTGTTACCAGAACCTATTCAACTCTTCCCATGACTGTTAGATTGAAGAATCCGTAGTTATATAGGTCTTTAGTCTTATAAAATTTGAGAAATCGTACCTCCAACAACTCCACACACACACAGACACACGCACATCCACGCACGCACACACACACACAGACACACTCATACACACACCCACAGACATTATCGTAAAGATGTTATAATCGGATTCTAGGGACCTTAAAACGTGATTATTCACTAAAATCTGAATGTGCGATTTTTAGTATGATTCCAATACCTCTCTTAGCGAGAGGTAAAAACATGTCAGCACCACAGAATGAAGTTGTTGAACTGCGATGTAATTAATTAATATAATGTTCGTTCTTGCAAAAGGTGTCATATATTCTGTTAAATAAAAATTGTTCTGTGTATGTTCAACAAGAATTAGACTTTCATTTAAAAATACAGTCCACTGCACCACATCCAACATTTGGTCCAATCGAGACGGATTGGGAACATAACCAAATAATTGAACACGAGGAAAAGTGAAATCCAGTACTACAGCATCGGAAAAATACAAAGTACAAGTACTACTGTTGCAGAATACATTGTCAAGGAAACAAAGGTAAGGTACGAGAATAAATCACCAAACTATTCCCGTGCGTTTTCCTTTCTTTGTTATATAGCTCCTGGGCAATCATGTCTGAAAATGTAGATTTGATGAAGAAGTGAAAATCACTCAAATGTTCAACAAGAATTATCTTTAACGACGTTCAACCAAGAAGATGATGGCAAGAAACAATTGTACGCCAAGCCTCGCTAAAAGAGATTTATCAAAACATTGATGAAGTTCAATGCAAGTTAGAAATCATTGATTATGACAAGCATGAATCAGATCGTGACAGTATGGAAGAAAACTATTTTTCTACATAAGTAGCAATGTTATTGATAATATTACACAAATTTTCTCAATTCAGACATTATATTACCTACAAGATTTATTAAAAGATGAATCTTTGAAAGTTATCCAAGCTGTAGCTCCATCAGCTGACAACTATGCAGTTGCCTGGCAGCTCTTGAAAGACATATATAAAAAATAATTCAACGTGTTGACGTTGTATTCACTTAAAAGAATTATTTTATCAACCAGATCAAGAAGAGAATCTGTTTGCAATTTACGAAAATTATTAACGGACACAAAGCAGCGTCTACACGATAGTTACATGTTAAACAACAAATTCAGACAATGCAGCACAACTGGGAACTAAGCTAAAAAGGTGATGCACTGCTGTCTTTGATCAAATTCGTGGAATAAATATGTCTTGCTTTGGAATTTGTAAACAAAGATAAAATAAAGTCAACAAATAAGGCAGTTAATGCAGCTACAGTTTTAACGAACAGTGAAAGGTCAAAACAATGTAGAATATGTAAAGGAAAATATCATCCACTTTACCAGTGTGAAACATTTATAAAGTTGGTAAAATTATGCAAAATGGAACAAACTTGAAATTAATTTACAGTAGGTATGGTAGGTGATTAAGTGAAGTCAAACTCAATCACAAATTATCATTTTATTTTTGTAATTGTAATGGCCCGTATTCCGAGCGCACTTTTAAAATAAAAGTGCTTTTATGGTGCGTGCTTTTACATTATGAGGAGTGTGCTCCATAAAAGCGCTTTATAAAATATAAATATGTAAGGTAACAAAATTAAAATATGTTTTCTCAATAACAGAAAGATAAAACGACATTTTTAGAATAATTAAACAATATAAAATTTTATTTATTAGTAGGCCTTCCAAATTCAAGGTATACGTATAAAAAGTATACGAATTATACGACTCGACAATCGACAAAATGATACTTTTGTCATTTAAAGTTTACTGTTCATGTTACTGCAGCTCCACTGCTACTTCCGCCGTGGGGGTTCCCCCGAAACAAGCTTGCCAACTCTTCACTACAATAATTTTATTTAAGTACCTCAACTAATAATACATAATCTCTTAAATAGTATCTTGTTTTCATTATGAATTATACCGAAAACCCGGTATTTTTGTTCAATACCGGTATTGAATACTATCCCGGTTGTCTGTGACAGCTAGCATTTTTAATCCATTAGGAATACTTGGGCCCATAATAACATTAGCTAAACTGCTAATGTAAGAATTATGGAAGACAACGCTAAATGGGATGAATCCGTACCAAATGAAATCCTAAATGGATAGAAATAGCGAAATCTTTTAGCTGCAATGAAAGATAAAAATACGACGAAGTTTAATAGTACCAAGATAAATGCAGAGCTGTGAAATCCATGGGTATTATGATGCTTCACAAGTGGTCTATGGAAGCGGTTTTGTATATACTAGCAGAATATATAGATGGAAGTAAGTCAGTCCGATTAATCTGTTCCAAACCACGTGTAACACCAATTAAATATGTAACAATTCCGCGGTTTAAATTGGGCTTTGATTTTAACCAAACTGGTCAACAAAGTAATATCCAGCTTGGAAATTAATTTATAAAATACATACCTCTGGACAGATTTGATGATAGTACTATTTTGATTACTATCACCCCCAACAGGCTGGTATACATTTGTTGCCAACCGCACATCAGAATTTCAGGAATTAATTATAAATTGTGAATGGAATTAAGTTTAACCTGAAAACTACCCAGCTGATTGCTTTCAAGAAAGCTATTGGTACCCAAATGAGTGACAACAAAATGAAGATCCAGCTGAATAAAGGTGAATGACCTGAAACATTCAATATCAATTTAGAAGCTCCTGTAGAGAAAAACAGATTTCACTCTTAGTTATACAAACTTAGAACATCTTCGACAATAATTTCTCTAGTCCCCAAAAAATACAACGATCGACAGAATATTTGAGATTTTTAAACAATTGCCAAAAAATAGAAAAGGCCGAACTTTTGGACTATTATTACCATTAGAATTAGATAGAGCACTTGGTAGAAGACCTCAACCTGAAGAATATTCCCAAAAAATCATACAGCTTAAATTGAAATAACTACCATACAGTTTAAGTTTACTTAATCCATTTTTGTATTCTGAAGAGTGACTTGGAGTTGGAGGCAGAATTCATAAATCATCTATATCATTTGTTCAGCGACATCCAGTAATTCTTCCAAATCGACATATATTAATTAAGCTACTACGTAATACAAAAGCACAATAAATGTATTCACGCTACGTTAAATAGTACCTGAAGAAACTTTTGGACCCATAAATAGAAGTAGTTTAACTGGAAAAAATATAAATTGCTGGGTAACTTATCATCGATTCAAGAAAAAAAAAATTAGAACAAATTATGACAAACTTACCAAGTGTTCGTATACAATCAACCAGGCCCTTTTTAAATGCTGGTGTTGACTTTGGAGGCCAGATATTAGTCAAACAAGGTCAAAGAAGAAATTCACCATTAAATAAAGCATAATTTCACTATCCATATGTTTATGTATACGAGCCATCCACATTGAACTCATGAATGTTTTCACTGCAGACTCAGTTATTCTAGTACTTAACGTTTTATGCCATGAAAAGGAAAATTTCAAAATATATGTATACAGTGACTGGCACCAGAAGAAAAAAGAAGGTATATTCTTGAATCTGCAGCTAACCACTTTGGCGGCATTTGGTCGGCTGGCATAAAATATGTGAAGTTTCATTGGAAAAGAATGGTAAGCAGCGCACAACTCAACTATGAACAGATATGTACAACCTTAACTCTAATCGAATCTTGTCTAACAGATTATCCTGGTGATCTTTTAGAACACAACCAATGAATATGCTTACCAAATTGCAACAAATTCAGTGTATGCAACAACACTTTTGGCACCGCTGGTCTGACGACTATCTAATCTACCTACAACATCGCCATAAATGCAACATTCAGACCAACCAATGTGAAGGAAAAATCGTTTTACTAAAAGAAGATAATCTTCCACCCTTCATCTGGAGATTAGCAATAATCACAAAGGTGTATCCTGGAGAAGATGACCATGTATGAGTAGTTTTAGTTAAACTACCAACCGAGAAGGAAATAAAGAGACATCACAAAAATCTGTCCACTTCCGATCGACGAAGAAGAGGGGTAACCTTTGAAGAAAACTGCAAGGCGGCCAGGATGTTAGAGAAGAAAAACCCCTAATAGACTCCAACTCTTAATATACATGACAATAAATATCTGCCTAACGACTTTTACGCATCTAATTTTTGAAATGTAAAAAAAATCTGATGGGACCAACACAATACATTCCTCCATTTACTTTTGGTTTGATTTAAATACATACCTATGGGGTCTGGTTACCACGTGCCTAATGTCTGGTTGCGAATCTGCGGAACCCGATTCGATCCGGATCAAGTCCAAATAATTCGAATTATTTTATTTAAATACATACCTGCATATTTACTAATACTAGAAAATACTTATATTAAGTTCCTTTCCTCTTTACAATTTTTGTTTTAAAACAATAGCCGATCGAGCTGTCAAAATTTTCACATTTCTACATTATAATATAGGTAACTGAATAAGTGATTAAAAAATCTGCCCACGCCATCTGCCCATCCAAACAGTGCATGAAACAATCTGAGCGCGAAAATTTCATAAAAACAACTGATAAAAACGAAATCTAACGCACAGATCTAGGATATAGGTAGACAGTGGCTTCAGATAGATAGTGAAGTAGGTTGAACATATTTGGTTAAGCGGTAAAAGAAAAATATATAATATTCTTTTTATTAATTTTATTCTGTTTACAAATTTGCCCCTTTCGCTAACGAATTAAAAAATTATGTATGTATGTATGTATGTATGTATGTATGTGCGTATGTGCATATATATATATATATATATATATATATATATATATATATATATATAAATATATTGTGACGTAAAGGTAAATAAAATAATAGAAAAAATTTAAATAATAAAAATTTAGACGTGATTTTCGGAAGGAAAATCACGAGTCACACACTTACCTTGGCAGCTCTATGGTTGGTGGTGGTTTCGCGAGGTAGAAAGAGAGAATTTAAAAAAAGGAAGGATCAACATGGATTACGTACCGATCCTGATAAGGTATCTGCCATAGCCAGTCTTCCTAAACCTAATACAGTGACGGAAGTACGACGAGCTTTAGGTCTATTTTCTTGGTATCGTAGATTCGTTGCAAACTTTGCCTCTATGTCAGCTGTCATCACAGAATTAATTAAAGGAAAAGGTAAGAAATCGCCAATTACTTGGAATCCCGCCGCTGAAGAAGCTTTTAATAACTTAAAAATGTCACTAATTTCAGCCCCTACACTTGCTACTCCCGATTATCGTCAGCCTATTAAACCTTTCGTTATTTATACCGATGCTTCTAGTTATGGTCTTGGCGCTGTTCTCACCCAAAAGGGCGAGGATGGTGAGGAACATCCTATTTCTTACGCTAGTCGCACCCTTAATAAGGCTGAAAAGAACTACTCTGTTACCGAGAAAGAATGCTTGGCTGTTGTCTTCGGTATTTTAAAATTTCGTCCCTTTATAGAAGGTCTGCATTTTGAGGTCATTACTGACCACTATTCCCTCTTATGGTTGCTTCGAATGCAGGATCCACATGGTAGACTTGCTCGTTGGTCAGTCCAACTACAGCAATTTGATTTTACCATTACCCATCGGCCTGGTAAACTTCATGAGCTTCCAGATGCTCTCTCGAGATGTCCTCTTGAGGTCTCAGCTATAACTGCTGAAAATTTCTCTAACACCCGTGATAATTGGTATTGCCGAATGCGCGAGAATGTCATTTTGAATCCGACGGACTATCCCGATTGGCGTGTCACTAACAATATTTTATACAAAAATATAGCCACTCCTTATTCTTTGCCCTCTAACTTGAGTTCTTGGAAATTCGTCGTTCCCCGAGAGTTTCGGAAAGATATTGTCGTACGATGTCACGATGACGTCACTGCCGCTCATTTAGGTATTTTTAAAACCTTCCATCGAGTTGCCGCCGAATATTATTGGCCAAAACTGTACCAGTACATTGCTGGTTATGTTAAACGTTGCAAAGTGTGTTTATCCCAAAAGGTTCCTCAACTACCTCCACCTGGTCTCATGGGCAGGGAAAAGGTAATTAGATTCCCATGGAAGGCCATCTCCATTGACATTATCGGACCATTACCCCCTTCATCTACGGGAAACCGCTATATTTTTGTAGTTACAGATTGGTTTACTAAATTTGTGCTTGTT
Source organism: Harpalus rufipes (assembly GCA_951394225.1). Taxonomy (NCBI): domain Eukaryota; kingdom Metazoa; phylum Arthropoda; class Insecta; order Coleoptera; family Carabidae; genus Harpalus; species Harpalus rufipes. The sequence goes on along the minus strand of OX596277.1, from coordinate 28,961,414 downwards.
CACCCCATGCGAGAAGCTACTGGCCCAAAAATCTGCAAATTCTTAGAAGAGCATGTATTTCTTTTATTTGACGTACCTCAAATTGTAATGTGTGATAATGGTACACAATTTATCTCTAAATTATTTACAGATCTCATTAAAAACTACGAAATACCGAAACTATGGTATAACGCCAAATTTCACCCTCAGGTAAACTTCGTAGAACGCACAACTCGCGTAAGTAAGACTGCTATTCGCTCCTATCTCGAAAACAATCACCGAGTTTGGGATAAAAACCTCCAAGCCCTAGCTCAAGCTATCAGAACTAGTGTTCATGAAGTAACTAGATTTAGTCCGACCTTTTTAACGTTCGGAAGGCATGTACCCTTGTCAGGAATTTTTTACCTTACCTTACCACTAAATATTTGCTCCGACGATCAGACCCAATATGCTCATTCCTTAGGGGAAATGCGTCAGTTCTTTTCAATTGTTCAAGAACGAATTCATAGAGCGTATGAACGAAATGCTAAATATTACAACAAGCATCGTCGACAGCTCGAATTTAACGAAGGTGACATTGTCTATCGCCGTAATCGAGTTCTCTCAGTTGGTTCTCAATGTTACTCCTCGGCTCTTGCTCCTCGCTATGTCCCCAGCTTAGTGTTCAGAAAGCTCTCTCCACTAGCTTATCATCTTCATGATTTGAGCGGAACCGATGCCGGTATCTATCATGTTAAGGACCTTAAACCCGCTCTTGCGGATCCCGAACCATCCCTAGAGTTATCGGACGATTCCTCCCCTACCTAATCGTCCTTTCTTTTGGAGAGGGGGCAGTGAAACGATTTCAAATTTCGTTTCGCGATTTTATTCAAAATTTTATTTAGTATTTTTCTTGACTAGCCAAGAATTAGCATTCACGTAGTGTTTCCGGTGTTTGCGAGAACGCGTGAGTTTTTGCTGAGACAGGGAGTTGGTCTTGCGACTTGAAGCGACGCACATGTGTGGGTTTTGTTTTTCCAAATTTTGGCTTAACATTTAGTTATCTTTTACCATCCACGTTTGTTAAAGTTTCTCTTGTTTATGATACATTGTTTTGGTTCATGTAACACCTGTTTGAGGTAAGTTTATCTGTATTTTTTTAGTCAGTGGTATCATACCCGAGCACATGGCGTAGCTGCGAGTACAAGACTATCTCTCGGGGTGTGTCTCCTCCTTTTTGGCCCTCAGTATCAAAATTAAGGTTTTTTTTTGTTGCGAGGCGATAGTTTAACTTCCACAGCTTAATTTTTCTCATTTTTTTGTGAACTCTAACCTTACAGTTCACTGGTTCCCAGCGCGAAGCGCTCTCAAACTTGCTACAATCCCTTGTTATAGTAATTTCTGTTGAACTTTTAGTGAAAGTGGCAACCTTCCACTTCACGGATTTTTCTGCGTGACGTTAACGCATTTCAAAGATATTAGTATTAATAATTTTCTTAAAAATTTCTAGGTCAAAATTTATATAAGTTATTTCATATTTATGGGATTTTTTTCTATTTTAAATTTATTTTGTTTCTTAAATTATCTAGCTCGTTTTAGTTTGTTTGTACGGCAGAATTTGAAGACGTAGCCAAGGCTACGTCATAGTAAAAGGTTGTATTTGTTTGTTTAAAATTTTTTTGCAAGCATATTAGATTTTTATCTGATTTTATCTTACTTTATCTTGGTTAGGTTTTACCTTACCTTATCTTACTTTATCTTGGTAAGCCCAAAATATTATTATCTCAAGTTAACTATTTTTTTTTGGGCTGCCGTTTCGCAACTTTTATACAAAAATTCTGCAATTTAAATAAATATTTAATTAATAATACAATAATATATATTAAATGTACTCATACCTCCCAGAACTGACAATGACATTTTGCATTTATTTGTCAATTACAAAAAAATTAATATCGCAACTGTTTTTCTGGCAACGAGATTTATTACAACAGATTATTCTATATTATTATATACTATATCTCCAAACCTATACGAGATATAATAAAAAAATTAAATGTGTCAGATTGAGAATTTAATCATCTTTAATAGTATTTAGTAACAAATTTTCAAAAAATAATACTTAGAAATTTTTTTTTTAGAAACTACCACTTCCGGTTGTCCAATTGTTACCAGAACCTATTCAACTCTTCCCATTACTGTTAGATTGAGGAATCCGTAGTCAAACAGGTCTTTATTCTTATAAAATTTGAGAAATCGTGTCTTCAACAACTTCACACACACCCACACACATCCACACACACACACACACACACACAGACAACATTGTAAAAATGTTAAAATCGTATTCTATGGACCTTAAATCGTGCTTATTCAATAAAATCTGGATATGCGATTTTTAGCATGAATCCAATACCTCTCTTACCGAGAGGTAAAAATTTAGACGTGATTTTCGGAAGGAAAATCACGAGTCACACACTTACCTCGGCAGCTCTATGGTTGGTGGTGGTTTCGCGAGGTCGTGGGTCGCTGAGAAAGAGAGAATTTAAAAAAGGAAGGATTAGGGCGCCAGTTATGTCGAAGGCGGAAAAAAAGTGGACATAACACACTCAAGAAAAAATGATATTTAAAACTTTAATAAACTACTCCAAAAAAATGGTTATGGCCTTTACACACCTTTATATGGGGTACAAAAAAATGATGGGTCCCAAATTGACTGGCCGCCGGATGGGGGGACCTGGTGGGCAACAAAGGCGTCATCCTGACTGGCCTTGACGAGCCTGCCTCGCTGAGTTACGGTGACCACTGCTGCCAGGACCTCGTTCTTAGGGCGTGGTAGTGCTGCACCGGAAGCTAGGGCAGCTTCGCTGGTAAATACCGGCTTAGCAGCCTACGGAAATCCCACTAGCCGACCTCCAGTTGGTTGGAAGGCTTCTTGCAAGGGATCCTGAGCTCTACTAGAGGCAGTGAACGATGAAGCGAGCAGGTAACAGGCGGCGGCGTCTCGACGCTAACCTCGACGGTGATGGTCCCCACCACCCAACGGATCGACCAACCCAGGACCAGGGCGGAGTAGACAAACAAAACAGGACATAAACCCTTTACAACTGTTAACAAAAAGTTTAAACAACTTTACCTAAATAAAAAAAAAAAATACTGAAATGATACTAAACCTTTAGTGCACTTCTAAAAAAAACAACAGCTGGCCAAGCTGAAGAACAGGAAGGAAAAAACAGTAGAGGAGAGGTTAGTAGCTCGAAGTTCTTTTGAGACTTGTCTCGGCGGCAGAATTTTTGTATAAAAGTTGCGAAACGGCAGCCCAAAAAAAAATAGTTAACTTGAGATAATAATATTTTGGGCTTACCAAGATAAAGTAAGATAAGGTAAGGTAAAACCTAACCAAGATAAAGTAAGATAAAATCAGATAAAAATCTAATATGCTTGCAAAAAAATTTTAAACAAACAAATACAACCTTTTACTATGACGTCGAAACAGCCTTGGCTACGTCTTCAAATTCTGCCGTACAAACAAACTAAAACGAGCTAGATAATTTAAGAAACAAAATAAATTTAAAATAGAAAAAAATCCAATAAATATGAAATAACTTATATAAATTTTGACCTAGAAATTTTTAAGAAAATTATTAGACAAACGATAAATAATTTATATAAATTTTTAGATAAATGACACCAAAAAAAATTGTTAATATTGACCCGTAATAAAATTGAAACAAATTTACGAAAAAAATGGTATACTAATAACTTTGAAATGCGTTAACGTCACGCAGAAAAATCCGTGAAGTGGAAGGTTGCCACTTTCACTAAAAGTTCAACAGAAATTACTATAACAAGGGATTGTAGCAAGTTTGAGAGCGCTTCGCGCTGGGAACCAGTGAACTGTAAGGTTAGAGTTCACAAAAAAATGAGAAAAATTAAGCTGTGGAAGTTAAACTATCGCCTCGCAACAAAAAAAACCTTAATTTTGATACTGAGGGCCAAAAAGGAGGCGACACACCCCGAGAGATAGTCTTGTACTCGCAGCTACGCCATGTGCTCGGGTATGATACCACTGACTAAAAAAATGCAGATAAACTTACCTCAAACAGGTGTTACATGAACCAAAACAATGTATCATAAACAAGAGAAACTTTAACAAACGTGGATGGTAAAAGATAACTAAATGTTAAGCCAAAATTTGGAAAATCAAAACCCACACATGTGCGTCGCTTCAAGTCGCAAGACTAACTCCCTGTCTCAGCAAAAACTCACGCGTCCTCGCAAACACCGGAAACACTACGTGAATGCTAATTCTTGGCTAGTCAAGAAAAATGCTAAATAAAATTTTGAATAAAACCGCGAAACAAAATTTGAAATCGTTTCAATATATATATATATATATATATATATATATATATATATATATATATATATATATATATATATATATATATATATATATATATATATATATATACATATCAAGTGTACTCTTTGAGGTCGGGCGTTGAAATTTATATATTACTATATATGGTACATATTGAGGTCAAAATTTAAGATTTATATTATTTTGTAATGCGTACATTGTGAGGTCTGTGGGTTCAAATTATGTGATCTAAAATTTTGTTCTAAAATCTTATAAGTGCCCGAAATTAATGTTTTTAGTACGTGAGAATATAAATTTAATATTTTCAAATTATTTAGAATTAATTTACAAAATTGACTATTTTTATGACAGTGGCAGTTCTATTACCTAATTTAAAATTAAATGTGCACTGATTTCTCAGGTTGAGAACTAACAACTTCGCGACGTGTTGAACTAATCGACCGGTTGAAAAGTGACTGTCCAGCTTTAAAAAGTCAAAAATTGACATACAAAGTGATTGTGAACAATAGTTATTTACGAAACATTCATAAAATTTGAAAATATGAATGTTTAATGAAAAATTAATTATTTTTAATAAGTAAAACGTAATTATTTACAGCATTTTTTTAAAAGATGTCCGATGAAGGTCTTTTGTATCATGAACGAATTAACAAATTGGCATACATTTATCTCTCTCCTTTGGAAAGGCTATAAGCATGTGCGATAAGGATGGATATAACATGCTTGTCTTTCAAAAATTCATATTGTTTCGACCAGGGACTAAAAATGAATTAGAACGAAAACGAAATAACGAAATAAACCGAAATTTTTATTAGAACGAAAACGCAATATATTTTTTTCGTTCATGATTGAAAACAAAATAATTAATATCGGTTAACGGTTTTAACCGTTATTTTATTTAATATTTAATTTTATTTACAGCAAATATTTTACACGCAAATATTATTGAATTTTCAGGTATTTTAGTTGCAAACATGTAGACTTTCAAAGTAACTTTCCCGGGTTGTGTACAAAAGTGGTAGTACTCGTAACATCCGCACTATGCTCTCCGAAGGCGCCACCTGTATTCCGCAGGTGTTTGACGAACGCAGTGGATCGCATATTCTGATACCAATATTTATTTCAACTTATTTGCTATCTCTCTCTGTCTCTTTGTGTGCGCTATATTTATCTATTATCAACTTTGCGTTTTATTGCAATATTCTGGAGAATAAAAATAAAACATTTTAAATTTGTATTTTTTATTTCATACGTGTGTCGAATAATGTATAATTATTTTTTAACTAAATTTTTAAATATTTTTAAAAAATCATATTACGAATCAATGAAATATCTCAAACAGCAATCAAAAAATTGATGAATCCAAAAATATATTAAAATTATATAAATTATAATTATAGTGTTACGTTTTTATTTATATGGGTGAGGTGTAAAACATAGACAATTATTATTAACTAAAAGAAAACGTTTATTAAACGGTAAATAAATATTAGAAATATAATTAAAGATTATAAAAGTAACTAACACTATGATGAACAAATATTAACACTAATTTAAAGACTAAGATTATTATAAGACAATTAAACACTAAGATTATTTATTTAAACAATTAACACTACTCTTTATGTACCTAATTTATGTTTATTTATGGTCACTTGTCGACTGTTCTTTATATCACTAACTATTCACTACACTTATTTATATCAGACTTCTGCACTCGTTGCTATATTACAGAGTGTGTTTGCTGGCTTTGGGGACGGGTTATATACCTGGCGGCATTATTTCTAGGCCTTTCTGGAGAGCTCTAGAGGTAAACAGCGTGAACAATAGATAACCTTACCGTGACCTTATCCTAACACGTTCGAACGTGTGAGTGGCGGGCGAGACTCTGTGGCGCGTAGTAGCGCGGCGGCGGCGGTCGCGGGGGTTACGTTACACTGCCCCCCCCCCCTTAAGACTGTTTTGTCCCGGAACAGTCCTTGATGACGAAATCTGCATGTACTACCCTTGGTGCATTTCGAATTCTTAAAGAAGTGACAGTCGATGGTCCGCTCAACTTCTTTTTCCAGACCGTTAGGGTTAAAGCTGCAGACGAGAATTTCAACGCCAGTGAAACGGAAGAGGATCTCTAACATGTTCCTTACAATTCTCCAATCCAAACCGTCTAGACCACAACCCAACTTCGGTACTGCTAGCTTCAAAATGTCATTCTCCAGTAGATGATCCCTCAAATCGCACAGCGAGTTCCATAGGCTTTGATACGACGGCTTCTGGTACGAGCGTGGTTTTGTAACAAAATAGTAGATGTACCGCTGATGGTCTGAATTGCTATCTCTCAGTCGTAGCGTTTTCCCAACAGATGGACGTTGGTTGGCTAGTTCTTGTAGTCGTCCATATTTCGCCTTAAAGACTGAGGCTATGCCGCGGGACATCTTTAAGTCTTCTGATACGCAGTGGCCGAGGGAATAATCTGAAGACACGGTAAACAGATCTCGATGTTCTTCTTTTATCACGCCGTACCGCGCCTTGCGCCCAAAGGAATAGTTCTCCATGAAATCTTCAAAAGTCGGTTCTTGAGCTATGATCCGACGAACTGCTGCTCCATTATGGTCTTCGTGGTTGTCTCCAGCAAAAGGGGCTAGCCGATTAAAGTGTACCACCCTCGGCTTCCCGGTAGGTCGTTTCTTAATTCTATATAGCACGTCGTTTATTCTTTTGACTACCTCATAGGGGCCCTCCCAATTCTTTTGCAGCTTTGGTGATAACCCGCGGCGCCTTTGTGGGTTGTAAAGCCACACTAAATCCCCAGGTTGATATCCACCTTTTTCGGCTTTGATGTCATACCGGTCCTTCATTCGGTCGCTGGCAGTTTGAATGTTCGTACGGACTTGTTCATGAATGTCATCCATTCTTCTCCGTAAGCCCGTAACGTAGTCTTCTCCGGCCAGGTCTTCCCCAGGTTTGCTGCCGAACACTAAGTCGCATGGTAAACGCAACTCACGTCCGAATAAGATGTTCGCAGGAGTTTGCCCTGTTGTCTCATGCACGGATGAACGATAAGCCATCAGGAACAGATGAAGATGTCGGTCCCAGTCTCTTTGGTGGTTGGAGACTACCTTCGACAAATATCGGTTGATCGTTCTGTTCATTCGTTCAACCATGCCATCGGACTGCGGCTGTAATGCAGTTGTCCTTGTTTTATTAATTCCTAATATCTTACAGATATTTTGGAAAACGGCAGACTCGAAATTTCTTCCCTGGTCGGAGTGAAGTTCGCGTGGTACCCCGAATCGACATATACATTCTTTAACTAAGGTTTCAGCGACCGTGGTGGCTTCTTGATTGGGTAATGGATAAGCTTCAACCCACTTGGTGAAGTAGTCCATCACAACCACGATATATTTATTTCCGTCGTTACTTTCTGGAAATGGTCCGGCCACATCAATCGCAATGCGCTCAAATGGACTGCCAACGTTGTATTGACGCATTGGAGCTTTTCGTCGTCTATGAGGGCCGTTACTTCCCGCGCAAACCACACATTTCTTGCACCAGTCTTTAGCATCTTCAGTGAAGTTAACCCAGTAAAACCGCTGGCGCAATCTTTCTAGGGTTTTGGTGACTCCAAAATGGCCTCCAGACCCGTCATGGATCTCTTTCAACACGTCTGGTATTCTACTCTTAGGAATGACCAACTGAGCTTTCTTCTCAGTTCCATCAGCATTCTCTACCACACGCTTCAACAGGCCATCCTCAATCACCATGGAGTCCCATTGCGCCCAGTACGCTTTTACACTCTGTGAGTGTGGTGCAACGTCTTCCCATATTGGTTTGCATTCTTCTGCTTTCCATTTTAATAAGATTTTCAAAGTCGGGTAATTTTCTTGGTCCTTGCGTAGTCCATCGAGCTGCCAACTATCATCGACTACTGTTGTCCTGGCGACGGTAAACTGTTTCTCTTCAAGTCGACTACAATGTTTGCAGTCATCTTGGCAAGGCCTTCTGGACAATGCATCGGCATTACGATGGCTGGTACCTATCCTGTGTTCGATTTTGAAATCGTATTCCTGTAGTCTTTCTATCCATCTAGCCACCTGACCTTCAGGATTCTTGAATTGTAGCAGCCATTTTAATGCAGCATGGTCAGTTCTAATCAAAAATTTTCTTCCGTACAAATATTTGTAGAAATGTTCCACGGATTTCACGACTGCCAAGAGTTCTTTTCTGGTCACACAGTAATTCCTTTCTGGTTTTGACAAGGTCTTACTAAAGTAGGCAATAACCTTCTCATGCCCATCTTGTATCTGGGAAAGAACGCCACCAATTCCGACGTTGCTGGCATCTGTGTCTAGAATGAATTCTCCTTCAGGTAAAGGATAACTCAAGACGGGTGCGCTTGTCAAAGCATGTTTTAGTTCTTTAAATGCAACTGTACAGTCCGTTTCCCAGATAAATCTTCTTCCTTCTTCAGTAAGCCTTGTCAGTGGCTTGGCTATGTTGGCAAATCCAGGTACATATCGTCGATAATAGGTACACAAACCAAGGAAACTTCTGAGTTCCTGTTTGTCCCTAGGTGCTGGCCAGTCTCTCACAGCCTTTATCTTCTCCTGGTCAACTGCAATACCCTTACCGGAAACCACGTGTCCAAGGTAATGAACTTCTCTTTGAAACAGCTGACACTTCTTCGGGCTAAGTTTCAGGTTAGCCTTCCTCAATCTCTGGAAAACCTCTTCCAAATTCTTCATGTGGTCCTCGAATGTCTTACCTACCACAATAATATCGTCGAGGTACACTAAACAGGTTTTCCAAGATAGCCCAGCCAATACTGTTTCCATGAGTCGTTCAAACGTTGCAGGAGCATTGCATAGCCCAAACGGCATTACGGTAAATTGCCAGAGTCCTGTACCAATGGTGAAGGCTGTCTTCTCCTTGTCTTTTGGATCCAAATCCACTTGCCAGTAGCCGCTCTTTAGATCCAAAGTGGAGAACATTTTTGAGCCAGCCAAAGTGTCTAATGTGTCGTCTATTCGAGGTAGCGGGTAGCTATCCTTCTTCGTCACGTTGTTAAGTTGACGATAATCGACGCAAAATCGTATAGAGCCATCTTTCTTCTTCACTAACACCACTGGTGAAGCCCATGGACTGCTTGAAGGTTCAATCACACCTTCCATCTTCATGTCCTCGATTATTCTTTCTGCTTCCTCATGCTTCGCCAGTGGTAGTCTTCTTGCTGGTTGACGGATGGGTCTTGCGTCTCCGGTGTCTACTTTATGGTGAACTACAGTAGTTCTCCCTTTGGTTTTCTCATCAAATTGGAACACATCTTTAAAATTTCCAATTAGATTCTTGCCTTTGATCTCTGGTCGGCGGTCAATTCTTCAAATGATGTTGTCAATTGATTGATTAACGTGTCCGGAACTTTCTGTGATGTGTTCCCTTTGGCCTTTACAATTCGGATAATCGAGGATACTCCCATGCATTCTCCTACAATTGTTCCTCTCTTCAGAACAACAGGATAAAAATTTACGTTCATTATCCGAACTGGTATTACCTGGCTGGCTTTGACCAGTGATTTTCCGACAACAACTTCAGTGCCGGTTTTGGCATCATCATTCTTGGGCTCCAGCATAACGATACTTCCCTCACAGAAACTACCATCTAAATGTGCTTCCAGGATAGTTTCACTTCGTTCTGGGAGGGTAACGTCTTCTGCCATTAGTACGCGCACAGCTTTATCATCTCGTGGATTTAATACGAGTTCTTCTTCATTGACCATCATCACGCCCTTCTTCAGGTCAAGTTTAAAACCATGCTTTGTCATTGCGTCCATTCCGAGTATTAATTCATCTTCAACTTCACCGTAGTTCCAACAGCGGAGTTTCTTTCTTCCAGCAAACATTTCGTTTTCAATTCGCCGTAACCTCTCATCTAAATCTTCTATGTTTTCATTACACTCAGCATCCATACTTCGCACTCGCGATTGGTTACGTGAAGCTTGTTTGGCAGCTTCATGCTCCAATGCATATGAGAGTGCATCAATTAAAGTTTTAGGACGGGCCAATCGCAGTGCTTGTTGAGTTTCGCTGTCTCGAACCCCGTAAATGAATGATTGAGTGGCCAGGCACTCCAAAACGCTGTGACATTGCATAAAGCATGATTCAATGGCGTGACATATTCAACTATAGGCTTGAGGGGTCAGACGGCTAAATTTTGCAAGTTAGCAAAAATGCCCAGCTAAGTCTCTGACCAAACGCTGAGAGTCAGTTAGCAGGCAGCACTTTCCGAGATCACTTCGCTTTGTCATATTCTCCCACGTAATTGTATAAGTGTTTTTGTTTAGTTTTCGTGTAAATTTATCTTGTAACTGTTCTTAACTTCAATATATAATTTAATTAAATCTAACTGGCGTTAGAATTATTAAATTACATCCCGAACTCCCGGTGAAGTGTTGTGAAGTGGAATCCACAAGGTTCCAGCCAATCAGCCCAGCAGTTCCGTGACGTACGTCTGGTACGGGGTAAGTACCCTTACTCCACATTTCGCCTGCTCCCATTTCGGTCCAATCTGTCCGCAAACGCAATAGGTGGTCTCTCAACCTTTCGGTAACCACCGGAACAGGTTGTAATAATCCTCCCCTTCCCTTAGGCTACTTGGAGAAGTCGGGCCTAATTTGTAATCTGTTACATTGGCTAATAGATAGTAGAATTAATTTACTACTTGTTACATTGGCGCAGAGTCGGCGGTCGGATTATTAACACCCTGTTACATTTGGCGGCAGTCGGTAGAATTATCGTTGAGTCGGTAGTATTATCTTGGCGTATGCTACATTTGGCGACTAACGGTAAATTGTTCATTGTTTCGCGTATGTAATAAAAAATTTGTTACATATTTTGTATTTGGCGCAGTCTTTTAAAAATTTGACCATCCAAAAAAGACCATAAATTTCGCTTAGTTTCGTAAATTAAAATCGCAACAACATGCCAGACATAACGGACGTCACTGTCACCCTGACTACAACAACAATCACCACGACACACGTTAGTAATATTAATGCGACTAGTGTCGTAACTGTAACTGCTACCCCTACGCAAATAACAACACCGAATGTAACTGCTAGCTCATTCCCATTTTGGCAATATCCATGCTTTTGGACAAACCCCGCAACAACCCTTCCAAATGCTTCGAATGCTTATACACCGCTTTTTGTTGGTGCACCCGGTGCACAACACGAGAATATGACAACGGACGCACCCCAAGACCAGCAGAGTTTATCTCCGCACGCTAAACCAGATACTTGTATTCTGGACGCTCTGAAATATTTAGATACCTATTCTGGTGGAACTGATCTAGAATGTTTCTTTGGTAATGTAGCAACAATTACGGACGCTTTACAACTAAGCGACGCGCAAGTAGTAAACGTAATTAAATTAAGATTAAAGGGCAAAGCACAAGAAATGCTATACGCGCTACCCTCATCCAAGAAACCAAAAACAACCCTCGAAATGAGAAATTGGCTACGAGCCATGTTTGGGAAACGTCCGGGAAAAGCGACGGACGAACGCGATTTCCAAAAATTGTTTAGAAAAAAGGACGAATCATTACGTTCATTCGCCTTACGATTAGACATAGAGGCAGAAAAAATCTACCCTAGCGCGAATCTAAAAGGGGCAGATGCCTATCGCAACCAGGTCAAACGTGATATGTTGACAGTTAAACAGTTTTTTGAGGGATTAGAGACGCGGTTAGCCAATGAAGTTTGCCGATATAAAAATTTCGAGACTATGGAAGAAGCCCTTCCATATGCAGAAGAATGTGAGAAAGTTTTAGGGCGGCTTTTTAGAGAAACACGCGCTGATGCAGCAAAAAAATCCATTCACACGGTGAATGCGACGCAAATGCAAACCACCGCCCCGAATAAACAAACTGGTGCCTCATATCATAAACAGAGTTATCATAAAGATAATTCACGCAATGACGGCACAATAAACAAACCTTTGAGAAATAAGGACGCGCAAATGCATTATCGGAAGAATAAAGAAACCATTCATACGGCCACACCAGAGTCAGTTCGTGAGAAACAAATGCCCTTCAAATCGTCCGCTAAACGTTATCCAAAAATGCAAGGACGATGTTATAATTGCGGTGATAGAAATCACTTATTAAAACAATGTAAGAAGCCGAAACAAAATTTTTGTTATTCATGTGTTACTGACGGACATCGTGCAAATACAGGAAAATGTCCTTTAAAATCGCGCGCTAACTCCAAGCCGATGCGAAACGGAACAACATGACAAAATTAAGTAGTGCCGCACGGATTCAACGTAGGAGATAAAGTTTTACTTTTCGACCCAGCCAGTAAAGTTGGAATAACTGCAAAATTAGCAAAGAAATGGACAGGTCCATATCGTATCACTGAATTAAGTGATCAAAACGCAGTAATTAAAGAAATTTTTGGAAAAAAGGAACAAAAAGTACACATAGATCGCCTTAAATTTTGTGTTCCAGAAGTCGAACAAATTTTCGAAAAACAAATTGAAATTAGAAATAAAGCAGACGATCTCAATGTAGCGCCCTTTATAATTCCTGGATCCCAAGATCACGCAAATCCTGTCCTAGAACCTGATTCTAACTTTCCTATCTCCTAACCCGTGCCAGACAATCAGCGCACCGCCATTCTGGACGCTGACGACACTCCAGATCATGTAGACGCTGAAGACACTACCACGTCTTCACCGCAGCCCTCACTCGCGAGAGCACCAACACCACCAGCTATGACGTCATCACGACACCATACTCGAAGCCAAGGTCCCGTGGCTGAGCAGCTATGGATCTACCGCGGACGCATTTAACATGCGTCATGTTCCTGAGGATGAACCACCCTGGCCATCGCCAACGCCAACATCGTGAAGACGAAGGCACCAAACATCTCGCAAGTGTGTGAGTGTGAAATAGTGCCTTAATCATTTCAACAATTCGTTTGTGGAAAATAAAACAGTGCAGTGATTTATAAAAGCAGAGTAATCATGTGCATGTGTTTTGTGCTACGTGTCCACCATAGTGGTATAGCCTCCCATGTTAGTGAGTGGTTGGTTTTAGCCATATGTACATTGATTTAACAAACGCAAACAACCGAACCAGCATTGGTCATCAACACCTTGACCATACTTCGTTGAGTTGAATACATTATACATGTGGAATGTGTATTTCAGCTGACTGGACAGAAAGAAGTCCACGCACCTCAACTTTTGTTTATGAACTCATATCGCTTGTTTAGATTAAGCTAATCTAAATATTAGTGAGAAGGTCAACTCTTTGTGTATGTTCATGGATCTTAAATGAACAGAGATGTACTTCGCTTTTATTCATTTGTATTTAGTTTAATTTAGTTTAGATTTTTTTGAGAATACGAATTTAAACTTCTCTGGAAGATTAAGTTCGTATCTAAACGGGTGGGTGATGTGACATTGCATAAAGCATGATTCAATGGCGTGACATATTCAACTATAGGCTTGAGGGGTCAGACGGCTAAATTTTGCAAGTTAGCAAAAATGCCCAGCTAAGTCTCTGACCAAACGCTGAGAGTCAGTTAGCAGGCAGCACTTTCCGAGATCACTTCGCTTTGTCATATTCTCCCACGTAATTGTATAAGTGTTTTTGTTTATTTTTCGTGTAAATTTATCTTGTAACTGTTCTTAACTTCAATATATAAATTTAATTAAATCTAACTGGCGTTAGAATTATTAAATTACATTCCGAACTCCCGGTGAAGTGTTGTGAAGTGGAATCCACAAGGTTCCAGCCAATCAGCCCAGCAGTTCCGTGACGTACGTCTGGTACGGGGTAAGTACCCTTACTCCACATTTCGCCTGCTCCCATTTCGGTCCAATCTGTCCGCAAACGCAATAGGTGGTTTCTCAACCTAACCTAACCTAACCTAACCTAACCTAACCTAACCTAACCTAACCTAACCACCGGAACAGGTTGTAATAATCCTCCCCTTCCCTTAGGCTACTTGGAGAAGTCGGGCCTAATTTGTAATCTGTTACATTGGCTAATAGATAGTAGAATTAATTTACTACTTGTTACATTGGCGCAGAGTCGGCGGTCGGATTTATTACGCCCGGTTACAACGCTGTCAGGAGCCGTAGGATGTGCGAGATGAACCAAACGAGCTACGTCAACTTCAAATTCTTGAAGGCTTTCTTTTGAACTCTGATACCGGTTCCTCAGTTGCGTCTGGTACACCTGCTCCAGATGCGCATTTCCATACCGCATATCCAATCGTTTGACTAGCTGGTCGTAGTCTTCTTGTTCTTCTTCTTTCAGCGTTTGCAGGATGTCGATAGCTTCTCCGCGCAACGAGACAGTCAACGCCGTAGTCTTCTCCTCGGACGTCCAATTATTCGCTTTTGCGGCCGCTTCAAATTGTTTTAAATAATTTGGCCACGAAGACTTCCCATCAAATTCCGGAGTTTTTATGTGCATTTTTGAAGTAGTATCAGGTTTTACTACTTTTCTTCCTTCTATTAGACTTTGCTCAGCCACACCAGAATTCGGAATTGACGACGGTGTAATGTTAGTGAATTTTTCTCGTATTTCTTCAATCTTCTTGTCATACTCATCTTTTAAATTCTTCAGGTCTTCCTCGGTTTTTCTAGAATTCTCCTCTAATTTTTCTTCTAGACTTCTAGAATTTTCTTCTGCTTTTCTAGAACTCTCCTCCAATTTTTGTTCTAATGTTCTAGAATGTTCCATTAATTCATCTTTTAGGGTTCTGGAATTTTCCTCTGCCTTTCTAGAACTTTCTATTAATTTTTGTTCTAGAGTTTCGGTCAATTCTTCTTTTAGCGTTCTAGAATTTTCTTCTGCCTTTCTAGAATTTTCTGCCATTTCCAGTTTTAATTCTTCTTTTAATTTACTAGAAGTTTGTTCTATCTGTTTACTAATATCGGAAACGTCACCCGGAATTTCGAATAGGTAATCTTCAGGGTTTTCACCAGCATCGGTTAATGCTTCCCGTAGACGAGATTGTAGAACGCTTTTCAGTCCTGTCGTATCTAATTCTCGTTCTTCCAGTTCTCTCTTGAGATCACTTACTTTTAATTCACTTAATTTTATTTTTTTATTCGTCATTTTAATTATTTTTGTTTACACTTCACAGTTATTAACAACCCCACACCTGACACCAATTGTTACGTTTTTATTTATATGGGTGAAGTGTAAAACATAGACAATTATTATTAACTAAAAGAATACGTTTATTAAACGATAAATAAATATTAGAAATATAATTAAAAGATTATAAAAGTAACTAACACTATGATGAACAAATATTAACACTAATTTAAAGACTAAGATTATTATAAGACAATTAAACACTAAGATTATTTATTTAAACAATTAACACTACTCTTTATGTCACTAATTTATGTTTATTTATGTTCACTTGTCGACTGTTCTTTATATCACTAACTATTCACTACACTTATTTATATCAGACTTCTGCACTCGTTGCTTGTATATTACAGAGTGTGTTTGCTGGCTTTGGGGACGGGTTATATACCTGGCGGGATTATTTCTAGGCCTTTCTGGAGAGCTCTAGAGGTAAACAGCGTGAACAATAGATAACCTCACCGTGACCTTATCCTAACACGTTCGAACGTGTGAGTGGCGGGCGAGACTCTGTGGCGCGTAGTAGCGCGGCGGCGGCGGTCGCGGGGGTTACGTTACAATAGTAAAATATGCACTATAAACCAAAAACCAGGTCAACATAAAAACAACATTGTTTAATATTTATGGGGTAAATAAAAATTTGTTAATGTTCCATTAATGAACTTAGCAATATATTTTACAGAACTACTAATATGTTCTTTGGGCATCTTTAAAATACTAACAAACATTTCTTACGACACAACTAATAAATAATTCTACAAAATTTTAATATTAAAACTAAAGAGTGGAGTAAAATTACCTGTGGAATGGAAAAGTCATTTAACAATACACTTTAATCTTTGTCATAAGGCCGTTACCCTTGAAGTAATAATTTAGAAATATCAGTTCTCAAAAAACTGCCAAATACATATTTCCTTTTTCTTAAAAATATGCAAACATACATTTGATATACATTTCGCATATGTTTCGAACTCATAGTTATTATTTCTATTTACTATTCTTAAATTATTATTGTGTAGCAGAGTAAAAAGTAAATACCAAATTTAATGATATTCCTTTAATTTTATAATGTATATATAAACTATTATTATTAAAAGATAGCGTGGCTGGATGCGTTAAATGACCTGTAGTGATTCTAACGATCTGACTTCGAATCTAATTTTTAAATAACTTTCAGGCCGCGAATAAAAACACACCCAGTAATGGGTAATAATCTACGCTGGGATACGTATAAAATCAGACATTAAATAAAGCGACTCTGACTCTGAAGTAATTAATAAAAAATCTGATGTGGCCAGCACAATACCTTCCGTCAATCCTGTGTATTATGTACAAATTCCATACATAAATTTTCTTGCAAAAGATTATAAATTTTTGGTATTATGTGATTCCCTTTCTCGGCAACTGAATTCCATACTCCTGATAACAAACAAACCACATGAAATAAGAAAATTATGAAATTTTGATTGAAAACTTATAACACTTGTCAGTTATGGACATAATTAATTGCTGTCATTTTGACACGGGTCAAAGTCATGTTACTGCACGCGCCCCATACATAAATTTTCTTGCAAAAGATCCTATATTTCCAGTAAAGTTATTTCATTATCAAACTATGCAATTGCACTTGACACTGACATCTTCTTCTTCTTCTTTAGTTTTTCCCATTCGTTAGGGGGTCGCTATTTTTTATTTTCTTCTTCCACTCATTTTTGTTGCGTGTCGTCCTCATTCAGTTCCTTTTCTCTCAAGTCTTCTACAATACAGTCTTTTCATCCTATATTTGGTCTTCCTATGTTTCTTCCACCTTCTATTAATATATTCATCTCTCCTCATGACATGTTCAAACCAATATGTAATCGTCTCTCTTATATCTAGAAACTTCTAACACTAGAGTTACTTCCCTTATTCTTTCATTGATTTCATTTTATTGATACTGACATCTGTCAATTTGAATTAAGTGAATATATTAGCAGTTTCCATGGTTAAGTTAGCATAGCTGGCTGAATTATGAAATTTATATAAAATTTATTATCGTTATGCTTCTTTAACTCTATATCTGTTGAATATTAAATATAAAATGCAATCAAATCGTATAGACAATAATATATTCTTTAAGTTATAATAACATTTAACTGATTTTTTAAGAAAATCTGTTAAAATCTTCAAATAAGGGTACTTCCGGTTGACCAATTATAACCAAAATCTAAACAGGTCTGCACATGGTTGTAAGGAAGAGGAATACGCAAGAATTGTAATTTTTAGAACTCTAGTATTGGAGATATCGTGCCCGAAAACGCGGTCCCACACACACACATACACACACACACATACACACACACACGCACACACGAACACACGCACACACACATACAGACATCATCGTAAAAATAGTAAAATCGTATTGTAAAGACCCTAAAACGTGCTTATTCAATGAAAACTCACCACCGAATTTTTTGACCAAAGACAATACCTTCCTTACCTAGAGGTGACGGAAGGTAAAAAATAAGTTCCTATTTCCCTATAGGTACATTAAATATTTAACATACATATTTTCAAATGTCTATAATGCAAAGGCAACATATTCAAAAAACCTTATGTGCGTTAGGTATATGAGTAAATCAAAAGAACTTACCTTACTCAAATACAAGTACATATTT
Organism: Harpalus rufipes; assembly: GCA_951394225.1. Taxonomy (NCBI): domain Eukaryota; kingdom Metazoa; phylum Arthropoda; class Insecta; order Coleoptera; family Carabidae; genus Harpalus; species Harpalus rufipes. The sequence continues at coordinate 28,943,243 of OX596277.1, read as the reverse complement.
GTAAAATTCAATACGAATGTGAAGTGCGACATATATAAAGAAACATATTTACATAAAAGAAAACAATAACAATTTATGAAAGAAACTAACTTACATAAAAATAAACAATGCTAAATATTTAATACTTTATACTATACAATAGTTTTTATTATTTATAACAACTTGAATTCGTCGTTGCATTGATATAGTATATATTTATGCATCCGTTATATTTATAAATAATTGTTTAAAGTTACGAATATTAATCCTAGTAATATTTTCAACGATTTCCCACAATTTTCAATTTAAATTAAAATATGGGGACTGTTTGCGAGTTTTAAATATATTTTCAATTCGGCTGATTACTTATTTTTTATACCACACTCGCACACTCTTTAAAAATATCGCGATTTAATTTTTTTAATTTGGTTCACGACTAACACTTCAATTCACATGAATGTAATATGTATTTTAAAAAGGCAAATTGCTCATCAGAAACATTCGTAAGATATGATTTGAAATATAATTTTGTGGCGAATTCAAATCGCAATATTGTAGGATATCTTTAATTACTGTAGGAATAGTTGATACAAAAATGAAAAATGTAAACACCCTCAATATAATCCAACCTCAAAAAAGTACTTTTAAATGTATATCAAAAGTATCATCTTAATTGTTAATATTATTATTAGCTAATCAGATAGAAGACATTTCAAATTATTTTGAGTGTTAATTTCATTTAACAATTACGATGTGCCCCCGCTGCGGTGTTATTGTAGTAGCTAAATTTAAAACAAAATACACAATAGTTTCCTTTAAGTGATACATATCAACAATTTTATTGACTTTTCTGACGATATTTTTAAAATTGGAACCTTAATCCATCCCTGGCGACGCACGGCCAGCATTTCTTGTGATACCGGCTTGTGATGTATAGGTTGCACATAGTGCTGTTTGCCGTACTCGGAGATTTGAAATTACAGGTTCGCACTCAGCCCTTTGGTGTTTCCAATAGAAGCAGATCTCGCTAATTGGTGACATCAATTCGATGTATTTTTAACCATGTGTCCGGTTAACAGCTGTCAACTAACGGCCCCTAATGATATTACTGGCGAGGGAGCGACCCAATTAAGTATGAGTTTAATAATTCGCATTTTATAAAAATATAGTTTTCATATTTATAAAATTGTTATTAAAAATTCAGAAATAATTAATCTTAAGCATTGACCCAGACAAGACTAGACTAGACTATACTATACTAGAATCGTAGAGTTGCACAATTTGAAAACCATGGTTTAAAAGATTAGAAATTTAATATGTAAATATATAGTATATTTATCTATATTGCGATATATCTAATTATACAATCTTATAGAATAAATAAATAATATATTTTTGCTTCATAAATATTTGCGATACACATAACTTTAAATAATTTTGTCGAATATATATTTGTTTATTATTTCATCTTTGTAATTATATGTTGAATGAAGCGTTGTTTTCACATAATATATTAAAATTTCTAATACTTTTTCGTATTTTTGAATACGGAAGACAATAGTTTTTCATTCCAAATATTACTGCTCAAATCTTTCATTTGATTTTTTTTTCTCGCAGCTTATTCCAAATATATTTTCTTTCGTAGGAAACATAGATTACCTATCGTACTATAATAATAAACTTTGATTTGCACTTCAAGATACATTGCCTCTTAAGATTTCGATTAAATGAGTTTTTTAGTTTACATCAGAGGTCATCTTAGATTTGCTTTTCTTTTTTAAAAAATAATTGTACTAAGTGAAATGTTGCAGCGAATTTTCAAATAACTTCTTAACTGTTAAAATTGAATAGTTCATTTACTAGTATAGACAAAAAAAAATGTTGGATCACTAATTTTGTCAGTTTTTCTTCGTTTCTAATACAAAATGGCCCTTTTCTCGGAAACAAGTGAAGATCAGACCTATATTGTTTAAGCTTTTTTGCATATTTTGGTCAGTACTATATACCCGTAAGTTTTTACCCGAAGGTGAAAAACACCCTGTGTAATTTATATTTATTTTCATTTGTATACTATACCTTTTTTCTCATTTCCTATTGTTCTACGATTAATAAAGATTTATTTTTGAACAATTATATATGATTTTTTGAATATTTGTATTTTTTTATTAGTTCATTTTAATATTATTTAATTTAGTTAACAATTAATTAATTAATTGCAAATTGTTAAAAAAAATAGGGCGTATAATTTGAAGATTGCCACATTTGTTTGAAAACCACCGTCCAGCTCTGCATTGTATTAATATTAATAATTTGCTGCTTATTATAATTTTCGGCAAATTTGATATTAACTTGGAAAAAGCGAAATGCACGATTTCAGACGTATGTTAAATATTTTCACTATTTTAATCACATGAAATAGATAAATTGTTTAACAATAGCTAATTTAATTTCGATGAACATGTGAAAATCGGTATTTAATATTAATAATTTGCTGCTTATTATAATTTTTGGCAAATTTGAAATTAAGTTAGAAAAAGCGAAATGCACGATTTCAGACGTATGTTAAATGTTTTCACTATTTTAATCACATGAAATAGATAAATTGTTTAACAATAGCTAATTTAATTTCGATGAACATGTGAAAATCGGTATTTAATATCAATAATTTGCTGCTTATTATAATTTTCGGCAAATTTGAAATTAACTTGGAAAAAGCGAAATGCACGATTTCAGACGTATGTTAAATATTTTCACTATTTTAATCACATGAAATAGATAAATTGTTTAACAATAGCTAATTTAATTTCGATGAACATGTGAAAATCGGTATTTAATATTAATAATTTGCTGCTTATTATAATTTTCGGCAAATTTGAAATTAAGTTAGAAAAAGCGAAATGCACGATTTCAGACGTATGTTAAATGTTTTCACTCTTTTAATTACATGAAATAGATAATTTGTTTAACAATTACTTATTTAGTTTCAATATGTGACAATCGGTATTGAATATTAATAACTTGCCAGGGCCGGCAACAACAGTGGTGCTCACGTTCTCCGGCACCATTCGTATAATTAAATGGTGATGCTCTGCACCATTGCACCACACACTTAAGCAGTGCCCGCTCTAGGGGCGGACAACCTGGACATTTGTCCAGGGCGGCAAATCTAGAGGGCGTCATTTTGGCTGGGAATGTGACAAAATATTGATAATTATTAATTATCGAAATTTATACCTGTCGATTTTTTGTAAAATAATTAAAATTGCACCTGGTTAACAATTTGTAACTAGGTACAGGTACATTTTAGTTTTTATTGTTTTGTCCTACTTGAATGTTAATTATATTTCTAAATATACGTTTTTATTTTAATTAAAAACCATTTGATTATTATTTTAAATAAAAGATATATAATATTAAATGTATATGTTTAAGGGGCGGCAATTTGTCTTTTTGTCCGGGGCGACGTAAATGCTGGAGCGGACACTGCCTTAAGCGATAAATTATTAGAATTATTTTAATAAGAATTTATGTTAGAAAGCTAAAATAATAATTATTATTAGTAATGTAATAAGCAATTTTCCAATTTTGAAATAAAAATTATTTGCATTCGAATTACTTCCATCTAGTCATGTATTGTTAGTAAAATTCAGGTTATGGGTATTGTACTTGTAAAGTACCTATATATACTGGATATGGCCATGACGTGGCTCGCGTTTCGTCCGCCAATGATTGCGGGCCACTATCGTGTTGTTAAGGTTTAACAAGTGGCAACATCGCATACAACTAGTAATGTAGACGTGATAACAATAAAATACGTGGAAAGAGTTCGATAGTGGGGATGAAACAAGCGAAGTCAGTATGCAATGTACTAAGCAGAAGCACTACTGACTGCATGTGCAGTCTGCTGCGACCACTGAACTCTAATACTTATCTGGAAGTCGCATGTCCTATTCCACTGTGTATACGACAGTGAAGCAAGTTGAAGGAGATTGTTGGTCTACTCGAGAATTTTCGTGCGCTGTCGAAGTTAATCGAATAGATCTTGTTCTACCATCTAGTATTTTGTCCTTGTCTATCTATGTTTATGATTTTGTGGCATTGTGGTTAGGTTTGTTGACATTAAGTATTAAGTGCCTTATTTTCGGAACCGCTTTAATATGCCGAAATATTGCTCTTATAAACATTGTATGAACAATACAAATGACAACATATATAGTTTCCACAGGTAAGGCGACAATTAATAAAGTATGTAATAATTTACGTCTGACACAACCTTAATTTTTTTAACAAATTTGGTAACCAATTTTCTTAGCTAAATTTTGTGATCATGTAAAACAGATTTATAGTGAAATTTGTGGTTGGATAGAAAATCCTGCCAGAACTCAAAACATTCGTTTTCAATGAAACCAAATTTTTAGCAAAAATGATAATAATTTATGATCGTGTCACAAGGGCTTTATACAATGTAGTTTTTATGTTACGTATAAGAGAAACTTTTGATTAAATTGTGTATATGTGTATGGTGTGTATATACATAATGCTGAGATATGTTTAATTAAATTATATTTTTGTATATCGATATACAGTTTATTTAAATTTCCCGCACTAATTTTCCTCTAAACATTTGTAAACCGAAGGCACACGAAAAGACACGAATGTGTCCCGAGTAGACCAAGCACCATCGTTCAAATTGCTTCACTGCGTGGTATTCATGCGACTTCCAGATAAGTATTAGAGTTCAGTGGCTGCGACTGCTGTTTTATGTACGTCACCGACCGTACACGTGTTGTAGCCTGAAAATCGAAGTCGTAAAAAAGCTTTTGTTGAAATTTCTTTGAGTAAAATCGTAGATTTCCTGGACTATTAGAAAATAAACCAGTCATGCATTTTTTCAAAATTATATTTTGTATATTATCAGTTTGCCCTGACATTTGTGCCTTCTTTGTTTGACGATATATTTTGTTGTTTATTTAATGTATTATTTGCAGAACAGTGCAGAACAGTGCAGACGTGCTAAACAATCAGTCGTACCGAGATAAACGCGTCATAGGCGTATCATTGAGGCGCTCAAAGCGTTTAAATTTTATCTTTTACACATAATAAACATCAAATAAAAAGAAGTGGTGAAAACTAATCTGCGGGTCTCTCTCCGGAGAGTATCCGTAAAATGTCACTCAGTCAACCAGGACCATCCAAGTCGCAGAACAACACCCAAACAAGCAGCGGCGACACTGGAGGTAAGACACCTCATTCTCATGAATTCCATTATCCAAAAAAACGTAAAATTATTGATACTGACACCTGTAGCGAAACACACAAAAAATACGTATTAGATACAAATACATTGCTAACTAACAACAAATACTATGCATTACAAAATACCAATCAAGAACAAAATGAACAAGACACAAATAAACAACAAAAAATAAAAATACCCCCCATTTACTTATATGAAGTAAACAACTATGAAGTGATAACAACTGACATAAAAAAAATAGCTAAAAATGACTTTACAACACAAACTAAAAACGACAACACTCTACGAATAAATTTAACAACAATAGAAGATTATCGATCAATAACCAAATATTACGATGAACAAAAAGTAAAATATTATACCTATAGTAATCCAGATAATGATGTAATATCTGTCGTTATAAGAAATATACCAATCTCAATAAATACTGATACTATCAAAAATGAATTAATAGAGAAAACGTACCCAGTACTAAAAGTAACCAGACTCCTAAACAAAGATAAATACCCAATGCCATTATGCGTTGTGGAACTCACGAATAATGACACAGCCAGTGAAATATATAATATGACAAAACTTTTCTATACCATAATAACAGTTGAACCGAGAAGAAAATCAAAAGACATTCCCCAATGCACTAATTGTCAGCGCTACGGTCACACAAAAAATTACTGCAAACTAGACCCACGATGTGTGAAATGCCTACAAAATCACCATTATACCAAATGCCCAAAACAAAAAAATGTAAATCCGGAATGTGTCAACTGTGGAAAAAATCATCCTGCAAATTATAAAGGCTGCGACACGTACCAAAACCTAAAAAAGAAAAGCATTAGAAATAATAATCGACAAACAAATCAGCAAACCCAACATGAAGAACAACAACAAACATCCCCGATTCTTTATACATACACTCACAATACCAACAATATGAATTCCTACGCAAACAGAGCACAAAATAACAGAGAAAATAACCTTTCCTACAACAGCCCCATCCCAGAAAACAATCATGAACAAAACACACTACCTATAATATTCCAATCAATCATTAATCTTATCACTCCTTATATTGAACAAATTAAATCCTTCTTTACATCCCTCCTCACAACAATCTTTCTAAATGTCAGCAAATAATCAACAAATAATAAATCAGTTAACAATAATGAACTTCAATGCAAATGGAATAAAAAGACAAAAAAATATGTTTATAGAATTCTTATCCAGACACAAGATAGATATAGCATGTGTAACAGAAACTCATCTTCAATTAGATGAACCCTTCCGTGTTACTGGGTACAAAATATACAGAAATGACAGAATATCAGAAGAAGCTTCAGGGGGAGCTGCTATCATTATCAAAAATAAGATTAAACATTACCCTAACATACTACCCCCTTTAAAAACATTTGAAGCCACTTCCATTAATATATACACAGGGAATAATAACAAAATAAAAATAATCGCAGCCTATAAACAACAAAAAAAAAACACTACAAGAATCAGACTTGAGAAATATATTCATTGATAATACCCCCACATTACTAGTAGGAGACATTAATTGTAAAAATATCATCTGGGGATGTAGAGCCGATAATCCGAATGGAGTTAAATTAAACGCCTACACAACGCAACTAGGTATACTCGTACAAGCACCAACAGAATATACATATTTTCCTTACCGAGACGACCACGAACCAGATATATTAGACATCACATTAACACGAATGTTCACAAAACCCATAACACAAAATGTTTTATATGAACTAGACTCTGATCACGTTCCTGTCATCATATCATTCACTGAAACTATTAATCCTTTCATTCCCCCACCAAAACTAACCACAGGCAAAATAAACTTTGAAAAATTCAAGACGGAATTAGACAATAAACTTAGATATGTAGAAGAAATACTTACACCTGATAAAATAAACATAGAAATTGAACATCTCACCAAATCAATTGCTCATGCCGCACATAATTCAACAATAAAACGAAGAGCAAAAATAAATACTCAGGAACATGTACCAAACCATATCATACACTTAATTAAAGAAAAATCAAAACTAAGACGATTATGGCAAAATACACGGGACGCACAATGTAAACATAAGCTAAGTATAGCTGTCTGTCAAGAGAGAGAGTCTGTGTGAATTTCAGTGCAATAAAATCGCAAAATTTTCATAGTTTTAAGAAGATTTTATTTTGTTTTATACATGCAAGTGATAGTTAAAGTGGTTTTTATCAAATATTAGTTTGTGATTCTTGCTAATTTTAAACATAGCAAGCTAAATTTGATTGATATTCTGAAACACGTGGGTCTTTAAGGCTAAAAATCGATTGTTTTATTCTTAATTAAATAAATTGAGTGTGTACGACTACACTTGTCTTGTGAACTAAGATCTCAACGTTTCGAGTAGTGTCGGTTCCAATCGTCGCTCACATGGCTCCAATCTGCCCAGTTTGTGATAAACCAGCAAATGATGATCAGAAAACAATCGACTGTGATGGATGCAAGAAGGCAACGCATCTTTCCTGCATAAAACTCAATACGGATGTTGTAAGTCGTATTACTCGTACAACTTCTAATGCAATTCGTATTTTCTGTGATAACTGTAGGAATGAAACCGATACTCTCACTGCATTAAAAAATCTTATACTCGATTTGCAATCTAAAATTATAAACCTTGAAGATAAAGTTAAATCGAATAAAGCGACAGCTTCAAATGAAATTATTTTAATTGATAAAGTCATTAATGAAATCAGTGATAGACAAATTCGTGAAAATAACATAATAGTTTCGGGCATCCCTGAAGCAGATAGCGAAGATCTTCCAACCGTCATCTCTGATTTGACAGCTGCGGTAGCCCCTCCTAACTTTCGTCCTGTCTTCACTAAAATACATAGACTTGGTTCACGTAACAATATCGACAATACACGACCTCGACTTATTAAAGTAGTGTTTAACAGTGCTGAAAATGCTAAGACAGTAATTCGTAACGCTAAAAAACTTAGAAATCATGATCAATATAAAGGTGTATATGTAAGTACTGATAAAACACGTTTACAGATGGACTATTTTAAAATCATCAAAACAGAATTGAATCAGAGAAAAGCAAATGGCGAAACTGATGTTTATATTAAATATAAAAACAATGTTCCTTATATTTCAAAAAACTAAGTAATTCTTTGGCTAGTAGTCTTCCCACTAATAAATCTAATTTAACGATTTACTATCAGAATATTCAGAGCTTAAAAAATAAAATGGACTCTTGTTATACTGCCATGCTTTCCTCTACATATGATATTATCGTATTTAGCGAAACTTGGTTACATGATGGTGTTTTAGATTTAGAGTTTTGCGATACTTCTCATGTTATCTATAGATCTGACCGTAATTTTTGTGATACTGGTACTTCTCGGGGTGGTGGAGTCCTCTTAGCAATTAAAAACTATATTAATTCAACCAGTGTTAATTTAGATGAACTGAATTTAAAAATACCACCATGTGTTGATATATTATGTGTTAAACTGCATTTTAATATTAAAGATGTTTATTTATTTAATGTATACATTCCTCCTGCTTGTAATGCTGATGTTTATAATGATGTACTAGAAAGTATTCAATCACTTACTTTTCTATATGATGCTTATACATTAATTGTAGGTGATTTTAATGTACCTGAATTTATCAACAAAACTGATACAATTATTGTAAACTGTATGAATAATTTTCTTAACTTTTTTGAATATGAACAACTCAATTTTATTACCAACTCAAATAATCGTTTATTAGATTTAGTCATTTCGAATATTGATTGTAACGTTACACATGCTGAAGACCTTTTACTAAATATTGAATATGCGCCTCATCCGGCTCTTCACATTGAAGCTAAAATCAACACTCGAAATGACGATAAATTCAAAAAAACTATATGTTATAAGAAATATAATTTTAAAAAAGCCAATTATCCAAAATTATATAACTTAATTGATTCTTTTAATTGGAATCAGCTTGAGACTTTTACTGACGCAAATGAGGCCTGTAAATTTTTCTATAGTGTTCTATATAACTTTTTCGACCAATGTGTACCTTATCGTCCTATATATAAATCCTCTTATCCTGCTTGGTACACTTGTCAAATAAAAACTGATCTTAAGAAAAAAGCACATTTTCATCGGCTATATAAAAAATATAATAACACATATTTCTTTGAAAAATTCAAATACTATAGATCTAAAATAAAATATGACATTAAAAAAGCTTATATTAATTTCATAAATTCCTCTGAGTTAGCCATTAAGTCGGATCCAAATAAATTTTGGGATTTTATTAAAACCAAAAGGAATCAAACCTCTTCTCCAACCAATATGACATATAATGATATCAGCTTGAATACTCCTCATAGTATAGCCAATGGATTTGCAACTTATTTTCAAAATACGTTTATATCATGTAATATTAATAATAATCTTAATCTAGATCAAACCAACGCACAAAATCAGTGCATATTTCTTAATTATGTTTCTGAAGATGACGTATTAACAGCTATACAAGGACTTAAAGAAACACTTTCTTCTGGCCCAGACATTATTCCCTCTTTAATTATAAAGGATTGTGCACAGTCATTCAAAGTAGGTCTTTCTAAAATAATAAATATATCCTTAAAAACTAACACTTTCCCTGAAATCTGGAAACAGTCTAGAATAGTTCCTATTCATAAGTCAGGTAATCGTTCTGAAATAACTAATTATAGGCCAATCGTAATTTTATCACACTTCAGTAAAGTTTATGAGAATATTATTTACCGAACAATATATAAACAAGTTCATAATAATTTATCATTTTCTCAGCACGGTTTTGTTGAACGTCGATCAGCTGCTACAAATTTATGTTATTTAACTCAGTTTATCTCCGAATCTCTAGATAAAAATTTACAAGTCGATGTCATTTACACCGACTTTACAAAAGCGTTTGATCGAATTGATCACGATATCATTATCCAGAAATTACATTCATTCGGTTTATCATATTCACTAATTAATTTAATTTCCTCATATTTAAGTAATCGCCGTCTCTTTGTTCACTATCTTGGTTATGATTCATTTCCTTTTAATGCTTCTTCAGGAGTCCCTCAAGGCTCCAATCTTGGCCCACTCCTGTTTCTCCTATTTATTAATGATTTACCGGCTTCTATTTCAAATCACAAACTTTTATATGCAGATGATCTCAAGATTTTTCGTTCTGTTTCAAATACCGCAGATTGTGATTCACTTCAAAATGATCTTGATAAACTACTTGAATGGTGTGATAAAAATAAACTGCAATTGAATATTACAAAATGTAAAACTATGTCTTTTACAAGAAATATTTCAACAATCACTTATTCCTATAATATATCAGGTATTTCGTTAGCACGTTGCCTTGAATTTAAAGATCTAGGTGTAGTATTCGATACAAAATTAAGTTTCAATGCTCACATAAAAAGTATTACTTCCAGTGTTTATAAAATGCTCGGATTTATTATACGGAACTCAAAGAATTTTACCACCATTGATCCAATACTCACACTTTATTATGCTTTCGTACGTACTAAACTTGAGTATTGCTCAATAGTTTGGAATCCGTTGTATGCTACGAACATTAATTTATTAGAATCTATTCAGAAGAAATTTTTGCGCTATTTATATTTTAAAAAGAATAAGGTGTATCCCGACTTCAACATATCATATGAACTTTTATCTCAATATTTTAATTTTGCTAAATTATCAGACCGCAGAAATAATTTCCAATTAATACACTTATTTAAACTATTAAACAATTTAATAGATGATCCCTTAACTTTAAATTTAATTAATTTTCGTATTCCAGCATTCAACTCCAGAAACCAGAATTCCTTCTTACCCACGCGTGCTCATAAAAACATCCTTTTACATTCGCCTCTATACCATATGTATACCCTTCATAAAAACATTGAGTCAAAAATTGACATTTTTCATGTCTCACTTAATAAATTTAAAACCTTTTTGCGCAATACAAGTAAATCAAACTGATTTCGAGTTGTACTCCTACATTTTTCTTTTATAGTCTTTGTATATAAATATTGTTTATATCTAAATTGTTATTTTTGATGTGTATTTATGTACTCTTTTTCTGTATTTTTGTACATTTATTCCTGTCCAAATAACTGGGTTCGCCTGTCTGGACATGGTATTATAAATAAATAAATAAATAAATAAATAAATAAATAAATCAAATAACCAGACAAGTTAAATGGGAAATAGATAATTTTCGTTTAAATTTATATAAGACATATGTGGAAGAATTAGAACCAGGTAGCCCACATATGTGGCAAGCAACAAAACGAATCCTTAAAAAAACACAACCAATTGCAACAATAAAAATTGAAGGAAAATATTATGCAACCGACGAAGAAAAATCTGAAGTACTATCAGAACACCTAGAAAACACATTTTTACAACAGACATAAATGAAGAAAATATACCACTTATAAATGACACGTTAAAAAATCATGAAGATGAAAAGAGAAAACATAATACTTATGACTTCGACAAAACAACAACAGATGAAATACACACACTCATACATAACCTACCTAACAAAAAAACTCCTGGACACGATCTTATCCCAAATATAGTACTTAAAAATTTTACTGAAAAAGCATTAATCATCCTAACAAAAATTCTCAATTCCTGCCTTCGCATTGGATACTTCCCTAAAACTTGGAAACATGCACATATAATATTATTTCCGAAAGCTGGAAAAGAAAACTCCTCACCTTCAAGCTATAGACCGATAAGCCTGTTACCAACAATGGCCAAACTGCTCGAAAAAGTGATACAATCCAGACTAATCAAAATAATTGATGAAAATGATATCATACCAACAATACAGTTTGGATTCAGAAAAAATCACTCAACGGTTCACCAACTAACAAGAGTATCAGAATTAATAACAAAAGGATATGAAAAACTGTTGTACACAGCAGTAGCATTTTTAGATATCAAGCAAGCTTTCGATAAGGTATGGATTAATGGACTCAAATATAAAATATTAAAGCTAAACATCCCACAATATCTAATAAATATAATTTTTTCATTCCTCGAAAATCGAACATTTGCTACTAAAATTAATTCAACAATATCTGATACTAAACCAATATCCGCTGGAGTACCGCAAGGATCCGTGCTTGGACCAATATTATTTAACATTTTCATGAATGATTTTCCTAAGTCCCAATCATGTGAAACTGCAATGTATGCTGACGACACAGCTATAATAAGCCAAAATAAAAATGTAGATATAGCTGTCGAAAATCTACAAACTTTTCTAAACATTGCAATGAAGTGGTTTAAAAAATGGTCTCTTACTTTAAATGCAAATAAATGTGAAGCAAAAATATTCACACTTAGAAGACAAAAGCCCACAACACAACTTACAATTGAAGAAAAAACGATCCCATGGAATCCTGACGACAGTGCAATAAAATACTTGGATATATATCTAGATAAAAGATTAACTTGGAAACACCACATAACCGTCAACCTAAAACAATGCTACCAAAGACTTGGCATGCTGTACCCACTTATAAACAGAAAATCTGCGCTAAAGCTAAAATGTTCATTGCTAATATATAAATCAATTTTAAGACCAATTATAACATATGGATGCAGTTTATGGTATGGTGCTAGCAAAAAAATATTAAATAAAATCCAAATTATGCAAAACAAAATATTACGCATAATAATCAATGCCCCGTGGTACGTACGGAATAACCAAATTCACAAAGAACTAGGAATATCTCCCATAAAGGAATTTATAAAAAAAATTAACTAAGAAGTATATAAATACAATCCATTTATGTCCAGGGGCATCACATTACAAGCTAGGACAGCGTAGCGAAACCACACGACTGAAAAAGAGACTGGCCCAAGACGTCCTGACAACAAGTGAAGAAGATGAATAGAATCAAATGAAGACAATAAAATAACAATAAATAAATGTATTATGTTACAATTTTAAATAATGCTGTGTAATTGATAAACATTCTTACAACACTACCATGTATAATACTATGTGTATTGATCTGGTTAAAATAAATGAGAAAAAAAATAAAAAAATAAAATGCAGTTATAAAAAAAAAACAATTATGACTTTTTTGATACCACGAATTGCTTCAAAATTAAACAAACTTTTATTTTAAAAAAATGGTATATGGGCCCAGTCTGAAGATGTATATACCCCGTTATAAACTACTCATAGAAAAAATAATAATTAAACAATTTTAAAGATTTTTGTTTATCCCATTATTATTAAATATTTTATCAAAATATTGTGCGACCTTGCCCGTACACTTATATGTATAGGATTAGAATTTAATATAAATAAGTAAATAAATAAAAAATATCATCACGTCATCACGGCTTTTACCCGTTGTCGGGTGTGTCATATATGCAAATAAGCAGATATCGGTAATGAGACGACATATTTCATCCGGTGGGCGGTTACCAGAGGTCATCGTACGGACACCCAAAGTTGGCGTGAAGAGCGCACCACAGGTGTCATTTTGTGCCATTTATAAATTATAAATATTTTTTTCGGCAGTGGTCGAGCTCGAACTTGGGATCATAAATTCGTGATCCTGATTCGTTGTACACTCAGCTATGCGACCCCATAATTAGAAAAATGACAACATTAGTGCATTCTAATATACAGATTCGTGAATTTGAAGGTTTTTCATTGACACATGGGCGTATGATTTTAATAAATCGCAATTTATGAAGATATGCTTTTGATTTAAATAAAATTGTTATTAAGTCTAATAAACTAAATATTGCAAAATAGGTATTTGATAATATTAGGGCATTATAGTAGGCAGATTCGTGTATTTTAGGTATTTTTATTACAGAGCTCATCGACATTTTTTTTTTTGTTGCGAAAAAAGTCCTTCAAAATGTATGCCTGTCTATAAGTACTTTACACTTCATTCATTTCAAATATTGCCGCAAATTGTCAAGTTCGAATGTAATCGAAGGTCTACACGAGTATGTACGACAGTCTCTGTAAACCTGTAAACATAAAAAAACACGGACATTGAGTTTGTGGAACAGGCAGAACAGAAATAATAAATTTAATGGGCGGAGCCTAATTGCGCAGTACAGCTTGCGCAGGAACCAGCTGTACACGACACAAATTGGAAAACCCCGAATAATTCAAGTATTTAATTTTAAAGAGCAAATTGCGAATGTCTCTGTGAAACAAATATATAAAATAAAGTAGTGAAACTAGACGTAACTATGTAATTTTTATTTTATTTAATTTTAATTTCAATATAACGAATTTGTCAAAAATATACATACATACATAAAATCACGCATGTCCAACATAGAGAGTTAGCGCAAACTCTAAAACAACAACAATAATAATAATAATTTCTTTCTTTAATACAGAGTTCATTGGCACATGTGCGGAAGATATGAATAAATTGCATTTTATAAACATATGGCTTTGATTTACACAATATTGTTAACTAATTCTAATAAAATAAATATTGCATAATATGAATTTGACAATATTACAGCATTCTAATAGTCCGATCCACACTATAAGGCAGTCGTAAAGATGACGAAGGGGGACATCCGATTAGAGAAGAAAATACTTTTTTTATGCTCAAGTTACAGCACAAAGTAAATATTTTGAAAATTGGGATTTTTATATAAGAAAGTATGTACAATCCAGTGGTGCTATTGACAAATTTGTACCTCTACCAATTTTTGGGTAATAAATGATCACCGATTAATTGGCGGGAGGTGCGGTTTTAATTTTATCAAAAATCGATTCCCCTTGTCAACATACATAATGTGTACCAATTTTTGTCAAAATATTCCTATAGATACATTTATATTAAAAATTGCAATATCTCATATCATTTTTCCGACTTTTTTCCTAGAAATTGTACTTAGGGATATTGTTTGACTAAATTCCAAATTAGGAGAACGTGCTTTTGCATTGTAAACGGTGTCTTATTCATAGTTAGTTACATTTCATTCCCTGAATGACTATTGGTGATAGCAGAAAAACAGAATGAGTGAGATAAATAAAAGTAGACAAAGTGCTAAGAAAAAGCCTAGGAGCTGGAGAAATCGCATGAAAGAGTAAGTACTGTAGTATATACAAATAATATATTAATTAAAAAAATATTTCCTATTTTATTCATTTAGCGTACGAGCTGCAAACAGAATTAAATCTTGTTCCATGGATTTTCCATTAGATCTTCCTAGTGTTAGTGCATATGAATAAACACCTCAGAATTTTGAAGGAAATATCTATGATTCAAGGTAAGAAGACATTTTAAAGACTTTTTAATTTTTTTAAAGAAAACTCCGGAAGAAATAGCAACAATTGAAAAAAATACTATAGGCTAGGCAAATAATCCACTTTGGAAAGAGGGAAAATCGCATAGACTGAATGCATCTAACTTTGGAATTTTGTGCAAACGGCGAGAAACAACAAATGCCATGAAACTAGCCCAAAGATTTATAAATGGATCATACTTTTTTTCAAAAGCAATATGTTGGGAAGTAGAACACGAACTAATAGCCAAAAAGGAATTTGAAATAAGTCATAACTTTTTGGTAAAAGACTGTGGATTTTTTATTCATGAAGAACATTCATATTTAGGAGCATCTTTAGACGGAGTAATTGACCAAAATACTATTGTAGGAATAAAATGTCCATACTCCATACGGACACTCGCTCCAGAAGAAGCAATTGAGCAAAAAAAAAAAATAGTTATTTAGTAATGACAAATAATATTAAATATTGAAAGAAGCTTTCAGAACTCATAATAATGAAATAAAAACAATATTTGGGAATAGTTCTGTTATTCATTCATAATTTTTCTATCTTTTAACTATGTATGTTTTTTATGTAACTTTTGATCTATGTTACCCTCTTTCTGTAAACTTGTTGTCTTGACTACATGTATTTTGTTATTTACTTTTTACCTGATGAAGACAGCACTACGCTGTCGAAACGTCGTCGTTAAATAAAATAAACAGAACTATTCCCAAATATTGTTTTTATTTCACAAATAATATTATTAAATTTTAAAAAGCACAATTATTATTTTCAAATTCAGGAGCAATTAGCCATAATCAAGAAAGATTTTTGTTATTTTATAGTATGGACACCATTGGGAATATTATTTCAATAAAAATTCATATGTTTATATATTTATACTTTTTTTTCAGATCGAAAAGCATGAAAACTTTTGGAGAACTAAAACAAAATTTTATGAAGAAAATATGTTAAAAATTCTAATTTCCAAATAAAAATAAATGATGCATACTTTTTTAAATTATGTAAATACTTGTGTTTATTTACCTGTACCTATATTAAAAAATAAATAATTACAATCGCTTAAGATGGATTATTTTTATAAACTAATTGCATTTATAATAATGATTTTATAGTTATATTACATTTATAATTTTTGTAGAGAATATTTTATTTTTACTTATTATTTTTCATAAAAAAAGGCTCACCAATATATACATAAAATATCATTAACATTTATTTTTTATCGATAAAGTACAACGCATTATTGAACACCTGTACATAATAATTATCGGATACCTATATTTAATTTATTGTTCCATCTTCTAGATTTGTAAGATTCACTGACTGAAACTGTTCAAGTGTCCACGTGGACTTGACAAAATATGTCATATTTTAAATACCCAATAGCGAAATGCATTCAACCAATAATACACAGGCCTAACCAGTATCGTTAGACCCCCGACCTACTTCAGCTTTTATATCTTTCTTGTTTGCGGAATCTCCTTTTCTAACATCATGATACGTTAGTCGTAACTTATATCGTAATAGTTTCACATTTAGAAAACAGTGAAACACCCTCTCCAAATGGGAAAATTTTTGAGCGGTAATACACCCTTAATAAAAAAGATTAAACTTTGTGTATGTATTTGAATTTCTGTTATTATTTATTGTAAATGAGCATTTTGAAATATACATTTATTTTGGAAATTTGATTTCATAAATATTGTTTTACTAAAATATTTAAAAATCTTTCAGAACTCATATTTCAATTAAAAAGGTTGTATCATCTTAATTGTTTTACTAATTTATTCATAACTAATAGATCAGTCTAGTAAATATTTTGAAAATTGGGATATTTATATAAGAAAGTACTTAGAATCCATTGGTGCTATCGACAAATTTGTACCTCTACCCATTTTTAGGTAACAAATGACCACCTATTAATTGGCGGGATGCACGAAATTGTTCATTTTTTTCAATGCAGACCCCTTCATTAAGGGGTTTGATTTTAATATGAATTTAATTGCTCATATAAACAATATTCCCATAGCAAAAAAACTGTATCGACAGGTATAGAATGGAATCGATTCACGTTCCACAATCGAAAAATCAGTAAAATGGATCAAGCGCAGTGGATTAAATTGCGATATCTCCTATATTAGAATTTTTTAAATTATAAATGAACCTATAGGAATATGTTACCAAAAATTGGTACACATTATGTATTTTGGCAAGGCGAATTTATATGTATTTGACAATATCATTCTAATAGTCAGACACGTGAATTTATGGCTTGTTTAATAGATCATCGAGACATTCGCGTAAGATTACATTTTATAAACATATGGCTTTGATTTACACAATATTGTTAAATAATTCTAATAAAATAAATAATGCCTCATATGTATTTAACAATATATTTAGATGGAATAATAAGACGTAATTAAATTTTTTGAAAATTGAATAATTTTTGAGATGACACATGATTTTTTATATGGGAAACTATGTTGGAAATAGTCTCTTTTTTTACTTATTCTATAAGCTTTTCAATTATATATAACAAGTCTACATTCTTTTGTTTTAAACATGAATAAAAGACTAATTATTTATTTTTGAGTGTGCTGCCATCTGTGATAAGTTTTGCCTGAGCCCTGTCGTCAGTTTGATAGTTTATACATCAAGTCGCCACTTGGCACGTATAATACGCGATGCAGGTCGTCATTTTGCCGTTCCAAAACCAGATCAAAAATAATATGTAAAGTCGCCATATAGATAGGATTAAACGATTCTGCTAAATCCTATACCGTACAAAATAATTGAAAAAAAAATGATATTCTTGCATTAATGTACCACAATAACACCGCGTATATAAATTAATAACCTTAAGATGGCTCCTTGACCGGGTCGTCATTTTGATAGTGTACGCATCAAGTGTGTGTGTGTATGCAGGAAGGATGGTTTCTCAAATACTATAAGACTGGATATGTTTAAGACTTTGGATATGTTTAACTATGGATACCTCAATCTAACATTAATGGGAAGAGCTGATACGATTTTGGTATGAATTGGGCAACCGGAAATGGTAGTTTAAAAAAAAATTAAATATTTTTTGAAAATTTATGTTACCTATTACAAATAATAAAGATCATTAAATTCTCAGTCTAACATATTAAAAAAAATATATCTCTTATAGATTTAGAGATATAATATATAATAAATTGTTGTAATACAGTGTGTTAAAAAAAACCTAATTTAATTAAATGTCAATTTGGCATGAGATATTATTCTAAAGAAATCAAAGCTTTTCTTCTTGAATCATAATTTAGAAATTGAAATAAATTAGAAAACGGCGAATAACAATATGTATACTGTATTCATCTTTATTATCTTTTCTCCTTAAAATTACATTTCAATATCAATTTTAACAATTTGACTTTTGAATTGAATAATAATCAGACATACGTTTTTTGGTTCATAGCCCACTCCAAGTTAGATTTTTTTTGACGCTGTAAATCTCACTGCTCAAACAACTCCAGGGAAACCAGTTGAGATATTTAAATGTTTGTAATTGACATAAATGCAAAATTTCAGTGTAAAAATCAGCAGTTTTACTAACAATACTGAAACATTTTTCTGGGAGGTATGAGTACATTTAAAATATCTTATTGTATTATTTATTAAATATGTATTTAAAATTATAGGTGGTATATTAATATTGCATATCCTTAAGAAATACCGCTAATACCGTAAATGAATTTAAAGAATTTTGAACATATTAGACGAGTAGGACCAAATTCCTCATAGAATCAAAGAATAGATACAATTTGAATTATTTGTATGTACAAGAAATGTTAAATTCGTTGTTTATAGGGCGCGAGGAGTCATGTGACTTTGTTGGCCGTGGCAAACAGATATGAAGATCCGTGTCAGAATGACGGCTAGTAGTTATTTAGATAGATGTCACAATGGGGTATTTCAGTGTAGTAAAATTTAAAAGAAAAAATATTATAATGTTATTAACTATGTTGAAAAACGACCGAATTCTGAAAAATAAACTCAAAATTGTTTTATTTAATATGATTTTCCATGTGTTTTATTTTAGCGCGGTTCTATGACGTATGTAATCACGTACTTGTCTGCTTGTGAAAACAGAAGAAGCAGTGCGTTCACCATTGATGCTTTCTCGTTTCACAGCTGATCTTTGTTTGTGTTTCTTGCTAGTTTTGATATGAATTGATATGAATTCTTAACTAATAATACTTTAATATAGTTACAACTAAAATCCACGGATAACAAAAGTAAAACAAATGAAAGTCATCCAAAACAAAATAGCATCTGACACTGTGAACAAACCAAATCCCCTTCCCCTTACTAGCTCCAAGCCAAGCGACTAACAGCTTACAATAAATAGTCCAGTGAGTGGTTTTGTTTACACCCGCAGCTAACCCCATCTGTTTCGTAGATACTAATAATAATAATTTCGGTCATTTTCACCTCCAATAAAACATAATTTCATCTTGTTTCCTTATCATGTTCATATTTAATGCAAACAATAACTTTGTTTTTATTTTCAAACCTGGCCATACTGAATCCGAACTTTCAATTATGTGACATGTTTTTATAATTTCAGTTTGTACATAATTATATTTTAGTTATTTATATTTTCTTAGATTATGCTGAAAATTACTGTACTCATTTAAGTCTTAAAATTCTCAATATACACTCAGTATAAATTTCTTAAATTTTAGATAAATTCTTTTAGATGTATTCAACTTGTCCTTATTTCTCATGATTTAAGAACTGTCATCAAAGTGTACATTATATGAACTTATACAAACTTAAATCAAAACTACACTTTGCAGTCGACTGTGAAGTGTACATCCTTGACTCCAAAGTGTACGCTTGACATATATATATATATATATATATATATATATATATATATATATATATATATATATATATATATATATAACCAAAAAGAGAGCACAATAAAAAAAATAATAATAAGCCACAACTTAGTAAACACAAGTTTTATTAATCAAAATAATTCGACACAAATAACCAGGGCGGCAGTTAACCTGACAGATCCGAGTGCTAACGTCTGAATGACGAGACATCGGTCGACCAGCAGCGGCCCGTACTCCTTACATAAGAACACGTAACAGTAAGTGATAAACAAATTAATAAACAGCATAATTGAATAACATAACTCTTTACGCTCTAACTCAAATACTATCGTTCAGAAAATTTTGAAACCTTGTATTTCTACCTTACTCTTATATACAAAGATGCCATTGGATTTTGGAGTAAATCAGATAACCGAAAATAGCACTTTACTGGAAGCTCAAAATAATTTTTCTTCGAAAAATACCTTTAAATGTTATCTTTTTGAGATTTAAGTTATATAACAATTAAAGATTATTAAATTTTCTATAGGTTTGCATGAATACTTTTTCTATATATTTTATGGATAAATTTATAAAACTATCTATAATTTTAATCCTGGACCCAACGCTTTAAACACAACTCATACACATGGTTACACAATTCAGATCTCAAATGTTTGTAACTGACAGATATGCATATGTCACTGTCAACAAACTAATCATTTCAAATAATAATATTAACGTTTTAAAAAGGAAATTAGTGAATGGAACAATAATTATATGGAAAGGAACTTAATACAGTTTCCAGAATAAGTAAATATGTAAATAGAATAATACAACCTTTTTAGTTAAATTCTGTTTGTATTTATTTAAATTACAACGTTTCGACAATATAGACTATTGCCTTCTTCAGGTAAAAACATGAACTACAAAACAACAAATACAAATAAATAAATAACAAAACATAGCAACAGGTAACTAGGTGACAATTACAACAAATTTAAAATAGGAAGCCATGCACGACTAAGATCTAGACCGTCATAATGATTGAGATTATTACTCTTCGTTTTGTAAATCTCAATGGCTTCTCTAATTAACCTGTTGTTTAGGTGTGTAGGTCTCGCCAGTATTTTTGTATCTTCAAATTTGATACGGTGGAATTCTTCCAGGGCATGCTCTGCAACTGAAGATTTTTCTGGCTGGTTCAACCTGATCGAACGCTGGTGTTCATTCAATCTTGTAGAAATGGTTCTACCAGTTTGGCCAATGTAAACTTTCCCGCAGACACATGGAATCTGGTAAATCCCTGATGACTGAAGAGGGATGACGTCTTTAACTTGTCTCAACATATGTCGAATTTTAATATATGGAGAAAACGAAATCTTCATGTTCTTCTTACGAAGAATTCTACCAATCTTGTCCGTGACATTTTGGACATAAGGAAGTGAAGCAAACAATACGTCTCGTTCATTAGCATTGTTCATTGGTCTTTTCGGTTTCAGGCATTTTTCGATTGAAGATTTAGAAAAACCATTCTTCATAAAAATATTTTTAATTTCTTTCATTTCTTCTTCCAGTTTTTCTGAATGACAAATGTCTGAAGCTCTTCTCATTAGGCATTTAATTGTACCGTATTTCTGAGAAGGATGATGATGTGAATTGGCATTAATATATTGATTGGTGTGCGTAGGCTTCCTGTAGACTGAATGTAGTAAAGAACCATCTTCTTTTCTCTCTAGTAACACGTCTAGGAAGGGAATAATGCCATTTTCTTCAACTTCTACGGTGAACTTAATATTTTCATGGATGTTATTCAAATGGTTTAAGAAAATTGATAAGTTTTGACGTCCATGGGGCCAAATAGCGAAGACATCATCAACGTATCGTAACCATAATGAAGGTTTCATCGTAGTAGAATCCAAAGCTAATTCTTCAAAAAACTCCATATAATAATTAGCTATGGAAGGAGACAGAGGATTGCCCATTGCGACACCATCAACTTGTTTGTAGAATTCGTTGTTAAAAATGAAGAAGCTTGACGTTAAACAATGTCGATATAGTTTCACAATATCTTCTGAAAAATTCTTTTCAAGCAGCTTCAGGGTGTCTCTGATGGGGATCTTCGTAAATAATGACGTAACATCAAAGCTCACTAGAAGATCTTCTGATGAGATATGTATGTTCTTTATAATTTCAATAAAATGTTTGGAATTCTTCACATAGGATGATGAATTTCCAATGTATGGTCTTATGAGATTATCTAAATATTTAGATAAATCGTAAGTGCAAGAATTAATACAATTCACAATCGGGCGTAGGGGTACATCTTTCTTATGTACTTTAGGTAAGCCATAAAATCTTGGAACATAAGGGTCTTGTGGAATAAGTTTCTTGATAATATCTTTATCTAAGCTTGATTGTTTTAATAATTTGGTTGTTTGATATTTTATCGTGCCTAAGGGATTCTTCTTCACTTTAAAGTGAAACATTGGAAATTCATCATCCTATGTGAAGAATTCCAAACATTTTATTGAAATTATAAAGAACATACATATCTCATCAGAAGATCTTCTAGTGAGCTTTGATGTTACGTCATTATTTACGAAGATCCCCATCAGAGACACCCTGAAGCTGCTTGAAAAGAATTTTTCAGAAGATATTGTGAAACTATATCGACATTGTTTAACGTCAAGCTTCTTCATTTTTAACAACTAATTCTACAAACAAGTTGATGGTGTCGCAATGGGCAATCCTCTGTCTCCTTCCATAGCTAATTATTATATGGAGTTTTTTGAAGAATTAGCTTTGGATTCTACTACGATGAAACCTTCATTATGGTTACGATACGTTGATGATGTCTTCGCTATTTGGCCCCATGGACGTCAAAACTTATCAATTTTCTTAAACCATTTGAATAACATCCATGAAAATATTAAGTTCACCGTAGAAGTTGAAGAAAATGGCATTATTCCCTTCCTAGACGTGTTACTAGAGAGAAAAGAAGATGGTTCTTTACTACATTCAGTCTACAGGAAGCCTACGCACACCAATCAATATATTAATGCCAATTCACATCATCATCCTTCTCAGAAATACGGTACAATTAAATGCCTAATGAGAAGAGCTTCAGACATTTGTCATTCAGAAAAACTGGAAGAAGAAATGAAAGAAATTAAAAATATTTTTATGAAGAATGGTTTTTCTAAATCTTCAATCGAAAAATGCCTGAAACCGAAAAGACCAATGAACAATGCTAATGAACGAGACGTATTGTTTGCTTCACTTCCTTATGTCCAAAATGTCACGGACAAGATTGGTAGAATTCTTCGTAAGAAGAACATGAAGATTTCGTTTTCTCCATATATTAAAATTCGACATATGTTGAGACAAGTTAAAGACGTCATCCCTCTTCAGTCATCAGGGATTTACCAGATTCCATGTGTCTGCGGGAAAGTTTACATTGGCCAAACTGGTAGAACCATTTCTACAAGATTGAATGAACACCAGCGTTCGATCAGGTTGAACCAGCCAGAAAAATCTTCAGTTGCAGAGCATGCCCTGGAAGAATTCCACCGTATCAAATTTGAAGATACAAAAATACTGGCGAGACCTACACACCTAAACAACAGGTTAATTAGAGAAGCCATTGAGATTTACAAAACGAAGAGTAATAATCTCAATCATTATGACGGTCTAGATCTTAGTCGTGCATGGCTTCCTATTTTAAATTTGTTGTAATTGTCACCTAGTTACCTGTTGCTATGTTTTGTTATTTATTTATTTGTATTTGTTGTTTTGTAGTTCATGTTTTTACCTGAAGAAGGCAATAGTCTATATTGTCGAAACGTTGTAATTAAAATAAATACAAACAGAATTTAACTAAAAAGGTTGTATTATTCTATTGAAATATGAGTTCTGAAAGATTTTATAATAATTTAAATATGTAAAAATATAGGTAAGATAATAAAACCATGTATCATCACGGCATATTACCCATTGATGGGTGGGCCAATCTGCTTTGTAAGTAGATGTCGGTAAGAGTGATGACATATTTGGTCCGTGCAGGCGTTTACCAGGCGTCACTTCATGTGAATCTGGAGAACAAGTTCGATTCCTACCGACGCCAAATATTTTAGAATTTTAAATGGCACAGAATTGACCCCTGGGATGCACTCTCCTCGCCAGCAATGAATATAAAATATATATAAATAAATGAAATAAATATATCATCACGGCATATTACCCCTGGGTCTGCCAATCTGCTTTGTACACAGATTTCGGTAACGATGATAACATATTTGACCGTGCGGGCGGTTACCAGGTGTTATCTCATGAGCACTTATTGCTGTCGTGGAGAGTGTTACACAGGGGTCATTTTTGTGCCATTTAAAATTTGAAATATTTGGCGTCGGTCGGGATCAAATTCGGTATTTAAATTTAATTTTAAGTATATGCTAACCACCGGAACAGGTTGTAATAATCCCCCCCCCCCCCCATCACCTAGGCTACATTGAGAAGTCCGGCCTTAAATAATTGTAAACTGTTACATTTGGGCTGGTAGTAGTCGGGATAATATTTCGTACTTTCAACTGTTACGTTGGCTACAGACGTAAGGTTTATTCACTACTTGTTACATGTGTGTGTGTGTGTGTGTGTGTGTGTGTGTGTGTGTGTGTGTGTGTGTGTGTGTGTGTGTGTGTGTGTGTGGATCTTCTGGGCACTCTAACTCAAATACTATTATTCAGAAACTTTTGAAACCATGTATTTCTACCTTATTCTAATATGAAAAGAAGCCATTCAATTTTGGTGTCAATCGGATAACCGGAAATGGTTGTTTACTTGAAGCTCAAAATAGCTTTTCTTCAAAAAATACCTTTAAATGTATTTTTTTTCTCAATTTGTTATTATAAAAATTAAAGATTATTCCATTTTCTACGAGTTTGCTTTAATATTTTTTCCATATATTTTATGAATAAATTTATAAAGTAATATAAAAATTATATTTCGGAGCTTATGCTTTAAACACAACTTCATGGTTACACAGTTAAGCTCAAATGTATGTAACTGACAGATAAATATCACTGTCAAAAAATTAATCATTTCAAATTAATAATAGTAACGTTATAAAAAGAAAATTGTATTTTTTTTTTAAACAAAAGAAGAAATTAGTGCAACGTTGTGGAGCACATGTTTCGTACTGCGTAGTTATTTCTCTGTCCTCTGAACACGTCGGAGTTTGTAGTAAACTCACGGTAGTGGGGGAATTACTCGGATATTTGAAAAAAAAAAACCGGTAAAATGAAAAATAGTTGTTACAATCAGGAATTGGTTTGTGTAGTATTGTTATTATGTTGTATTTTGTTGTTGTTTTTTATTATCTCGAAAAGGTTTGTGTATATGGAGCTCAAGCCATCTGTCTGGTTGTCTGGTTTTTTTTATTGATTGTGGATGGTGTATTGAAAATGTGGTACATTTCTAAAAAAGTTCGTTTCTGGAAGTTCATTTCTGTATCTAAAATTTTAATATTCTAATAGTCCATTGTATGCTTTGTATTGGAGACATATAATGAGAATACTGATGAGTACGGTATAATTTTGGTGTCACTTTTATGTCATGTTATTCTACTGGACAATTGTCGTGATGTTTGGCCAAGGTATGTATATATACGAGGTGCTACCCAGAAGTTTCCTAACTTATTTTTTTAAAAAAGCTGTATTTATTAAAACTTCAAACCAACAAATTATCTCCTTCATAATAATCCCCACCTACAGTTATACACTTGCCCATCTTTTTTCCACTGTTCAAAACACTTTTTGTAGTCATTTTTGTCAATAGCGCTTAGGACCTCCTGCGATATAGTTTGAATCTCCTCAACAGTCTCAAATCTCTTGCCTTTTAGCTTGGTTTTCATTTATCTATATATAGTTGCAGAGAGCGACAGCGTTGTTCTTTTGAATATTAAATTACTTAAAATACTGGGTTTTTTCTAAGTTTAATAATTTTGTGTGACATCAAAATAATCGTAATTTAGCAGTGAATATTTTTATATATAATAAATATATCAAACTAGTGCAGTGTCCTTAATATTTAACTAAATATCCTAAAATTTATTTCTTTTTTCTGTCACTTAATTAATTGTGTGATTGCAAGTTTACAGTGCCTTAACTCGACATAAAAAAGTGTGTCTACCTTTACAAAAATATCACAAGTAATGTCGCAAAACTGTCAAACCTGCAATAAACCCGTGTCGTCAAATAACTATACAAAATGTGCTATGTGTACTTCAGTAAGTCATTTAGAGTGCTCAAATGTTCTTCAGTCCGATAGTCGTGTTCTTCGTTCTATAAAGAATTACAAGTTGCTGTGTGATAATTGCATCGCTTCTTTGGAAGAACATAAAAATTTTACTTCAACTATAATTGAATTGAAAAATCTTATACTCGGTCTTGAAGAAAAACTCAGTAAACTTACATCTGATTTTCAACTAGCTAACAATAATACAAATTATCAAAACTCAGTTGATTTTGAAAATATTGTCTCTGAAATTTCCGAACGTAATAAACGAGCTTCTAATATACTAATATTTGGTCTACCTGAAAATCCAGCAGATGAAAAAGAGCAAGTTAAAGAAATAATTTCGAGTATATCCCCAAATGTAAATGTTCCGGTCAACTTAATTTCGGTTCGCCTTGGTAGAAAACTTGACAGTAAAATCCGTCCACTAAAAATCTCTCTAAAAAACCGTAGTGATGTTATTGAAGTATTAAAACATTCAAAAAAACTTAAGGACTCTACCAACTTTAAGAAAGTCCGAATTTCCAGTGATATGACCGTAAAACAACGCGAACATTTAAAGTTGGTGCAACAAGAACTTGAAAAAAGGAAAATTAACGGGGAATCTAATATTACAATCAAATACAGAAATGGTGTACCGTCCATAGTGCCGCTGCAAAAAAACTTAAACAAGAATTAAATGAAATTATATATTATCAAAACGTGCGGGGTTTAAATACAAAATTATCAGAACTTTATATGAATGGTACGACCAGCATGTACAACGTCCTTGCTCTAACAGAAACTTGGCTTGCCGACAATGTCAACAACAGTGAAGTGTTTGATATTCGGTTCTCTGTGTTTCGCTGTGATCGCAACCCAGCTTTAACAGGCAAATCTAGAGGCGGCGGCGTACTTGTGGCGGTCAACAATCTTTTAAATCCATCTCAATACAATATTACTTGCAATTCTGTAAACGTTGAACAAATTTGTGTTAAATATTTTATTAACAGTACCGTGATCTCCTTAATTGCAGTTTACATACTCCCTAACGCAACTTCTATGGACTTTGAGAATTTTTATGAAGCACTTATGTCCTTACCTTTTATGTTTAGCTCTACAGTTA
The DNA here is from genome assembly GCA_951394225.1 of Harpalus rufipes. NCBI lineage: Eukaryota > Metazoa > Arthropoda > Insecta > Coleoptera > Carabidae > Harpalus > Harpalus rufipes. Next base: position 28,915,359 of record OX596277.1, on the reverse strand, counting down.
TTATAATAGGTGATTTCAACCTACCAGACTATTGTCATTATCACTTTACGGCTACTATGTGCAATAATAGCATTCCAAACTTAATAAATTGTATAAATTTACTTAATATGAATCAATTTAACAGTGTTACAAACAAATATAACAGAATTCTTGTTTTAGTTGTTTCAAACACACACTGTGTTGTTGATCAATGTATTGATGCTCTTCTGTCTGAGGATTTGCATCATCCCGCCTTACTAGTTCATTATAAAGTCTGTAATCATTTTAATAATAATAATATATTTGGTTGTAAAGCTTACACTTTTTACCAAAGATTGGCAATATATACATACTTACATAGTATTGATACAAACTTACAAAAATACATGAATAAGTTGATTTTATCGTTGACAAAAATCATACTTAAGTATATACATACATACAGATAAATATATAGTATTGATATACACACAAATATATAATATAGGAAATTTTATCTATAAGCAAAATACTTACTTGTTAGATAATAGCAAATATAAAACAAGAAAAAAAAAATGCAAAAGTTAGCCCAGGTGTAATCTAAAAGTCTAAAAACAATATAGTTTTTTAATTTAATAATGAACCCTCTAAAGGCTGTTATTTGATATACACACAAAAATATAATATAGGAAATTTTACTAAAAGCAAAATACATACTTGTTAGATAATAACGAATATAAAATAAAAAAAAAATAAAAAATAAAAAAAATGCAAAAATTAGCCCAGGTATAATCTAAAAGTCTAAAGACAATATAGATTTTTAATTTAATAATGAACCGTCTAAAAGTTGTTATTTTTATAAATGGAATAAATATAGAGTATATACATACATACAGACAGATAATCAGATAAATATGTACTATTGGTACAAAAATATATAATGTAATATAGAAAATTATGGAAAATAGTAACCAATAAGCAATACCCTTTATAATGAATATTAAAATGTTTGCAAAACATAAATGGAAGTAAAATAATTGAGGGTTAATGAAATAAAGCTTGTGCACTGACGATTTTTACTATTCGTTAAGGAAGAAGCTACGTAATTTGAGAACTGCAACGGTATAATAAAACAAATTATTTATTTTTTCCACCGTTAGGTCCGTGAAAAGAGTATATAATGTTTGTTTATCGATGTTTTTGATATTATATTTTGTAATATATTGTGATCGAAAACAATTGTAAATGGGGCATTCCACAAAAAGATGTAGTAGGTTTTCGGGCTTGTGGAGGTTGCATATAGTGCAGAAGTTTTCACCTTCAAACTGATATTTAATTCCCTTGTATATAATTCTTGGATGTTTTTTTTGAAAAAAATCGTAACTGACTTATAAGTTGCTGCTTGAGAAAGCTAATACCTATGTTTAAGTATATTTCAAGATTCCAGGAGTTTTTTATTTGCTTATAATGGTCATTATATTTTGATTCAATATTTTTTTCTAAGTCCTTTTGTCGCATTACTTCTGAGAGTTTTGTCGTTATATCTGTAATTTCATTTTTTCCTATGCATTGTCTTTCCCATATATCCTTAAATCCCAGGTCCAATAAGAATTTTTTTATTTGCGTAACCCAATTATATTCAGGTTTATTAATCACGGATTTATCGAGTTCTAAAAGCCGATTGTATATTAATTTAGGGTATCGTGAGTCGTGTAATTGTAATAATTTGTACCACCAGTTCAAGGTTAATTTCCATATTTTTGTAGCTATGTGGTCTATCCCAGTTTCTAAACGAAGCATAAAGTTGGGTGTATGCAAGGGTGAACATAATATATTCTTAACATATTTAGCTTGGCATTTTTCCGCTAGTTCGCAGTAACGAGGCCCCCAAATCTCAGCGGAATACAGCAAAGTAGCATTCACTATAGAATTTAATAGTTTAGTTTTTTCATTAAAGAAATTAGACTTTCCCTTGGATAAGATAATCTTTACTTTCTGAGTAGCAATTGAAGATTTTCTTATGTTCTCTTTTACGGCTTCAAGGAAGAAACCGGAAGAAGAAAAAATTATGCCTAAATAATTGAATTTAGTTACAACTTCAATAGGCTCTTCCCCGTATTTAAATCCTTTGTTTTGGCCCTTTCTTCCTTTGTGAAATATTAATATTTTCGTTTTATTTACATTTACTGTTAAAAAGTTTTCTTTACAATAGTTTTCCAACACGGCCAATTTACGCTGTACGTCTATAGAGGAATTTGCTAAAATAACTAAGTCGTCTGCATAAGCTAAGGTTAAAACATCATCATGGCCATTGATGTTTAGCCCGGAACAATTTTTTTCTCTGAAATATTTATCTATGTCATTGATAAAGATAGAAAATAATAAGGGACTTAAAATTTCGCCCTGAAGCACACCCTCTGAGGTATTTATCGGTTTAGACACATTTGTTTTATCTTTGATTTGCAAAAAAGCGTTATTATAGAGATTTTGTAAAATGCGGATTAGTTTCGTACTGAAACCTGATTGATACAGTTTTTGCCAAAGAAGACAGTGGTTAATAGAGTCGAAGGCCCTTTTATAATCAATAAATATTCCATAGACTTTGTTACGGTGCAATCTAATATGAAGATGAATAATCCCAATAAGAGAAAATATATTGTCCATAGTACCCCTACCTTTACGGAAGCCCATTTGAAATTCACTTAATATGTCATTATTCTCTGCCCACGGCTGTAACCGATTGTGTAAGATTTGGGTAAATATTTTGCATAGCGCGACAACTAACGCGATTCCTCTATAATTCAGTGGATCAGTTTTATCGCCTTTTTTTATGGATCATTTTCATATTTATAGAATGCCAAGCTTGGGGAATTTGTTCAGTATTTAATATTTCATTAAACAAATTTAGTATATAATGTTCCCAGGCAGGATTTAAGTTTAAAAAGAATTCGTAAGATAATTCGTCATTTCCGGGAGCTTTATTTGGCTTACAATTTAACAAGCTAGTTTTTAATTCGTCCATTGTGATAGAGGTATCGAGGAGAGGGTGCAAACAGTCAAAATGTACGACTAGTGGTTCAGGTGTTGTCTGAAATTGTGAAGCGAAAAATGATTCCCAGTTAGTTAAATTAATAGGATTTTCCGAGAAGTGTTTTGTGTTTAATTTTCGGACAGTATACCAGAAGCATCGCGAATCTTTTATATTTGAAATATTATTTCTTATTACTGCATAATATTCTTTCTTAGAATTATTTAAAGTGATTCTGTACTGTTTTTTTGCGTTCAAATATGCATGAAGATCTGTTTGACTGTTAGATCTATGAAATTGTTTTAAATTTAGCTTAGCAACACGTTTGGCTTCCATGCAGTTTGCATTAAACCATGGCCTTGCTTCTCTTAATGAGTAGTGGTTACTTGTCTTTATAATTTTGAGCATACCGGCACTGCATGCTGCTTCTTTTAATGTAAGAGTTAAGTTATCGTTTAGTAAGTCAACATTTTTACTATTGAAATAAATATTATTTGAATGATTTAAGTAATAGGTATATTTATTAGTCTTGTTCTCGTCATATTTGAAGGTACATGTATAAGTACTAGCTACTTTATTATGGGCATTGCTATGTGTATTTCGAAAACACGGGTATTTAATATATATTGAATAAAATCTGTGATCTGAGCCAGAAATTGAATCAGCGATTTCAAATTTAACTAAATGTTCGAGAAATTTTATATTAGCCCACGCAAAGTCTACAGTACTTTTTCCATTACTATTGTAAAAAGTATATTTACCCATATAGTCTCCTGTTGTGCGCCCGTTTAAGACATATAAGCCTAGACTCTCCATACTGTCGACTAGTTTCCTACCTCTACTATCAACTTCCTTAAGCAGTGATACTCTAGCTTCTGAGACATTCTCAAACGAGAATGTATTCTCAGGTGCTTGGTTTAGTTCACCAATTTTGGCGTTATAGTCTCCGGTCAATAGAAACTTGCAATCGGGAAAAGCGCCTAAAATTGATGAAATTGAGTCTTGCAACATGTTAATACATATCTCATTGTTAAGGTTAGGTTTTAAGTATAATGTGCCAATAACGTATTTTTGAGTTTTTGTTTTTAGAAGAAAAAATATCCAAAAGTCATATACTTCGATAATCTGATAATCAATGTATTTATTATTTTTTGCTAAAACAAGAAGACCTCCACTTGCCCTACCTTTATGTTTTTCTTTAATAGCGGGAACGTGACATAATTGATGAAAATCATTTAAAAATGTAGGTAACTTTAAATTATCGGCATAAGCCCAAGTTTCGCAAAAACACAATAAATCGGCATTGCACAAGTTACATTTCATTTCTGTATCTAAGTTATGTAAGGCATTTATTCCATGTATATTCCAAGAAAGTATATGAAAGTAATTACTTACGTTTTTAAAATCTAGGTCATTAAAAAAGGGTATTACTTGATGGCCGTCGTGAAGGTCTGCATGTAGCGAAGAGGGTTCATTTTTTTCTATCCTTGGGAGTTGGGCGAGTTGCGGTCTTCTGGGGAGAGCGTCTTCGGTGGCTTTGGGCTTTAGTTGAGTGGGTTTAGCTGAAGTTTTGGGATCTTCTACGTCGGCGGAGCTGGCGGGGAAAGAGTGTCTAAAAAAACTTCTTCGGCAATTTTCGAGTTGTTATTCGGTAGTGATTTCTTCTTAGGGGGGTTGGGGGATGGAGTATCTGTTGAAGAGTTTCGGTCGCTGGTGGTACGTTTATTAGAAAGGTTTTCAATTTTGGCTTTATGTGCGTGTTTTCCTTTGTGCGTTTCTCTTTCTTGGGCTGACAGATCCTCACTTACGAATATACCACTTCCCTTAAAGGATTTTTTACTTTTTAAGATGGCATATTTCGTCTTAAGAGAGTTGAGAATAAGGAGCACTGGTCGGGGTTTCTGTTGCGGGTTCAATGTCTTCTTCCCAAGACGAAAGATACTCTCAATATCGCAGTTAGATAATTTTATGTTAAGATGTTGTTGGAGGAGGAATATGATATTATTTTCTAAATCTGGAGTTGATTCATTACCTTCAGGTATCCCATATAGAATTAGATTGCGTTTTCTGCATATTTTTTCGAGTTTGGCTATAGTTGTTGCTTGACTTTCAATAATTGTTTCAAGGTTGTTAACCTTCACATCAATTTCGTTGAACTTGGATTTGAAATATTGTAAATCGTCTTTTGCTTCTGTTATATCTGTGGATATAGTGTCCAATATTTCAAGTTTTTTTAATATAATTTGAAACTGCTCTTCATTTGTAGCCATTATTTTGCAAACACGTGTTAAATATTATAGGTTATGCTGCAAAAACTTTTATTTAAATATTTGTTGTAAGATTTGTTTATATATTTATAATAACGATGATTAACTGTATTTTATTTGGTTTTTTGTATCACTTAATACATTCACAATAATAAAATAAATATAATATAATCAAAGTTACATTTTGCGGGAAAAAAAAATACGACTGTTCACCGCGAAAGCAATGTTGCCAATCATTTTAAAGAACTTAAATGCAAACCAGTATATGTGTATCAATATCATAAAGGCAATTACGATTTACTTTATGATTTAATTCAAAATGCAAATTGGGAAGCTGTAACGGATTGCATTGATGTTAATTTGGCTGTAGAAAATTTGTATGCTATACTTTATGATATACTTGACCAATGCATTCCGAAGACTCAAAAAAGGATTAATAAACATAAATACCCATGTTGGTTTAATGCGGAATTAATCAACTTAATTAAAATTAAGGATCATTATCACAAACTTTATAGAAAATATAAAACAATTTATTATTATTATTATATATATATATATATATATATATATATATATATATATATATATATATATATATATATATATAGGGTGGAAACGAACTTAATGTCATAAATTTAAGGGTGAGTAGTATGACATGTGTAGATTACGAAATAGAAAGAATTTTTTAAAAATTCGCATATTTAAGGGTAGTTTTCATGAGACTAACATTTTTGGTACCACTGGACCCCTGGCAACGCATTTGCATTATTTTATCTATTACACAATTATTGTCGTTAAAAATGCTATTTAATTTAATTATTAAGAATAATATCTTATACAACTAATTTTGAATGTATTTTTGATAACCATATTTTTAATGAAATATGAATTAAACAGCAGTAAAAAAAAGTTTCCTTAACAAAAGTCGAATTTTTGTTTTTCGAATTTTAAAAAAAATCTACCAGTTTCGTAATCTACATATGTCATACTACTCACCCTTATATTCATGACATTAAGTTCGTTTCCACTCTGTATATAGGTAAAGGGTACGTTATCGCCTCCAAAGTAGATACTGAAGAAACGTTGTCACCTCATATATGACGCTGTCACCTCCGACTTCGGAGGCGACAACGTTTTTCCATATTCTCATCGGTTCTGGCCTTAGGACGTCATCTAAAGCCCTAAAATAAAAAATAGGTCGGAGGCGACAACGTAGCTTCCATATTCACAAAAAAAGTTTTTAGTTTCGGTATATACCGCTGGCGTTAGTGTTGCACAAAACATATAAGGGGGGCACGTTGTCGCCTCCGATTATATAAATCTCATTTTTGTATCACAAACGTTACTTTACCGCCTCCGCTAAATGGCAACGCCGGAGAAGAGATCATAAGGATGTTTTCATATGATTTCATTTCATATTTGCAAGCTCGCGAAAAAAAGACGTGCAGTGATAGTATAATATGGTAATGATGTCATCAAGGACTAAGTTGCTGTTAAAACTGTGCAGTAAGTCCTACCAAAAAACCTTTAAGTATTACGCCAACAAATTGGACATGTGTATATAATACTACACTTTTTAAAATATTTCATAATGTCATACGGTGTCTAAATGTTCTTCATAATACCCATTCGTTTTTAAATTAAAAGGCATTTAAATATTTATTAATTGATAATTTGTAAGGCTTTAATTTAAGACTTTTTTTGTACCGAGTGACAGCGGGGAGTTCCCTCACTCATTCCGTCGATAGGTCGATCGGTCCGTGCGCACGGTAACTTGAGAACGCAATCTTGATAAAAATTTGTAAGTAGCTTCTAAAGAAAAATCGCAGATCTAGGTTTGTGAATGGGCTAAATCGGCCCAAGATATATAAGGCCCTTTGTCATTACTTTGTTATTTATTAACCGATCGGAACCAAATTTAAAACGTACTTATTGTGATTTATTCCATGTAAAAACATGTTCGAATACCAAATTTAACAACTATATTTTAATTAGAAAAGTCATTTTGGTCGTTTTTAAAATTTAAAAAATAATATAAAATTTCTCAAGAAACGGCTATCGCCATAAAAGTTTATAGGCAGATTCTAAAGTGAAATTGTAAATGAAATTTCGGGAATGGGCCTTACCGGTCCAAAAATATATAAGGCCCTTTGTCATTTCCCAGTTAATTATAAACCGATTGTGACCAACTTTGCAGCATGTTTATTCAATGTGAAACCATGGCCGAATAACAATTTTAATAGCAATATCTTCATTAGAAAGTGCATTAATATTTATTTAAAGCAAAAAAGGTCCCGCAACTATAACCAAAAAAGGTACATACAGTAAAAACAAAAATAGGTACAAATAATTGACTAACAATAAATTTAGGATGGACCGCTGCAGAAGTTGATGCTTTAGAGATACAATTTGCTTCATACATACAGAAAAAATCTGTTGTGGCCAGCACAATACCTTCCGTCAATCCTGTGTGTTATGTAAATTCCATACATAAATTTTCTTGCAAAAAATTCTAAATTTCCAGTAAAATTATTTCATAAACAAACTATGCAAATGGCACTTGACACTGATATCTTCGTCTACTTTAGCTTTTCCAATTCGTTAGGGGTCGCAATTTTTATAATTTTATTCCACTCATTTCTGTTTTGCGTGTCGTCCTCATTCAGGTCCTTTCCTTTCAAGTATTGCGCAATACAGTCCTTTCATTTTATCTTTGGTCTTCTTCTGTTTCTTCTACCTTTTACTACTAAGCTATTCATTCTTCTTTCAATATATTCTACATCTTTCCTTGTGACACGTTCAAACCAGTATAATCGTCTCTCTTGTTTCTTTCTAGAAACTTCTAATATTCGAGTTATTTCCCTTATTCATTCATTCCTTACTGTATCTTTCCGTGTCTTCCTCAACATCTATATCAACATCCTCATCTCTACCACATTCATTATCTTTTCAGTTAGAATTTTCTTCATATAATAGTTGTTTCAATGATTATAGCATAGGTAACTGATTAATAAAATTTAATTTCTTTATAATTAATTAACTCTATATCCATTGAATATGAAATATAAAATGCAATCAATTCGTATAGATAATAGAATATCCTTTAATATTTATAATAAAATTAAATATGTAAATAATATTTCATAGTTTGTTTATAAAATAATTTTACTGGAAATATAGGATCTTTTGCAAGAAAATTTATGTATAGGGCACGAGCAATCACGTGACTTTCTGACCTTGGCAAGCAGATATCAGAATGACAGCTATTAATTATGTCCGTAACTGACAAATGTCAATTATACATTCAAAATTTATTTTTTTGGTATTTTATGATTCCTTTTCTCGGCAACTGAATTCCTCATTCCTATAACAAATAAACCATATGAAATAAGAAAATCTTGAAATTTTGAATGAAAAATTATGACTTTTGTCAGTTATGGACGTAATTAATAGCTGTCATTTTGACACAGGTCCTCATATCTGCTTGCCAAAGTCAGCAAAGTCACGTCACTGCACGCGCCTAATACATAAATTTTCTTGCAAAAGATCCTATATTTCCAGTAATAATATTTCATGAACAAACTATGCAAATTGCACTTGGCACTGACATCTTCTTCTTTAGTTTTTCCCGTTATTTAGGGCGGTCGATATTTTTTATTTTCTTCTTCCTCTCATTTTTGTTTTGCGTATCGTCCTCATTCAGTTCCTTTTCTCTCAAGTCTTCCGCAATACAGTCCTTTCATCTTATCTTCCTATGTTTCTTTGACCTTCTAAGCTATTCATTTTTATTCTAATATATTCATTTCTCCTCATGACATGTTCAAACCAATGTAATCGTCTCTCTTATCTTTCTAGAAACACCTAAAGTTATTTCCCTTATTCTTTCATTCATTTACTTTTTATTGATACTGACATCTGTCAATTTGAATTACCTGAATATATTAGCAGTTTCCATGGTTAAGTTAGCATAGCTGACTGATTTATGAAATTTATTATCTTTATAATTCTTTAACTCTATATCTGTTGAATATGAAATATAAAATGCAATCAAATCGTATAGAGAATAATATATTCTTTAAGTTGTAATAATATTTTTCAAGAAAAACTGTTAAAATATTCAAATGAGGATACTTCCGATTGACCAATTATAACCAAAATCTTATCAAGTCTGCATATGGTTGTAACGAGGAGGAATGCGCAAGAATTGTAATTTTTGGAATTCTAGTATTGGAGATATCGCGGCCGAAACTGCGGTCACACACACACATACAGACATCATCGTAAAAATAGTAAAATCGTATTGTAAAGACCCTAATTTAATGAAAACTCACCACCGAATTTTTTGACCAATGACAATATGTTCCTTCCCTAGAGGTGACGGAAGGTAAAAAAATCAGGCCAACATATAAAAGATTTTATACAGAAGAAAAATATAACTCGAACCTTTATAGTTTTAAAATCTAAACTGCAGCATCTAATTTAACTTGCGACTAAAAATTAGTTGCTATACGTAAAACATTTTTTGCAGTTTGATAATTTTTCAATGTTTCGCTTTTTTTTTTTTTAGAAGTGCAAGTATTTTAATTTCAAAGCTTTTACCCATTTTGTTTTACATACTTACCTCGCTGTATCCATATGAATAAAACTGAGTTAATTTTCATATTCCATGTAAACATATCTTATTTCATGTTGCCGATATCAGAAAATGTGCTTTTGCCAAAAATATGGTGCAAACTATCATTCTGTGTGTATTCATATTAAAAATTCAGAACGCAGATAAAGAGGTGTCTATGTGACCTCCGATAATGTGGCAACACTGTCGGAGGCAACAACGACGAGTGCGTGTCGCGCAGTTGACAACCACGCCATCGAATAGCCGTAGCATCGGAAAACCGTGCCATCGAAAGTCGCCACGGCGACACCTACCCCCCACCACAGGCCATAGCTACGAAAACCGTCACGTCGAAAGTCGCCACGTCGACATCACCCCCCACCACTGACCGTAGCAACGATAGCCGTCACATCGAAAGTCGCCACGTCGACATCACCCCCCCACCACCGACTCCCCCACCTAATCACCACTGAGTCTTTCAAAACGTTAATTCAGCTGACTCGCTATAACATAGTTTGTACTTCATATTATTTACGTTAGATGGCACCGCCATGTACGAGTTTGTAATGGCATTTACTCAAATTATTAAATGGAATAAAATATCTATTTTTGTAAACACTTTAATGTTACAAAATATAAAACAGTTAAACATTAATATGATAGACAACAAATATATGTGTGTATTTTAAAATAGTGTAGGTATATAATATTGTATGTTTAAATATGTTTTAAAATAGGTGAAATATTTACCATTTTATTTTATAATGCAGATTTATAAATTTGTTTTAAATATTAGAGAAAAACAGTAACATGCTATTAGAATTGTTTTAAAATTTAACACCATACTAAAAACTAGATTGAAATAAGGAAAAAAATACATACTCGGTAAGTTTCACAAAATTTAAAAGATTCTTAATTGCAATTTAGGCGTTGCTGCCATCATCAGAAGAATTACAAGAACGAATTTTAAAATTCAGAATGCTCACACAGGGTGGTTAAACATAGTGCAAAGATTAAAGAATTCTAGGGAATACTGAGATTAAACACTCCAGAATCGGAGATGGACAAAGATCTAACTGTTCGTTCATAAGGTTATAGCCATTAAGAATAGCTTTCTTGATTTCGAAGGATTCCAGGAAAGTTAATCTTGGCCTTTTCCTTTCACAATGCAGAATACTTAAATTGTCTTTATTACATGTATGTTGATTTTCTAATAAATTTTAGGCTACATTTGAATTGGTTTTATTGTTTTTAAAACAGTTCATGTGTTCATCGCATCTAATGCTGAAATTACGAGCTGTTTGCCCAATATAATATAGTCACAATCATTGCAGTTTATTTGATTGATACCGTACTTTTTATAATTATTTTGGGACAAAATTTTATTATTGACTAGTATTGTTTTCAAATTATTTTTATTATAGAAACCGCATTCTATATTAATTTTTCTTAGCTCAAAGGATCATTTTTCACTGAATTGATTTATATATAAGTTCGTACCTCTCGCTAAGAGAGGTATTGAATTCATGCTAAAAATCTCATATTAATTTTAGTGAATAAGCACGTTTTAAGGTTCTTAGAATCCAATTATAAAAAAATTACGATGTCTGTGTATGTGGATGTGTGTGTGTGTGTGTGTGTGTGTGTGTGTATGTGTGCGAAGACGTTGTAGGTACGATTTCTGAAATTCTATAAGACCAAAGACCTGTGTAACTACGGATTCCTCAATCTAATGAGAAGAGTTGAATAGGTTCTGGTAACAATTGGACAACCGGAAGTGGTAGTTTCTAAAAAAAATCTAAATATTATTTTTACCTCTCGCTAAGAGAGGTATTGGATTTATGCTAAAAATCGCATATCCAGATTTTATTGAATAAGCACGTTTTAAGGTGCCTACAATCCGATTTTAACATTTTTACGATGATGTCTGTGTGTGTGTGTGTGTGTGTGTGTGTGTGTGTGGATGTGTGTGTGTGGGATGTTGGAAGGACGGTTACTCAAAAACTATAAGACTTAAAATTTGTTTAACAACGTATTTCCCAATCGGACATTCATGGGAAGATCTGAAAAGGTTTTGGTAACAATTGGACAACCGGAAGTAGAAGATTCTTGAAAAAAAATCTTCTAAATATTATTTTTTGAAAATTTTTCTTGATAATATTAAAGAAAAATAAATTCTCTTTCTGATACATTTAAATATTTTTATACATATTTTATAGATTTAGAGATAAAAGGAATATAATATATAAAATAATGTTGTAATTAATTTTACAACCGAAAGGATGCCATGAAAAATAGTTGCAAATTTAAATTATTTGTAACTGACAGATAAATGTCAGTGTCAGAAATAATGAGTAATGAAAGAAAAATGTATTTGGAGAATCCCTTAATTCTTGATCTGTGACTATTATAGAGATGACAAGTCTAGGTTGAAGGACTTAAATTTGTTTCAAACATTATGGGACAATGTACACCAGTACTGTAGACTAGAGTAACTTTGAATTGCGAAAAAGCTATCAAATTCTTCTCAAGTAAGTTGTAAATATTGACAAAATTACACATCGATATAAGAATAATCGGAGTGCAATCTATCCGTCACTTTATTAAAAGGAATTAGTGTTATTTAGATATAACAAGTTTGAAAAAATAAAATGTAAAAGAAGATATATAAGAATAGATGCACAATCCAGATATATACATTTTAGACCGCCCAAAATTAATGTTTTTACTAGAAGAATATGAAGAGAAAGTAAACAACGTTGTTCGAATTGAAAATTGCTGTTACCAGCCTAATATTTATATATGGTAAACTCTACTTTGTAATTTATTGTAACATAATTTATGGTAAAATATCTTCATGTTGAGACATGCTATTATTGAATAATAAAGAAGTTTATACGTCATAGATTTATATGAATATATTATTTGTATTTATAAAAATATTCTTTGCTTTATGCATACAGCCAGGTAAAATATACGGCGAGAGGTTATGTGCTGGCCACATCAGATTTTTTGAAAATTTGTTACTGCAAATTATAAAGATAATTAAATTCTCAATCTGACACAATTAATTTTTTCATTATATGTCCTATAGGTTTAGAGATATAGTATATAATAATATAGAATAATCTGTTGTAATAAATCTCGTTGCCCAAAAAAGTCCATGGATATCAATTGAAATATTTAAATGTTTGTAATTGACAGATAAATGCAAATTGTCAGTGTCAAAAATTTGCATTACTGGAAGATTTTTCTGGGAGGTACGAGTACATTTAATATATCTTATTGTATTATTAATTAAATATGTTTTTTTTTAATTATAGGTATATTAATATTACATATATCCTTAAGAAATACTGCTAATACTGTTAATGAATTTGAAGAATTTTGAACATATTAGAAAAGTAGGACAAAATTCCTCATAGAACGAAAGAAGAGATAATTTCAATTATTTGTGTGTACAAGAAATGTTAAATTCGTTACTTACACGGCGCGAGCAGTCATATGACTTTGTTGGCCTTGGCAAGCAGATATGAGGATCCGTGTCAGAATGACGGCTGGTAGTTATGTACATAGATGTCAAAATTGTCTTAAATCATAATTTTTCATTCAAAATATTCTGCTATTTATTTGTTATGTGTGTATGTGTATCTCAACAAGGTATCTGATATAAAAAACTTATTATTGAAACAGGTGATTTTTATTGATCATAATATTTTTAGTCATAATAAAATAATTTATTTAATTAAAATAACTAACATGACATGTAAATATTACAGATATACTTCCAAAAAAAAAATTTCATGGAAAAAAAAAATGAAAAACCTTAGATTTTAAAAGTAAAACAAAACTAAAACATAATAATCCTTACACCATTGGAAAGAGAGAAAAATAAGTATTTTTTTAAAGTAAAAATCCAATATGGGCCCATTTAAAATAAGAAAGTTGCTATTAATATCTTGGAAACTGCCATCTTGAATTTTATTCTAACATCAGTTTGTTTTTCTCATCAAATCATGAAACTTTTATATGAAACATTTTTTTTTTATATCTTTTACAATTATTACGGAGTTATTTGATATTTTCTAAAATCGTGATTTTCAATTTTTTTTTGAATAACTTTCAAACTGTTCGGAATTTTAATTTGTTCTCAGCGGAATCTGAATGAGCACTCAAAACTGTAATATTGCCTATTTAACCGACTTCGTAGCTCTTATAGTTTCGGAGCTCCCAATGGTAGCCTAATTAATTTGGGACATCTGTATACAGGTATGTTGGTTTTTCATTGTCCAGCTTATATCTTCTGAAATATATAAGATACAAGAAAAAGTGAAATGTAGGAGTTGTCTAATACAACTTAATCCATAATTTAGCACACACATTTTTTCCATGGCCTACTAATTTTGTTTGGTTTTTTAAATGGAATAGCCTGTATATTTTTAAGGAAAGATTCAAAATCAATTTCCCTTTATAATGATTTATAAAAGTAAGGGTTTGCTTTTAAATTATGTCTGATAAAGAAAATAATAAAATGATAATAGTTGGCTGTGATATTCTATTATTTACCTTGTACACATGTCATAGATCTAATAGTAGTGTTTATTAGTGAAAAAGACGTTGATAATAATAATAATAATAATAAATTTATTTATATAGTAATATCAGTAATAAACATTTTAGTCTTATTTTACCTGCGGCTGATCTTAGAAATATACCTAATAAGTAATAGCTTCAACTGTATGCCTTTTTAATTTTAAATATTTCATTTTGTGAGCCAAAATTTATGCAGAGTACAACGGATTTTATATATAATTTATAAATCGTCAGTTAAAAAAAATTATACCATAAACTTTTTATAACACAATAACCCAACGGCAAGGGTATGTTAATTATTTTGTATTTAATTGTAATATTACTGCTTTTATATTGTATATTCATACAGTTTTTCGGAGCAAGCATGTAACCATTTTATACATTTTACTATTTGTAAAACAAAAATTATTTTGAGTTTTGAGTATAAAATCTACGATGTCATTATATTTATAGCACAGGTCTCCAAATTTTGACTATTAATCTCCAAATTATACCTCCATACAGATTTTTATCTTCTATTTAGCAATGTACGAAAAGGACATACTATACCGGTACATTTTCTAGATATACCTAACAGCTAATAAAATATTTTGTATAAACAATTAATCTCTATAAGTATTTTATTCTAATTTTTAGTATTGAGAGTGTTTAAATTTTAATACAATTCTAATATAATAGCATGTTTCAGTTTTTCTCTAACATTTAAAACAAATTTATAAATCTGCATTACTAAATAAAATGGTAAATATTTCACCTATTTTAAAACATGTTTAAACATACAATATTATATACCTACACTATTTTTAAATACACACATATATTTGTTGTCTATAATATAATGTTTAACTGTTTTATATTTTGTAACATTAAAGTGTTTACAAAAATAGATATTTTATTCCATTTAATAATTTGATTAAATGCCATGACAAACTCGTACATGGCGGTGCCATATAACGTAAATAATATGAAGTACAAACTATGTTATAGCGAGTCAGCTGAATTAACGTTTTGAAAGACTCAGTGGTGATTAGGTGGGGGAGTCGGTGGTGGGGGGGTGATGTCGACGTGGCGACTTTCGATGTGACGGCTATCGTTGCTACGGTCAGTGGTGGGGGGTGATGTCGACGTGGCGACTTTCGACGTGACGGTTTTCGTAGCTACGGCCTGTGGTGGGGGGTAGGTGTCGACGTGGCGACTTTCGATGGCACGGTTTTTCGATGCTACGGCTATTCGATGGCGTGGTTGTCGACTGCGCGGCATGCTCCGACAACGACTACAAGGTGTACGCATATGTACAGTTTTCGGAGGTCACGGCGTACTTTCTGTGCTCCCCATATATGACCCCATAAAAACTTAAAAATCTTTTCCCCTCGATTTTGCGGGACATATCGTCGTTTAAAAGGTATAGTGGTGAATTTTGAACAACTCAGGAACTTATCTCCATGTGATAGTGAAGTGCAAGTGACTTGTGTATGAAGAAACACTTAATTTGGATAATAAACTGACGGCCTGATTGGTGAGAAGTTTGAAGGTTAGAAGACGAGCGAGAGCGGTACGTTAGAGGGAGCGGAGCGTGAGGGAGAACGTTCCCGCCAAGAAGAGCGCGCGCGCTAGCAAATGTTGGATCAGTGTTGCCACCGATCTGATATTTAAATATTATACCGATGAGTGCGAAAAGAAGCAGGGGTATAAATACAAACGTAGACGAAAAAAACATATTCGGCAAGAGCAAAAAAGTAATAAGAAGCACTGATTGGAAAAATAGGAACGAGGAAAAGAAAGAAAATATAAATATGGATGAAATTAGGAAACTAAACGAAACACTAAACAAGATCTGGGAAGAACTGAAAGCAAATACCAGTGAAATAAAAGCCCTGCGAGAGGAAGTCAAATTAAAAGATGAAAAATGGGAAAAGGACAAAGAACTGATAAACAAGAGAATCTCAAATTTAGAGCTACGCTTGGAAAACAAGGATAAACTAAAAAAGAAAAACAACGTAGTAATTAAGGTTGCTCCGGAGAGTATGCAAGCGGATACAAGCAGTATGGCCAATTTCATTAGAGACAACTTGAATTTAGAACCTTCAATTAAAAATGTGAAACAGCTGTATAACAAACAAAGAGATAGGATCATAATTGTGGAATTAGAAAAATGGGAAGATAAAAAACGAATTATGACAAACAAAAGAGAACTCAGAAACAAACACCCATTAATATACATCGAAAATGACATGACAAGAAAAGAAAGAGAGATACAGGCAGCAATCAGAAAAATAGCAAAAGCGGAAAAAGAGAATAGGAAAAAAGTAAAAGTGGGATACAGGAAATTGACCATAGATAACCAGGAATATGAATGGAATGAAGAGGAACAAGGCGTGGTAGAAGTCAGCAACAACGCAAAAAACTGAAGAAGATTACGAAAGGAGTACAAAAAACCAAAAACGACATGGCAATGAAACAGGACATGATAAATAAAAATAAAATGAACATTATCAAATTGGGGACATGGAATGTAAGAAGTTTAACGGGGAAAGAGCTAGAAGTTATAGATGAAATGGACAGAATGAAAATAGACATATTAGGAGTAACGGAAACAAAAAGGAAAGGAAGGGACTTCAAAAAGATAGACAATGAACACTGGATGTATTGGTCAGGCGTTGACACAATGGAAGGAGCAGCAGGCGGAATAGGATTAATAATCTCGAAAAACCAGATATACTCAATGGAAAATGTAAAATATATAAATGAGAGATTAATGACTATCGACTGGAAAATTACGAAAAACCAAGAGTTCTCATTAATCGTAGCATATGGGCCAAATGAAAACGAGAAAAAAGAACACAAGGATAAATTTTACGAGGAGCTACAAAAAGAAATTGATGAATCAAACAAGAGCGTAATAATAATGGGAGACCTTAATGGTAGAGTGGGAAGGAATAACGAGGGATTAGAAAAGATAATGGGAAAAGAAGGTGAAAGTACACTTAACCAAAATGGGCGAAGAATAATAAATTTATGCACAGAAAATGATTTGACCATAACGAACACATTTTTTACACATAAAGACATACATAAATACACACGTTAAGAACCAGCTAAAAACGAGAAGTCCATAATAGACTATTTTCTCATGAGTGCAAATTCAAGAGCAAAAGCCCAAGACGTAAGAGTATAGAGCGGTCCGGAAATAGGGAGCGATCACTATTTATTAATCATGAAATTGAATATATCGAACAAAATAAATAAAAGAGATATAAAAAGAAAATCCACAGAAAAGAGGAAAATTAAAAGTCATAGGCTGAAAGAATTCAACGTACAAAAGGAATATAAGGAAAAAGTAGAAGAAAACCTAAGAAATTTCAAAGAGGAAGAAAATATTGAAGATATGTGGCAAAAATTTAAAGAAGCCATATTAAATGCAGCGGAGCTAGCATGCGGTACTTCAAGGCTAAATAATAAACAACAGAAAAAAGTTCATGATGGACAAATGAAATAAAATTACTGGTGAAGAAGAAAAAACAATCATGGAAAAAGTATCTGGCAAACAAGAATACAACAACCTATGACAACTATAAAAAGAACAGAAATGAAGTTAAAATGAAAATCAAAGAAGCAAAGAAAAATGAGTGGATCAAATTCGGACACCGCTTAAATGAAGCAAGAAATGAAAATATGAAATTATTTTATGGAGCGATAAAAAGAATGAGAACGGAAAAAGAAGAGAATTTAGGAGTACTAAAGGATAAAACAGGAAAAATACTACATGACGAACATCAAATTATGGAGAGGTGGAAAGTATACTTCGCAGACCTGTTAGCTGAAGGTGAGAAACACGGTGAGATAATAGGAAGAACGGAAATAGAACAATGTGGGAACAGGACACTGTCAGGTATATTTAAAATAACAGAAGAAGAATTACATAATTCCATGAAGAAAATGAAAACAGGAAAATCACCCGGACATGACAACATAAATGCAGAAATGCTGAAACACTGAAATGATGGTCACCTTCGTTCCTTGGTGGATACACGTCAACTCATTGGCCAATAGCTCGTACTTTCTTGACTTTGTTAGCTCCGTTGTAGCCAGAATGTTTTTGTTTGTAATCCCAACTTCAATTAAAGTTATTTCCTTCGTTCTTAAGTCGTGGATCATCAAATCAGGCTTATTGGGTTCAATTCGTAATTCTGTCAATATTGGGATGTCAGATTTTATCTTAACAGTTGCATTGGAAAGCACATTTTGAACCTTATAGTTTTTTAACTTTTTGTTATTGTTTAGTCCATATCTCTTGGTGAATTGAAAGTGAAGGCATCGGACTACTTCATCATGACGTCTTTTATAGTCAAAATTTAACATCCTGCCACAGTGAGTTGCTAAATTCTCCACACTCTTCGGTCCATGTCGACAATGTGGACATTTTGTTGCTATTCCATCAAAGTAAATATTTCTATCCTGTATCTTTGTTAGTATTCCTTCCTGTTGAGGTGATATATTTCCTTTGGACAACCACATAGATGAAATCCTATAATCAAAGGTATCTTCATTGTCGCTAAATAAAATACCCATGCATTCTTTTTTCTTTTATTCGTAAAAGACGAGTTTCTTCATGTTTCTTCAATATACTCGTAGTTTTTGCATTAATTTCATTTTCATTTAAATTATACTTCTCTTTCAAGAACTCCGTTATTAAACCCAAATGACTCGCCTCTCGTTTTTCCTGTCTTACCAACTCCATAGTTTTTATATTTTCTTGCAGGAAGTTAAACAAATTTAATAACATTAATTCCGCCTTTTCTGCCAAACATATTAATTCCCTACCCAATTTGTCTCGACTGATATATAAACGGTCCATATTTGCAGCGTTCCTTGTTACTTTGTACTTACTTAGAATGTTTCTTACTTTTTTGTCCAATATTTCAAATTCTCTCGGTTCATAAGGCAGCAATCCTATATAACAATTTAAAGTAGATAGTGCATACTCATTGATACCCCTAAATAGATTTACCGCATTTAGTGTTGTCTGACAGAGTTTGTCCGTTCTTTTTACTACTCTCTCCTCAAGAATTTTCTTGTTTTCTTCCTTGATCATATTACGGAAATCCTCAAGGATATCAAGATACTTATATAATAGCAATATCTTCATTAGAAAGTGCATTAATATTTATTTAAAGCGAAAAAGGTCCCGCAACTATAACCAAAAATCTGTTGTGGGCAGCACAATACCTTCCGTCAATCCTGTGTATAATGTATAAATTCCTACATAATTTTTCTTGCAAAAGATTCAAAATTCCAGTAAAATTATTTCATAAAAAAATTATTCAAATTGCACTTGACACTGACATCTTCTTCTTCTTTAACTTTTCCCATTCGTTAGGGGTCGCTATTTTTGCGTGTCGTTATCATTCAGTTCCTTTTCTCTCTAATCTTCCGCAATACAGTCCTTCCATCTTATCTTTGGTCTTCCTCTGTTTCTTCAACATCCTATTACTATACTATTCATTCTTGTTCCAATATGATTCTTCATTTCTCCTCATGACATTTTCAAACCAATGTAATCATATTTCTTGTATCTTTCTAGAAACTTGTAATACTAGAGTTATTTTCTTACCGTATCTTTCCGTGTTTTCCCCAACATCTACTTTAACATCCTCATCTCTGCCACATTAATTTACTTTTTATTGATACTGACATCTGTCAATTTCAATTATATGAATATATTAATAGTTTCCATGTTTAGCATAGCTGGCTGATTTATGAAATTTAATTTCTTTAAAATTCTTTAACTCTGTATCTATTGAATATGAAGTATAAAATGTAATCAAATCGTATAGAGAATAATATATTCTTTAAGTTATAATAACGTAAATGTCAATAAATCAAATTTAACTGTTAAATCTTCAAATGAGGCTACTTCCGGTTAACCAATTATAACCAAAATCTAATCACTTGTTCTTCTGGATGTAAACTTGAGGAATACGAAAAAATTATAATTTTTGGAATCGTGGTATTGAAGTTATGGGATCCGGAACTTTTGTCACACACACACACAGACACACACACGGACATACAGAAACACAGACACACAGACACCCATACATACAGACATCATCGTAAAAATGGTTAAATCGTATTATAGGGACCCTAAAACATGCTTATACACTAAAAACTCATCATTGAATTTTTTGACCAAAGGAAGGTATTCCTTACCTAAAAGTGACGGAAGGTAAAAAAGGTACATACAGTAAAAACAAAAATAGGTACAAATAATTGAGAAATAACAATAATTTTAGGATGGACCGCTGCAGAAGTTGATGCTTTAGAGATAGAATTTGCTTCATACATACAGAAAAAATCTGTTGTGGCCAGCAAAATACCTTCCCTCAATCCTGTGTATTATGTACAAATTCCATATTTCCAGTAATAATATTTCTTGAATAAACTATGCAAATTTCACTTGACACTGACATCTTCTTCTTCTTTAGTTTTTCCCTTTCTTTAGGGCGGTCGCTATTTTTTATTTTCTTCTTCCACTCATTTTTGTTTTGCGTATCGTCCTCATTCAGTTCCTTTTCTCTCAAGTCTTCCGAAATACAGTCCTTTCATCTTATATTTGGTCTTCCTATGTTTCTTTGACCTTCTATTACTAAGCTATTCATTATTATTCTAATATATTCATTTCTCCTCATGACATGTTCAAACGAATGTAATCGTCTCTCTTATATCTTTCTAGAAACACTAAAGTTATTTCCCTTATTCTTTCATTCATTTACTTTTTATTGATACTGACATCTGTCAATTTGAATTACCTGAATATACTAGCAGTTTCCATGGTTGTAAGCATAGCTGACTGCTTTATGAAATTTATTATCTTTATAATTCTTTAACTCTATATCTGTTGAATATGAAATATAAAATGCAATCAAATCGTATAGAGAATAATATATTCTTTAAGTTATAATAATATTTTTCAAGAAAAATTGTTAAAATCTTCAAATGAGGATACTTCCGGTTGACCAATTATAACCAAAATCTAGTCTGCATATGGTTGTAACGAAGGGGAATATGCAAGAACTGTCATTTTTGGAATTCTAGTATTGAAGATATCGCGGCTGAAACCGCGGTCACACACACAAACGAACACACAAACACACACACACACACACACACATACAGACATCATCGTAAAAATAGTAAAATCGTATTGTAAAGACCCTAAAATGTGTTTTTGCCAAAAATATGGTGCAAACTAACAGTCTGTATATGTATTCATATTAAAAATCCAGAACGCAGATAAAGAGATGTCTATGTGACCTCCGATAATGTGGCAACACTGTCGGAGGCAACAACGACTACAAGGTGTACGCATATATACAGTTTTCGGAGGTCACAGCGTACTTTCTGTGCTCCCCATATATGTCCCCCAATGTAGCTCAATGGGAAGACCCGGAGGCCAGGTCGCCTTTTCCATGTACCGGAGGCGACAAGATACCTTGCATCAATATATATATATATATATATATATATATATATATATATATATATATATATATATATATATATATATATATATATATATATATAATTGGTGAAAGTTCGTCACTGATATAAACTGTAGTAATAATTTTGTGGGGAGTCAGTGAAAGGGCAATATTTTAGTTAGTTCTGGTTTATTTCATCAAGCTTTCGGATTTTATTTAATCCTTCTTCAGGATGCTGTAAATTGAGTCAATATAACAACAATGATTACAAATTTCGTGTGGTAACTTACAATAATGTGAAGTTGTATTTTACAATAGTTTCGTTTATGAACATGAGAACATTAATACTAAACAGAATTGGTGAACTGGAATACAGAATTTACAATAGTATAAAGTCGTACAAAATTGTTTTGTTGTAGTTACTTACATAATTAACCAGTTTATGGAAATTTGATTTCATCGTCCTTGATGAATATTGGAGATACTTTAATTTTGGTTTAAGCTGAATTACGATTTATAATTTTGACAAAATTTTGGTGTAGTAGGCCGAAAAGTTTTTTTATTTAAAGTCCTGATGCGTAGTTTCGAAAAATATGTATACAATGTTCTTCATTGTTTAACTTGGTGAAATATATTATTCTTTAAATATAATTTAAGCAGAATTACGTAGATAACAAGAATTAATAAAAATTTTGGTGTAAAAGGGCCGAAAAAATTAAGTTTTATGAAAACAAATTTGGTTTGTGGATGCTACGTTGAAGAGCACATGTTTTGTACTGCGTAATTATTTTCTGTGATATGACCACGACGGAGTTTTGTAGCAGTTGTCTAAGATGGTGGACTGGCGCTGAATTTGAAAACTGGCGGTAGAATGAGAAATAGTTGTTACAATCAGACACTAATTTGTGTACTATTATTTATCTGTTGTTGGTTTTGTGTTCTGTTTTTATTGGTTTTTAATATTTCAAAAAGATTTATGTATATAGAGCTCAAGCCATCTATGTCTGTTTTTTTATTAATTGTGGATGGTGTATTAAATATATGATACATTTCTAAGAAGGTTCGTTTCTGACAATTGCTTTCTGTATCTAAGATTTTAATGTTTTGATAATCCATTGTATGCTTTGTATTTGAAACATGTAATGAAAGTGCTGATGAATGTGGTTTAATTTTGGTGTCACTTTTGTGTGATGTTATTCTGCTTGACAATTGTCGTGATGTTTGTCCAATGTAACATGAATTACAGTCCTTACAGGGAATATTGTATACTACATTAGAGGCTTGTAATTTAGGGGTTGGAGTTTTTATTGTGGTAAAAATGGTTTTAACTGTGGTACAACTTTTTTAGGCTATTTTTATGGTGTCGTCTTTTAATATGTTGATTAATTTTGGAGTGAGATCTGTAATGTATGGTAATGAGCAGAATTTGATGTGTCTATTTTCATTTGTTTGGTTTTCATTGGTAATTTCTGGGGTCTGGCGGGGTGTATTAAATATTAAGTTGTTTAGTAAGTTTTTTGGGTAACCATTTTCTAGCAACACGTCTCTCAACCGTGACAATTTTTTTTGTTGAAGTGTTGGGTGTGAAATTTTATTTATTCGGTGTTTTAATGCAAGAACAACATTTATTTTAACTTGTTTAGGTTGTTGTGAATAATAATGAATATATCTTTGTGAAGATATTGGTTTTATGTACCAGTCTAATTTTAAGTTACCTATGTTATCTCTAATTATTAGGGTATCTAAAAAGGGTAGGCTGTTGTTATTTTCAATTTCTATTGTAAACTGTAAGTGTCTATTATATTGGTTGAATGTCTGGAGGATGTGTTGAACTCCGTCAGCAGGTACTGCGGTTACAATGTCATCCACAAATTTCTTGATGAACGGTAGTTCGAAGTTTAATTTAGGTATACATATATCTAATAATGCATCCATAATATATTGAGCAACAATGGGGCTAATTATTGCTCCCATAGGGCTGCCAAGAATCTGTTTGTAGAAAGTTTCATTGTATACGCAATAACTGCTGTCAAAGACGAATCTTATAAGGTTTATGAATTCTGTCTGATTGAGAGTCGTGTTATCAGAAATGGTATCCCATTTTTCTGTTATACTGTTAATTGTAGTTTCAATTGTTATATTACTAAACAGGGAAACAACATCTAAACTGATGAGTATATAGTTATTTGGTATTTTGTAGTCATTTATGAAATCTGCAAATTCAAATGAATCTTTAATATAGTAATTATTGTTTTTATTGTATGATGTAGTTAAAATGTCTGTAAGGTATTGAGCTATTTTACTGTTGGGTGCATTAATTGATGATATGATTGGTCTAAGTGATAGGTTTGGTTTATGTATTTTGGGCTGACCATAGTATTTGGGAGCTGTGGAATTATATATGGTTAACGTTTTTGCAATATCTGGGTGTATGGCTAGTTTGTTTTTTAGTTCAGAAATTAGTTTATTAGCTTTTTGTTGTAACGTGTTAGTTGGGTCACGTGTAAGGGGTGTATAGGAGTTTGGGTCGTTTAGTATTTCAAGTGATTTTTCTTCATATGTTTGTTTGTCCATAATGCATGTTACATTGCCTTTATCGGATTGTATGACTATTAAATTTGGGTTTTGTTTAAGGAATTTTTTAGTACTGTAATACAGGTTTGTGGTGTATGAATGTTGTTGTGTAGTATGAAGGTAATTGGTTATGACATTGGTAGTTTGCGCTCTACACACATTTTTGTTATGTTCATTGAAATTAGCAATGATGTATTCGATGTCACTTAACAATCTCCGAACACATACCTGGTTTAATGAAGGAGTTATGCAAAATTTAGGACCAAGACTAAGTAACGTCTTGACTTCATTTGGAATAGTTTGGGAACTAATGTTTTTAAACCATTTAGGTTGTGTTCGTAGTTTGTTCTGCTCTATCGTAATCAAGTTTTTTAATTTACAGGTGTTAGTTTGTTTGATTTTATGGAATTTTTTGTTGAATGTTACTTGTTGTTTTTGTTTGAAGTTATTAAAGAGATAGAGTGGTGTGGAATTTAAAATATTATCTTCATACCTTTTGAGTTGTGTTTCTAATTGATTTAGATTTCTGATAGTAACATCTATTTCTATTGACAGAATTTGTTTTTTTAGCCTATTGTACATATTTTCAACTTGTTTGAGAGTTTTGGCACTGTAGTCTTGGATGTTGTAAGGGTGTTGTTGGTAATTATGTGTGATGTGTTGCGGAAAAACTCCATGTTGACGGCATTTTAGTAGAAATATTTTCCTGTTCCTGAACGAAGCTATCTTGGTGTTTGTGTTAGCCCATAATTTGTAGAAATTCATCGCTTGTAAGCCAAATTGTTGGTGGATAAATTGAAAAAACCCCATTTCTGTTGATAATTGGTGAAAGTTCGTCACTGATATAAACTGTAGTAATAATTTTGTGGGGAGTCAGTGAAAGGGCAATATTTTAGTTAGTTCTGGTTTATTTCATCAAGCTTTCGGATTTTATTTAATCCTTCTTCAGGATGCTGTAAATTGAGTCAATATAACAACAATGATTACAAATTTCGTGTGGTAACTTACAATAATGTGAAGTTGTATTTTACAATAGTTTCGTTTATGAACATGAGAACATTAATACTAAACAGAATTGGTGAACTGGAATACAGAATTTACAATAGTATAAAGTCGTACAAAATTGTTTTGTTGTAGTTACTTACATAATTAACCAGTTTATGGAAATTTGATTTCATCGTCCTTGATGAATATTGGAGATACTTTAATTTTGGTTTAAGCTGAATTACGATTTATAATTTTGACAAAATTTTGGTGTAGTAGGCCGAAAAGTTTTTTTATTTAAAGTCCTGATGCGTAGTTTCGAAAAATATGTATACAATGTTCTTCATTGTTTAACTTGGTGAAATATATTATTCTTTAAATATAATTTAAGCAGAATTACGTAGATAACAAGAATTAATAAAAATTTTGGTGTAAAAGGGCCGAAAAAATTAAGTTTTATGAAAACAAATTTGGTTTGTGGATGCTACGTTGAAGAGCACATGTTTTGTACTGCGTAATTATTTTCTGTGATATGACCACGACGGAGTTTTGTAGCAGTTGTCTAAGATGGTGGACTGGCGCTGAATTTGAAAACTGGCGGTAGAATGAGAAATAGTTGTTACAATCAGACACTAATTTGTGTACTATTATTTATCTGTTGTTGGTTTTGTGTTCTGTTTTTATTGGTTTTTAATATTTCAAAAAGATTTATGTATATAGAGCTCAAGCCATCTATGTCTGTTTTTTTATTAATTGTGGATGGTGTATTAAATATATGATACATTTCTAAGAAGGTTCGTTTCTGACAATTGCTTTCTGTATCTAAGATTTTAATGTTTTGATAATCCATTGTATGCTTTGTATTTGAAACATGTAATGAAAGTGCTGATGAATGTGGTTTAATTTTTGTGTCACTTTTGTGTGATGTTATTCTGCTTGACAATTGTCGTGATGTTTGTCCAATGTAACATGAATTACAGTCCTTACAGGGAATATTGTATACTACATTAGAGGCTTGTAATTTGTTTGGTTTTCATTGGTAATTTCTGGGGTCTGGCGGGGTGTATTAAATATTAAGTTGTTTAGTAAGTTTTTTGGGTAACCATTTTCTAGCAACACGTCTCTCAACCGTGACAAATTTTTTTTTGTTGAAGTGTTGGGTATAAATAAATAAAATTTCACACCCAACACTTCAACAAAAAAATTTGTCACGGTTGAGAGACGTGTTGCTAGAAAATGGTTACCCAAAAAACTTACTAAACAACTTAATATTTAATACACCCCGCCAGACCCCAGAAATTACCAATGAAAACCAAACAAATGAAAATAGACACATCAAATTCTGCTCATTACCATACATTACAGATCTCACTCCAAAATTAATCAACATATTAAAAGACGACACCATAAAAATAGCCAAAAAAAGTTGTACCACAGTTAAAACCATTTTTACCACAATAAAAACTCCAACCCCTAAATTACAAGCCTCTAATGTAGTATACAATATTCCCTGTAAGGACTGTAATTCATGTTACATTGGACAAACATCACGACAATTGTCAAGCAGAATAACATCACACAAAAGTGACACAAAAATTAAACCACATTCATCAGCACTTTCATTACATGTTTCAAATACAAAGCATACAATGGATTATCAAAACATTAAAATCTTAGATACAGAAAGCAATTGTCAGAAACGAACCTTCTTAGAAATGTATCATATATTTAATACACCATCCACAATTAATAAAAAAACAGACATAGATGGCTTGAGCTCTATATACATAAATCTTTTTGAAATATTAAAAACCAATAAAAACAGAACACAAAACCAACAACAGATAAATAATAGTACACAAATTAGTGTCTGATTGTAACAACTATTTCTCATTCTACCGCCAGTTTTCAAATTCAGCGCCAGTCCACCATCTTAGACAACTGCTACAAAACTCCGTCGTGGTCATATCACAGAAAATAATTACGCAGTACAAAACATGTGCTCTTCAACGTAGCATCCACAAACCAAATTTGTTTTCATAAAACTTAATTTTTTCGGCCCTTTTACACCAAAATTTTTATTAATTCTTGTTATCTACGTAATTCTGCTTAAATTATATTTAAAGAATAATATATTTCACCAAGTTAAACAATGAAGAACATTGTATACATATTTTTCGAAACTACGCATCAGGACTTTAAATAAAAAAACTTTTCGGCCTACTACACCAAAATTTTGTCAAAATTATAAATCGTAATTCAGCTTAAACCAAAATTAAAGTATCTCCAATATTCATCAAGGACGATGAAATCAAATTTCCATAAACTGGTTAATTATGTAAGTAACTACAACAAAACAATTTTGTACGACTTTATACTATTGTAAATTCTGTATTCCAGTTCACCAATTCTGTTTAGTATTAATGTTCTCATGTTCATAAACGAAACTATTGTAAAATACAACTTCACATTATTGTAAGTTACCACACGAAATTTGTAATCATTGTTGTTATATTGACTCAATTTACAGCATCCTGAAGAAGGATTAAATAAAATCCGAAAGCTTGATGAAATAAACCAGAACTAACTAAAATATTGCCCTTTCACTGACTCCCCACAAAATTATTACTACAGTTTATATCAGTGACGAACTTTCACCAATTATCAACAGAAATGGGGTTTTTTCAATTTATCCACCAACAATTTGGCTTACAAGCGATGAATTTCTACAAATTATGGGCTAACACAAACACCAAGATAGCTTCGTTCAGGAACAGGAAAATATTTCTACTAAAATGCCGTCAACATGGAGTTTTTCCGCAACACATCACACATAATTACCAACAACACCCTTACAACATCCAAGACTACAGTGCCAAAACTCTCAAACAAGTTGAAAATATGTACAATAGGCTAAAAAAACAAATTCTGTCAATAGAAATAGATGTTACTATCAGAAATCTAAATCAATTAGAAACACAACTCAAAAGGTATGAAGATAATATTTTAAATTCCACACCACTCTATCTCTTTAATAACTTCAAACAAAAACAACAAGTAACATTCAACAAAAAATTCCATAAAATCAAACAAACTAACACCTGTAAATTAAAAAACTTGATTACGATAGAGCAGAACAAACTACGAACACAACCTAAATGGTTTAAAAACATTAGTTCCCAAACTATTCCAAATGAAGTCAAGACGTTACTTAGTCTTGGTCCTAAATTTTGCATAACTCCTTCATTAAACCAGGTATGTGTTCGGAGATTGTTAAGTGACATCGAATACATCATTGCTAATTTCAATGAACATAACAAAAATGTGTGTAGAGCGCAAACTACCAATGTCATAACCAATTACCTTCATACTACACAACAACATTCATACACCACAAACCTGTATTACAGTACTAAAAAATTCCTTAAACAAAACCCAAATTTAATAGTCATACAATCCGATAAAGGCAATGTAACATGCATTATGGACAAACAAACATATGAAGAAAAATCACTTGAAATACTAAACGACCCAAACTCCTATACACCCCTTACACGTGACCCAACTAACACGTTACAACAAAAAGCTAATAAACTAATTTCTGAACTAAAAAACAAACTAGCCATACACCCAGATATTGCAAAAACGTTAACCATATATAATTCCACAGCTCCCAAATACTATGGTCAGCCCAAAATACATAAACCAAACCTATCACTTAGACCAATCATATCATCAATTAATGCACCCAACAGTAAAATAGCTCAATACCTTACAGACATTTTAACTACATCATACAATAAAAACAATAATTACTATATTAAAGATTCATTTGAATTTGCAGATTTCATAAATGACTACAAAATACCAAATAACTATATACTCATCAGTTTAGATGTTGTTTCCCTGTTTAGTAATATAACAATTGAAACTACAATTAACAGTATAACAGAAAAATGGGATACCATTTCTGATAACACGACTCTCAATCAGACAGAATTCATAAACCTTATAAGATTCGTCTTTGACAGCAGTTATTGCGTATACAATGAAACTTTCTACAAACAGATTCTTGGCAGCCCTATGGGAGCAATAATTAGCCCCATTGTTGCTCAATATATTATGGATGCATTATTAGATATATGTATACCTAAATTAAACTTCGAACTACCGTTCATCAAGAAATTTGTGGATGACATTGTAACCGCAGTACCTGCTGACGGAGTTCAACACATCCTCCAGACATTCAACCAATATAATAGACACTTACAGTTTACAATAGAAATTGAAAATAACAACAGCCTACCCTTTTTAGATACCCTAATAATTAGAGATAACATAGGTAACTTAAAATTAGACTGGTACATAAAACCAATATCTTCACAAAGATATATTCATTATTATTCACAACAACCTAAACAAGTTAAAATAAATGTTGTTCTTGCATTAAAACACCGAATAAATAAAATTTCACACCCAACACTTCAACAAAAAAAATTGTCACGGTTGAGAGACGTGTTGCTAGAAAATGGTTACCCAAAAAACTTACTAAACAACTTAATATTTAATACACCCCGCCAGACCCCAGAAATTACCAATGAAAACCAAACAAATGAAAATAGACACATCAAATTCTGCTCATTACCATACATTACAGATCTCACTCCAAAATTAATCAACATATTAAAAGACGACACCATAAAAATAGCCAAAAAAAGTTGTACCACAGTTAAAACCATTTTTACCACAATAAAAACTCCAACCCCTAAATTACAAGCCTCTAATGTAGTATACAATATTCCCTGTAAGGACTGTAATTCATGTTACATTGGACAAACATCACGACAATTGTCAAGCAGAATAACATCACACAAAAGTGACACCAAAATTAAACCACATTCATCAGCACTTTCATTACATGTTTCAAATACAAAGCATACAATGGATTATCAAAACATTAAAATCTTAGATACAGAAAGCAATTGTCAGAAACGAACCTTCTTAGAAATGTATCATATATTTAATACACCATCCACAATTAATAAAAAAAACAGACATAGATGGCTTGAGCTCTATATACATAAATCTTTTTGAAATATTAAAAACCAATAAAAACAGAACACAAAACCAACAACAGATAAATAATAGTACACAAATTAGTGTCTGATTGTAACAACTATTTCTCATTCTACCGCCAGTTTTCAAATTCAGCGCCAGTCCACCATCTTAGACAACTGCTACAAAACTCCGTCGTGGTCATATCACAGAAAATAATTACGCAGTACAAAACATGTGCTCTTCAACGTAGCATCCACAAACCAAATTTGTTTTCATAAAACCTAATTTTTTCGGCCCTTTTACACCAAAATTTTTATTAATTCTTGTTATCTACGTAATTCTGCTTAAATTATATTTAAAGAATAATATATTTCACCAAGTTAAACAATGAAGAACATTGTATACATATTTTTCGAAACTACGCATCAGGACTTTAAATAAAAAAACTTTTCGGCCTACTACACCAAAATTTTGTCAAAATTATAAATCGTAATTCAGCTTAAACCAAAATTAAAGTATCTCCAATATTCATCAAGGACGATGAAATCAAATTTCCATAAACTGGTTAATTATGTAAGTAACTACAACAAAACAATTTTGTACGACTTTATACTATTGTAAATTCTGTATTCCAGTTCACCAATTCTGTTTAGTATTAATGTTCTCATGTTCATAAACGAAACTATTGTAAAATACAACTTCACATTATTGTAAGTTACCACACGAAATTTGTAATCATTGTTGTTATATTGACTCAATTTACAGCATCCTGAAGAAGGATTAAATAAAATCCGAAAGCTTGATGAAATAAACCAGAACTAACTAAAATATTGCCCTTTCACTGACTCCCCACAAAATTATTACTATATATATATATATATATATATATATATATATATATATATATATATATATATATATATATATATATATATATATATATATATATATATATATATATATATCTGGATGATTTAATCTTATATGTCGTTCGTGTTCTTTTAATCTTGTTGCTACAGTTCTACCCGTTTGACCAATGTATACTTTACCACAATGGCAAGGAATTTTGTAAATGCCAAAACAATGTAGGGGAACTATATCTCCTATATCTCTAACATCTAAGATCACAGATTTTTAAATTAGATTTATATGTCGTCTGTATGTCAAATTTATTTAGAATCCTACCAATTTTATCTGTTTCATTGACAATGAAAGGTAAAGTAGCAAATAATTTTCTATTAGTAACAACTTGAGGAACAGGTAAAGATTTATTATTCGCTTTTAGTGCTCTTCTCATTTGCGCTTTGCTGTAACCATTATTCAAGAAAACATCATTCAAAAAATTAATTTCTTCTTGAAGTTTACGGGATGACATAAACTAGAAGCTCTATGATATAATGTTTTAATAGTGCAGGCTTTTTGGGCTCGGTGGTGGTTAGAGGTCTCATTCAGATATTGATATTGTTTTATTTTATTATATTATGAGTTCTGAAAGCTTCTTTCATTATTTACATTTAACTTTGTATTTTGCGGACTAAAATTATCTAATGTACACATTGTATAGGCACTGAGTATATGCCGGATTTCATTCTCCATCAATAACAAACATGATACTTTTTACTTCCTTGTACGTAAGTAAAGGAAGTATTGTAATCGCGAAAAATTTCGGTTTTCAGATTTCAGCGGAAATATCCATTTTGATCATCCCTGAATCCATTTTGACTAATTTCGTCGTGACGTCTGTACGTACGTATCTCGCATAACTCAAAAACGGTCAGCCGTAGAAAGTTGAAATTTTGTATTTAGGACTCCTATAACATCTAGTTGTGCACCTCCCTTTCTGGTTATTACACAATTTCCAGAAGTGGCACTTTACATGAAGCCTATAATAGATTTTAATGAAAAACTATTTTAAAATATAATCCAAAACTTTTCAAATTTGGTATAGAAGACTTTTATGTCAATCGAAAGAACATAATAGATTTTGGTTAAAATAGGCTAACCGGAAATGGTACATTACTTGAAGTTGTTAACAGTTTTTCTTGAATAAAATGATTTTATTTTGATTTTAGAAATAAATGCTTCAAATAAAAGTTTTAGATAATTAATTTCTGCGTCTAGTAGTACATCAAGTATTATTAAATTATCCCTTTGTATAAGCGAGATATGTAAATTTAAAAATTATATACTTTTTGTTTTTGTAATAAAGCTTGCTATGGATTAGGACAAAAACATAAAAAAAAAGTTCATGTCAAATTACGTTAAATACGTGCAATTTTATGATTCGTACCATAACAAATATTATATTTTTATTGTGAAATTAGTCATATTCATTGTTGTAATCAAATATTTCTTTGTTGTAATCAAAACTCTCTTTAAAAAGAACCGGGTTAGATTATGATCGCTATATATCTTACTGTTTTGAAGTTAAGATTAATATTTTGTAATTTTAGTTTAATAATCGTACAAGGAAGTCGTGTGGTGTCCACATCAGATTTTTTGATATTATAATTCAATTCATTATGCAACATGCACGAGGGATTTAATCTAGTGGTTTAAAAAGCTTTTATTTATGCCGTTGTTCAAAACAAAAGAATAATTTAATGAAAAATATTTAATCCTGTAGCAAGAGCGATGGTTGAAGAAAATTAATGAATCACTAGCTTGATAATTAAACAAGACAGCTACTTTCACAAAATCAGTAAGATACCAAAAATATTACTCGTTTAGAAACTACAAGACCAAAAAGAAAACTTAAGAATAAATGAATAAACGATGTAGAAAATGATCTAAAGTGAGAGAAGCCTGACAGCGTAAATTGATGGAGGTCAAATTCTTAAAAGACTACAGCATCAAAAAAGACACGAAAAAAAAACTAACAAGATAAACTTTATTGAAATATTTGTGTAAAAATTCCATAATTTAAATCAGTATTACTTTCTAATTTATATTTATTATTTTTGTAAAGGTAAGTATTTTAAACTTTGTCAGGCATATTACAGAAAAAAATCTTACTTGTTTTTATTACAAAAGCACTTGGAAAATTTTCAAGGGGCAACAAAAACACATTTAAGAAATGAAGGCAAAATCTTCGGAATGTTATTTCTGAATGGGATATATTTGGTTAGACAATCGCTTGAATAAAAATAATTCATAGAAATACAAGTAGATCAAAGAAATTGAGTAGGTAGATGTCATTGATTTTTATCGTAAACATTTGTTTAAATGTTTGGAAAAAATACACACGTACTTGTAATCTCGTAATTTCGAAAAAAAAAAAAGCAAAGCAGATATGATATCTCTGTTTGATTCACACTGCATTACCGAGGAAGTTAAAAACTGTATGCCAATTAAAACAGTGAGAGTATGAAATAAATGTGAATGAAATTAAAAAAAAAAATCTGATGTGGACACCACACGACTTCCTTGTACGATTATTAAACTATACATATTTTTTAATAAATAAATTACAAAATATATTTTTTAACTTCAATACAGTAAGATATATAGCGACCATAAAGGGAGTTTTTAAAGAGAATTTTGATTACAACAGAGAAATATTTGATTACAACAATGAATATGACTAATTTCACAATAAAAATATATTTGTTATTGTACGAATCATAAAATTGCACGTATTTAACATAATTTGACATGAACATTTTTTTAATGTTTTTGTCTTAATCCATAGCAAGCTTTATTACAAAAACAAAAAAGTATATAATTTTTAATTTTACATATCTCGCTTATACAAAGGGCTAATTTAATAATACTTGATGTGCTAGACGCAGAAATTAATTCTCTAAAACTTTTATTTGAAGCATTTATTTCTAAAATCAAAATAAAATCATTTTATTCAAGAAAAACTGTTAACAACTTCAAGTAATGTACCACTTCCGGTTAGCCTATTTTAACCAAAATGTATTATGTTATTTCGATTGACATGAAAGTCTTGTATACCAAATTTGAAAAGTTTTGGATTATATTTTAAAACAGTTTTTCATTAAAATCTATTATAGGCTTCATGTAAAGTGCCACTTCTGGAAATTGTGTAATAACCAGAAAGGGAGGTGCACAACTACATGTTATAGGAGTCCTAAATACAAAATTTCAACTTTCTACGGCTTACCGTTTTTGAGTTATGCGAGATACGTACGTACGTACGAACGTACGTACAGACGTCACGACGAAATTAGTCAAAATGGATTCAGGGATGATCAAAATGGATATTTCCGCTGAAATCTGGAAACCGAAATTTTTCGCGATTACAATACTTCCTTTACTTACGTACAAGGAAGTAAAATATGGGGATTTATCCTATTATGTTACTACATACTAATATTTTACCGAACTGAATAATTTATTCGATTAAAAAATAAAATTGTATTTTAATTTCACTGCCCCTGCCTACTATACTCGTATATGAAGCAAAAATTCAAATAAATTGTTCCTGTAGGTACTAGAATTAGTAACATTTTTAAAAAAACAACATTACACGAACATACTTCTGATATGAACCTGCATTTAAAAAAAAAGTATTATTGAAATTAAAGTCAAATACTAATAGATTTAAATCGTACTTTTTAAAAAAAAATGCAATTTCATATTAGAAATATATGTGTCTAATGTTGAATTTTGTAAAATGTTAATAGTTCTAGTACAGGAACAATGTATTTGAATTTTCGCTTCATATACAGGTTGAGTCTGGGAAGACGCCTCCTGTAACTTTTTTTATATAAGTAATAGAAAAACTAGCTCACATAAAAGTTTTATTATTTTAAATATACTATATGATGACAGATTCGGCAAGAATAAATATAATCTAATCTATTGCCTATATTTATTAATTATCTTATTTTTCTCGAATTTTTTCGAATACATTAATAATAATAATAATAATCTTTACTGTATTTCAAGTTCTGTACAATTTATTACAATTGGTGATTAAATGGGGATGAGTCAACTTTTTTTTTACAATTTTTTGTAACCTCGCAGTTTTTTATTCGTTGCGTTAATGGAGATGAGATGATAAAGATGCCACAAACATCCAAGCCCTTGGTGGGAATCGAACCCACGACCCTAGGATCCGAGATCCGAGCGGTGATGGTCGCTTTGAGCGCTGTCTGAACCCGCTGCTTCAACACGGTCGGCCACCGAGGCGGCTAAATAAATTAATAAAAAAAAACTAATACATCGTTGAAAAGACAAAAAAATGGCGGTTTATATTTTAGTAAAATAATTATAGGTTGTTTAAAAATAAAAGTTTATAGTTGTATCTTATAAACCTGACTTTATAAAAAATATCGACATCTGCAATCAAAGAGTATATTTAAAATAATGAAACTTTTATGAGAACCATTTTTTTAATACTTATGTAACGTTAATTTATTTGGTTGAAGTGTAAAAATCAGAGAAATATTATTAATTAAAGTAATACGTTTATTAAACGATACTAATATTTATATCACTACATTTATTTATATAACTACATTTATTTGTTAACAACTCGTAGAATGTTTATTTATATCACCCCGTGTTCATTGCTCGTTGCTTCTATATCACAAACTATCTTTCCGCTGTCGTTCGGACGGTATTTATACAGCCCAGTGTCCTTCTGGAACTTTTCAACGCCACAATAATACGGAATGAAATAGATTTAGGTCACCGGTGTAATTAACACGTCTAGCCGATCCGCCGCCGAAGACTACGTCATCGCTCGGGAATATTCAACCAGTAGCGGCGCTCGTATACTCTAAAGTCAGGGGCGCACGTTACACTGCCCCCTCCTTAAGACTGTTTTGTCCCGGAACAATTCTTGATGACGAAATCTACATGTATTACCCTTGGTACATTTAGAAGTCTTGAAGAAATGACTGTCGATGGTCCGCTGGAGATCTTTCTGTTCGTTAAGGTTAAAACTGCAGACAAGAATTTCAACTCCGGTATAGCAGAAGAGGATCTCTAATATGCTTCTAATAATTCTCCAATCCAAACCATCTAGTCCACAGCCTAACTTCGGTACTGCTAGTTTCAAAATGCCATTCTCTAGCAGATGATCCTTCAAATCATACAGTGAGTTCCATAGACTGCGATACGACGGCTTCTGGTACGAGCGTGGTTTTGTGACCAGGTAGTAGATAAACCGCTGATGTTCTATATTGCTATCCCTCAGTCGTAGCGTTTTCCCGACGGATGGACCTTGGTTGGCCAGTTCTTGTAGTCGTCCAAATTTCGACTTAAAGACTGACGCTATGCCGCGTGACATCTTTAAATCTTCTGATACGCAGTGGCCGAGGGATTAATCCGAAGACATGGTAAACAGATCTCGATGTTCTTCTTTCGTCACGCCATATCACGCCTTGTGACCGTAGGAAAACTTTTCCATGAAGTCTTCAAAAGTCGGTTCCTGAGCTATGATCCGACGAACCGTTGCTCCATGCTGGTCTTCATGGTTGTCACCAGCGAAAGGGGCTAGCCGATTGAAGTGTACTACTCTCGGCTTCCCTGTTGGTGTTTTTCTGTTCCTGTATATCACGTCGTTTATTTTATTAACGACCTCATAAGGACCTATTCAATTTCTTTGCAGCTTTGATGATAAACCGCGACGCCTTTGTGGTTTGTAAAGCCACACTAAATCCCCAGGTTGGTATCCACCTTTTTACCTCTCGCTAAGAGAGGTATTGGATTCATGCTAAAAATCGCATATCCAGATTTTATTGAATAAGCACGATTTAAGGTCCATAGAATCCGATTTTAACATTTTTACAATGATTTTCACTGAATTGATTTATATAAAAGTTCGTACCTCTCGCTAAGAGAGGTATTGAATTCAAGCTAAAAATCTCATATTAATTTTAGTGAATAAGCACGTTTTAAGGTTCCTAGAATCCAATTATAAAAAAATTACGATGATGTCTGTGTGTGTGGATGTGTGTGTGTGTATGTGTGCGAAGACGTTGTAGGTACGATTTCTGAAATTCTATAAGACTAAAGACCTGTTTTACTACGGATTCCTCAATCTAACAGTAATGGGAAGAGTTGAATAGGTTCTGGTAACAATTGGACAACCGGAAGTGGTAGTTTCTAAAAAAAAATTCTAAATATTATTTTTTGAAAATTTGTTACTACAAATATTAAAGATGATTAAATTCTCAATATGACACATTTAATTTTTTTATTATATCTCGTATAGGTTTGGAGATATAGTATATAATATAGAATAATCTGTTGTAATACATCTCGTTGCCAGAAAAACAGTTGCGATATTAAAATTTTTGTAATTGACAAATAAATGCAAAATGTGTCAGTTCAGGGAGGTATGAGTACATTTAATATATATTATTGTATTATTAATTAAATATTTATTTAAATTGCAGGTATGTCAATATTACATATATCCTTAAGAAATACCGCTAAGTATTTTGAACATATTAGAATAGTAGGATAAAATTTCTCATAAAACGAAAGAAGAGAAACAATTTCAATTATTTGTGTGTACAAGAAATTTTAAATTCGATACTTATAGAGCGTGAGCAGCCATGTGACTTTGTTGGCCTTGGCAAGCAGATATGAGGATCCGTTTCAGAATGACGGCTAGTAGTTATTTACATAGATGTCACAATTGTCATATATCATAATTTTTCATTCAAAATTTCATAATATTCTGTTTATTTGTCATCCATTAGTATGGAATATACTTGTCAAGGAAAATAATCGACATGGATTTGGAAAATCATAATGTTTCGAATGAAAACTTATGATACTTGACACCTATGTATATTACCAGCTGTCATTCTGATACAGGCCCCCATATCTGCTTGCTAAGGCCAACAAAGTCACATAACTGCTCGCGCCCTATGCAAGATAAAATTAAAATGGCGAGAGGTATTGTGCTGGCCACAACAGATATTTCTGCCTTGATGTCATATTGGTCTTTCATTCGGCCGCTGTCAGCTTGGATGTTCGTGCGGACTTGTTCATGAATGTCGTCCAGTCTTCTTCGTAAGTAACGTAATCTTCCGCGGCCAGATCTTCCCCAGGTTTACTGCCGAACACTTAGTCCCATGGCAGGCGCAACTCACGCCCGAATAAAATGTTCGTAGGAGTTTGCCCTGTTGTTCCATGGACGGATGAACGATAAGCCATCAGGAATAGATAAAGATGTCGGTCCCAGTCTCTTTGGTGATTGGAGACTACCTTCGACAAGTATCGGTTCATCGTTCTGTTCATTCGTTCAACCATGCCATCGGAATGCGGACGTAATGAAGTTGTCCCCGTTTTATTAATTCCTAATATCTTACAGATATTTTGGAAAACGGAAGACTCGAAATGTCTTCCCTGGGCGGAGTGAAGTTCACGTGGTGTGCTAAACCGGCATATACACGCTTTGATTAAGGTTTCGGCTCTATTCTGCTTTCCATTCCAGTAATATTTTCAAAGTCGGGTAATTTTCTTGGTCCTTGCGTAGTCCATCGGGTTGCCAACTATCGTCGCCTACTGTTATTCTGGCGATGGTGGAATGTTTTTTTTTTCTAGTCTCCCTTATCATGGCCTTCTGAACAATGCGTCGACGTTACTCCCCATTCTTTCAAGTTCCTTTCTCTGT
The DNA here is from genome assembly GCA_951394225.1 of Harpalus rufipes. Classification (NCBI taxonomy): domain Eukaryota; kingdom Metazoa; phylum Arthropoda; class Insecta; order Coleoptera; family Carabidae; genus Harpalus; species Harpalus rufipes. Next base: position 28,876,196 of record OX596277.1, on the reverse strand, counting down.
CTTGACTTTCTTCTTCCTTGTGGTGAGAGATATGTCATCGTCAACTAACATGAGTTTTCGTTTCTCACTCGAGCTGTCCTTACGAATCGCCAAGGGCACGTGTTCCTCGCTGTCTTCAGGCCCCGTTTCAAACTACTTAAATTGAAATCGCAGCTGCTCGTCAGAGAACTATTCATTTCCGGTTAGCTTTCCTCTTCCTCAACTTCTGGAATTTCTTCCTAGATTTCTTCTTTAATACCTTGCTGAACAGTGTCTAAGAACCTGCAACCGCATATCTGATATCCCCATTTTTTTTTTATTCAGTACATTGTACCTCTTTTGTGTTGCACTGTGCAGTATATAAAAAGAAATGTGCTTTATTTTTAAACATTTTTTTTTTTAAAAGCTGAATGTGGTTACAGGTACGCTGTCTAACCCCAGTCTGTTGTGCCCTAAATTTTGTGCTTTCGATTCATTTGTGTTTAATTTGTGCTTCACTGTGCAGCATTTGAAATTATTGTGATATTATTTTTAAACATTTTTTTTTAAATAATCTTAATGTGGTTACAGGTACGCTGTGTAACCACATTATGTTGTGCCCTAAACTTTGAGCTTACGATTCATTTGTGTTTAATTTGTGCTTCACTGTGCAACATTTAAAATTAATGTGATAGTTATTAAACATTTTCTTCAAAATAATCTTATTTTCGTTATAAGTACGCGGAGTAACTAGAGTTTGTTGTGCCCTATATTTTGTTCTTACGATTTATTTGTGTTCAATTTGTGCAGAGTAATCACAGCTTTGTTTAAGGTTGTCAACTGACCTTTTTTAAAAAGGACCCCGTTTTATACATTTTGTCCTTTTTACCTCGCTAAAAGGTATTGGATTCATGCTAAAAATCGCAAAATCCAGATTTTAATAAATGAGCACGTTTTAAGATCCCTACAATTCGATTTTAACATTTTTACGATGATGTCTGTGTGTGGTGTGTGTGTGTTTGTGTGTGTGGATGTATGTGCATGTGTGTGTGTGGTGTGTATGTGTGTATGTGTGTGGGACGTTGGAAGGACGATTACTCAAAAACGATAAGATTTAATATTTGTTTAACTACGTATTTCCCAATCGGACATTAATGGGAAGAGCTGAAAAGGTTTTGATAACAATTGACAACAGGAAGTATCGGATTCTTGAAAAAAAATCCTCTAAATATTAGTTTTTGAAAATTTTTCTTCGTAATATTAAAGAAAATTAAATTCTCAATCTGACACATTTAATTTTTTTATTGTATCTGGTATAAGTTTTGAAATATAGTATATGATAATATATAATAATCTGTTGATACATCTCGTTGCCCAAAAAACAGTTGAGATATTTAAATGTTTGTAATTGACAGATAAATGCAAAATGTCAGTGTCAAAAATCAGATTTTTCTGGGAGGTACGAGTAAATTTAATATATATGATTGATATTACATATATCCTTAAGAAATACCACTTATACTGTCAATGAATTTGAAGAATTTTGAACATATTAGAATAGTAGGACAAAATTCCTCATAGAACGAAAGAAGAGAAACAATTTCAATTATTTGTGTGTACAAGAAATGTTAAATTCGATACTTATAGGGTGCGAGCAGTCATGTGACTTTGTTGGCCTTGGCAAGCAGATATGAGAATCCGTGTCAGAATGACGGCTAGTAGTTATTTACATAGATGTCACAATTGTCATATGTCAATTTTTTATTCAAAATTTCAAAATATTCTGATGTTTATAATTTTTATTTTATTTTGTTAAACTCTTGATGTTATACCTCAATTATAAAATATATAAATAAATAAAAACACAAATTAATTATCTTATCGATTTCATGGCCCATCAACAATTCCTACGTCAGTCAAATAAATTGTCAAAATTGATAGCTGTCATACCAAGACCAGAACAAGACCATTTACATTTATATTATCAAAATAAATCAGAAGATAAATTAAAATTAAATTTCTATCTACGAGTTAAAAACTTAACAAATTTTGAATTTTCTACAAATTGGATTTATTAAATAAAGGTTTAAAATTTTCTCCTTCAAGAATTCCTGACAAAAAAAACATTTTAAATTTAGCTTTTAACACAGAATTATGTATACAAACAATTATAAGAAGTTCTTGTAACCTTAGTCCAAAAAATAATCAGTTTTTAAAAACTATAAAATCAATTAAAACAAAAGAATAATACAACCTTTTTACCTCTCGCTAAGAGAGGTATTGGATTCATTCTAAAAATCGCATATCCAGATTTTATTGAATAAGCACGATTTAAGGTCAATAGAATCCGATTTTAACATTTTTACAATGATGTCTGTGTGTGTGTGTGTGTGTATGTGCGTGTGTGTGTGGATGTGTGTGTGTGTGAGGTTGTTGGAGACACGATTTCTCAAATTCTATAAGACTAAAGACCTGTTTGACTACGGATTCCTCAATCTAACAGTAATGGGAAGAGTTGAATAGGTTTTGGTAACAGTTGGACAACCGGAAGTGGTAGTTTCTAAAAAAAATATTTCTAAATATTATTTTTTGAAAATTTGTTACTATAAATATTAAAGATAAGTAAATTCTCAATCTGACACATTTAATTTTTTTATTATATCTCGTATAGGTTTGGAGATATAGTATATAATAATATAAAATAATCTGTTGTAATAAATCTCGTTGCCCGAAAAACAGTTGCGATATTTAAATTTTTGTAATTGACAAATAAATGCAAAATGTCAGTGTCAGATTTTTCTGGGAGGTATGAGCACATTTAATATATATTATTGTATTATAAATTAAATATTTATTTGAATTGCAGGTATGTTAATATTACATATATCCTTAAAAATTACCGCTAATACCGTCAATGAATTTGAAGTATTTTGAACATATTAGAATAGTAGGATAAAATTTCTCATAGAACGAAAGAAGAGAAACAATTTCAATTATTTGTGTGTTCAAGAAATTGTTGGCCTTGGCAAGCAGATATGAGGAGCCGTGTCAGAATGACGGCTAGTAGTTATTTACATAGATGTCACAATTGTCATATGTCATATTTTTTCATTCAAAATTTCATAATATTCTGTTTATTTGTCATCCATTAGTATGGAATATACTTGTCGAGGAAAATAATCCACATGGATTTGGAAAATCATAATGTTTCGAATGAAAACTTATGATACTTGACACCTGTGTATATTACTAGCTGTCATTCTGATACGGGCCCCCATATCTGATTGCTAAGGCCAACAAAGTCACATAACTGCTCGCGCCCTATGCAAGATAAAATTAAAATGGCGAGAGGTATTGTGCTGGCCACAACAGATTTTTTAGTTTAAATTCTCAATCATTATGACGGTCTAGAACTTAGTCGTGCATGGCTTCCTATTTTAAATATGTTGTAATTGTCACCTTAGTTACCTGTTGCTATGTTTTGTTATTTATTTATTTGTATTTGTTGATTTGTAGTTCATGTTCATACCTGAAGAAGGCAATTGTTTATATTGCCGAAACGTCGTAATTTAAATAAATATAAACAGAATTTAAACTAAAAAAGGTTGTATTATTATTATCGAAATATGAGTTCTGAAAGATTTTATAATAATTTAATTAAAACAAAATTAAATAAAGATCTTATTTTATCAAAAGCAGATAAAGGTAACACAATAACTATCTTAAATAAATCAGAATATATTGATAAAGTTAAGAATTTCATAAATAACAGCAATATTATTTTATTAAAAAAAGACCCTACATTAGAATTTCAAAAAGAAATTAAAAAAAGATATGAAAGATTGTCCAAATTTGATAGAACAAAATAAATTTATTAATTATATATATATATATATATATATATATATATATATATATATATATATATATATATATATATATATATATATATATGAATCCTAGTGCACCAATACATTATGGTTTACCAAAAATTCATAAAACTGATATTCCTATCAGACCTGTAGTTTCTTTTATTAAAGCACCTTCTTATAAAATTTGTAAATTATTATATTCTGAATTAAGAAAAGTTTTAAATTTTAAACCTAAATATGGTATTAAAAATTCTTTAGATCTAATAAACAAAATTAAAAATTTAGAAATTAAACCAAACAGTTTATTAGTATCTTTTGATGTAAATAGTCTTTTTACAAGTATTCCAATAGATGAACTTAAAAAAGTCACTATTAATATTTTGTCTCTTTCATCATCAAATCTTAAAATTAAAAATGAATGTTTATTATTTTTAAATACTTGCCTTGAACAAAATTATTTTCAATTTAATAATAAATATTTTAAACAAAATGATGGTTTACCAATGGGTTCACCATTAAGTCTTTTATTAGCTGATATTTTCATGAATTTCTTTGAAAATAAACTATTTAATTCTAATTTAAAATATATAAATAATATAAAATTTTGGTATAGATATGTGATATGTTGATGATGTTTTATGTTTATTTAGTGGTACTCAAGAACAAATAAATTTATTTTTAAAAGAATTAAATTCAATTAATAATAATATAAAATTTAGTGTAGAATATTCAAAAAACAACAGTATTAATTTTTTAGACATAACAATAACTATAATTAGTAATAAACTAGATTTTAAAATTTTTCGTAAAGAAACTTATACAGATACTTTAATACCATATTCTTCTTTTCACCCAATGAATATAAAACTTGCTGCCTTTCATAGTTTGGTTAACCGTTTAATTTCGATTCCCTTAAATTCAGAAAATTTTAATAATGAAATTAAAACAATTAAATTTATAGCATCTAATAATGGTTATCCTATAGGACTAATTGATAAACTAATTAATAAAAAACTTAATAATTCAAATTTAATTCTTTCAAATTTTTATATAATTCTACAAATGATTCTTCAAATATTATTTACAAAAAAAATAATTATATTGGAAAACCAAGTATAAAAATTAATAATATAATTAAAAAATATAATATTAGGGCAGAGTTTTATAATAATTATGCTTTAAAAAAATTACTAATTAATAATAAATTAATAAACAATGAAGCAATTAAAAATTCAGGTATTTATAAAATAACATGTAATAATTGTAATTATAGTTACATAGGTCAGACTGGACGTTCATTTGGATTAAGGTTTCAAGAACATATGCGTTCATGGAATATAGCAGAAATTTTGTATCACTTCCGGTTTTAGCGGAAATGGGTACAACTTTAAATCTAGCATAGGGAATCGGTATTTTTATATATTTTTTCAGAATAAACATAAAATTAGCTTCACAATGATACCAAATTATCATAGTTTTACTGTAACCATTTCAAAATAACGACCATTTATTCTTAAAATGTGTATTAAAAAAAAATTAGGCGTGAGGTATTATTTTTTTATTTTTTAGCATGTTCACAACGATACCAAAACAGAAACAGTAAATGTGCAAAACTACAAAAAGTAAAACTATGATAATTTGGTATCACTGTGAAGCTAATTTTATGTATATTCTGAAAAAAAATTAAAGATACCGATTCCCTATGCTAGATTTAAAGTTGTACCCATTTCCGCTAAACCGAAAGTGATACAAAATTACTGCTATGTTCATCTTATGAGCCCCTTTGTCTAGTTTAACTTTGCTTATTAACATTTTTTTGTATCTCTCAAAATAAACGAAATATTCGTGGTGCCGGAGTAACGCCAAACACCCTGTATACTTTTTAAATTTGGATAAATGTATACAGAATGTTCCAATAAAAATATAAAGTTGGTTAGGTAAACATCATGATTTTCAAACCCATGTGAATTATTTACCTCGACAAGTATATTCCATACTATTGGTGACAAATAAACATCAGAATATTTTAAAAAAATTAATAAAAAATTGACATATGGCAATTGTGACATCTATGTAAATAACTACTAGCCGTAATTCTGACACGGATTCTCATATCTGCTTGCCAAGGCCAACAAAGTCACATGACTGCTCGCACCCTATAAGTATCGAATTTAACATTTCTTGTACACACAAATAATTGAAATTGTTTCTCTTCTTTCGTTCTATGAGGAATTTTGTCCTACTATTCTAATATGTTCAAAATTCTTCAAATTCATTGACAGTATTAGCGGTATTTCTTAAGGTTATATGTAATATCAATCATATATATTAAATTTACTCGTACCTCCCAGAAAAATCTGATTTTTGACACTGACATTTTGCATTTATCTGTCAATTACAAACATTTAAATATCTCAACTGTTTTTTGGGCAACGAGATGTATCAACAGATTATTATATATTATCATATACTATATTTCAAAACTTATACCAGATACAATAAAAAAATTAAATGTGTCAGATTGAGAATTTAATTTTCTTTAATATTACGAAGAAAAATTTTCAAAAACTAATATTTAGAGGATTTTTTTTCAAGAATCCGATACTTCCTGTTGTCAATTGTTATCAAAACCTTTTCAGCTCTTCCCATTAATGTCCGATTGGGAAATACGTAGTTAAACAAATATTAAATCTTATCGTTTTTGAGTAATCGTCCTTCCAACGTCCCACACACATACACACATACACACCACACACACACATGCACACCACACACACACATGCACATACATCCACACACACAAACACACACACACACCACACACAGACATCATCGTAAAAATGTTAAAATCGAATTGTAGGGATCTTAAAACGTGCTTATTTATTAAAATCTGGATTTTGCGATTTTTAGCATGAATCCAATACCTTTTAGCGAGAGGTAAAAAGGACAAAATGTATAAAACGGGGTCCTTTTTAAAAAAGGTCAGTTGACAACCTTAAACAAAGCTGTGATTACTCTGGACAAATTGAACACAAATAAATCGTAAGAACAAAATATAGGGCACAACAAACTCTAGTTACTCCGCGTACTTATAACGAAAATAAGATTATTTTGAAGACAATGTTTAATAACTATCACATTAATTTTAAATGTTGCACAGTGAAGCACAAATTAAACACAAATGAATCGTAAGCTCAAAGTTTAGGGCACAACATAATGTGGTTACACAGCGTACCTGTAACCACATTAAGATTATTTAAAAAAAAAATTTTAAAAATAATATCACAATAATTTCAAGTGCTGCACAGTCAAGCACAAGTTAAACACAAATGAATCGAAAGCACAAAATTTAGGGCACAACAGACTGGGGTTACATAGCGTGCCTGTAACCACATTCAGCTTTTTTTTTAAATATTTAAAAATAATATCACACTAATTTCAAATGCAGCACAGTGAAGCACAAATTAAAAATAAATTAATCATAAGCACAAAATTTAGGGCACAACAGACTGTGGTTAGACAGCGTACCTGTAACCACATTCAGCTTTTTTAAAAAAAAAATGTTTAAAAATAAAGCACATTTCTTTTTATATACTGTACAGTGCAACAAAAAAGGGGTACAATGTACTGAATGAAAAAAAAAATGGGGATATCAGATATGCGGTTGCAAGTTCTTAGACACTGCTGAACACGCTCTATTTCTCTCCCGCGTTCTCTTTCTTTTTCGCTTCCGTCTTCTTTCTTCATATCCATCCGTGACATCAACGGATTTGTCCTTTACCCCTAGAATTTCTGCCTACATTTCTTTTTTAATTTCTTACTGGACACGCTTTCTTTTTCGCGTTCTCTTTCTTTTTCGCTTTCGTCTTCTTTTGTAATAGCGGAGTTTCTTTCGTCTTGCAAACTCTTCGTTTATAATTCATCTCACTTTTTCCTCTATGGCTTTGGTGTTTTCATTTCCCTCAGCATAAATATTACGCACTTGCGACTGGTTAAGTGAAACTTGATTGGCAGCTTCATGATCTGATACGTATGAGAGTGCGTTAACCATAGTTTTTGGGCGGCCGAATTGCGGTGCTTGTTTAGTATTTCTGTCTCGAACTCCGGAGACGAGTGCCTGAATGGCCAGGTACTCTAAATCGCTGTCAGGATCCGTAGGTTGTGCGGGACGACCCAAACAAGCCACGTCGGCCCAAACTCCAGAAGGCCTTCATCAGAATTCTTCAATTCCCGCTCCAACATTTGCTCCATGATTTCAGAAATCTCCCCTACTCTTCCAGAATTCACCTTCAATTCCTGTTCCAATTTCTGCTCCAGAATTCCAGAATATTCTTCAGCTTTTCTAGAACTCTCATCACATACCTGTTCCACTATTCTAGAATTTTCCTCTACTTTTCCAGAACTTCCCTTCAACATTTGATCCAAACTTCTAGAACTTTCTTCCCATATTTGTTCTAATTTTTTACAATATCCGTCTACAAGTTTACAAATGTCGGACTCGAGACACGGAATTTCAAAAATGTAATCGTCAGGATTTTCACCAGAATCAATTAATGCTTGCCGCAGTCTTTCTTGAAGCTCTATCTTTTTTCCTGTAGCTTCCAAATCTCCTTCTTCCAATTACGTCTTCTGATCATGAACTTTCAATTCACTTAAATTTTTTAATAGTTTAGGCATTTTATTTATTTTTATCTACACTTCACAGTTATTAAAAATCCCACTTCTGACACCAATTGTGACGTTTATTTATTTGGATGAAGTGTGAAATAATTATAATTAAAATAATACGTTTATTAAACAATAAATAATTAGGATAAACATTAAAAAGATATTAAAAATAACTAACACTATGATTAAATAATTATAAACACTAATATAAGACTAAGAATATTATTAAATGCTTAAACACTAAGATTATTTATTTAAACAATATTTATATCACTATATTTATTTATATAACTACATTTATACGCCAACAATGAGTGCCCGTGAGGTGACGCCTGGTAAACGTCCGCACGGTACAAATATGTCATCATCATTACCGATATCTGTGTACAAAGCAGATTGGCACACCCAGCAATTTTAAATATCCGTCTTTTAGTGTATATCGCTACTATCTACATGTGTTTTTGTTTCAACTTGATCATTCTGTAAGTTCCTTGTCATATATTATTGTAATTATATTTGTGTTCACATGTACATTTATTTCACCCATGTTATACTGTAGAGCAGTGGCGGCTCGAAACATTTGTTGGAGGGGGGCTTACCTCAAGAAAAGGGGGAAGAAGTGTTGAAATTGTTAAAAAATACACTTAAAAATTAAAAATAACCTACTGTACGTTACATATACACTTTTGCTTTTTTTTTCTTTTCAACGAGGTAAAATTTTGTATATCAAAAATATCCGTATTGATTTGATTGTATGTTGGAACACACCTTATATCATTTTCTCGATTTTTTTCATATTTTTGATGTACAAACTTTTACATTGTTGAAAAGAAAAAAAAAGCAATTTATATTTTAATAAAATAATTATAGGTTGCTATTTAAAAAATAAAAGTTGATAACCGTATCTCGCAAGCCTGACTTTATAAAAATACCTACATCTGCCATGAAATAGTATATTTAAGTAAAAATAAAATTTTGTCTTTTTTCTATTACCTATAATAAATATATTGACAGTGTGGGCCTTTCCCCAGACTAACCATTTGTCTATATGGCTATTAAAAATACTTTATAGTGATTTATAGGATATCCTATTTCAAGACATCGCAAATTCCTTGAAAAATATATTATTACTATTAGGATTCAGAAAATATAATAAATTGTAACTTAAGTACAAGGCCAAAGTACGTCATACGTTCCAACGCGCATGACAAGTTGCACTTGTAACCTATCGTTACACCCACAACGCAGATAAACTACGCTACACCCATATACCGGGGATTCTCTCACTTCTTGGTTCAAAATAGTAATTAATTTTTCAAATTTTCAAAAGTAATTGAATACAATTACTTTTTTTTTACAAACTAATTAATTACAAATTACAATTTTGGAAAAAGTAATTTAATTAGTAATGAATTATTACCCAACGTAATTAATTACTGCCCAGCTCTGTATATATATATATATATATATATATATATATATATATATATATATATATATATATGAATGCGACATTTCACACCGTTCTGGTTCTAAATTTTTGATCTAGTATACTGTATACATTTTTTATTCGTTCTCTTTGAATACTTACAACTTTTCTAAACCATTAATTCATAATATAATTTAGTTAAATATTATTAAATTATTCAAATCTCTTTTTATACTGAAAATACTTCTATCTAAATGACAACATTGAAATGCCAAATGTGACATTTTATAGCGTTCTTCATCTTAATATTGTGATAAACGGTATAATAAATGAATAGACAGTTGCTTGGGTTGGGTTACACGACTTACGTGATTTGCGTTTCGTGGATTTCATATCCAGCCCAAGATGGATATGAAACTATATCTGTTCAGATAGAATTGTCCATATATCCATTCTGTAGTTTATGAAGAAGTTATAAGCTTTTCTATGGGAGTAGAAAAATTCATTATAACTCTTATTTTAAATGACAGGTTCAAAATTTTATTTCCCAATAATTTTCATTCATTCCAGCTCATTGCGTATTTAAGTTTTATTTTTCATGTAACGTTAAATAATCAAGATGAACAATAAATACAAAATAAATCGAGCGAGAATCATGAAATAAATGGATAGTAACAAAATTTATGAGCATAAAACAAAATTTATTGTTTATAGTTTTGACTAATTTCGTCGTGACGTCTGTACGTACGTACGTACGTACGTCCGTACGTACAGACGTACGTATCTCGCATAACTCAAAAACGGTAAGCCGTAGAAAGTTGAAATTTTGTATTTAGGACTCCTATAACATCTAGTTGTGCACCTCCCTTTCTGGTTATTACACAATTTCCAGAAGTGGTACTTTACATGAAGCCTATAATAGATTTTAATTAAAAACTGTTTTAAAATATAATTCAATTTTAGTATACAAGACTTTTATGTCAATCGAAATAACATAATAGATTTTGGTTAAAATAGGCTAACCGGAAGTGGTACATTACTTGAAGTTGTTAACAGTTTTTCTTGAATAAAATGATTTTATTTTGATTTTAGAAATAAATGCTTCAAATAAAATTTCTGCGTCTAGCACATAAAGTATAATTAAATTAGCCCTTTGTAGAAGCGAGATATGTAAATTTAATAATTATATACTTTTTACTTCCTTGTACGTAACTAAAGGAAGTATTGTATACTACGTGAAAAATTTCGGTTTCCAGATTTCAGCGGAAATTTCCATTTTGATCATCCCTGAATCCATTTTGACTAATTTCGTCGTGACGTCTGTACGTACGTACGTATCTCGCATAACTCAAAAACGGTAAGCCGTAGAATGTTGAAATTTTGTATTTAGGACATTAGACACTAGATTTAACATCTAGTTGTGCACCTCCCTTTCTGGTTATTACACAATTTCCAGAAGTGGCACTTTACATGAAACCTATAATAGATTTTAATGAGAAACTGTTTTAAAATATAATCCAAAACTTTTCAAATTTGGCATACAAAACTTTCATGTCAATCGAAATAACATAATAGATTTTGGTTAAAATAGGCTGACCGAAAGTGGTACATTACTTGAAGTTGTTAAAAGTTTTTCTTGAAAAAATGATTATATTTTGATTTTAGAAATAAACGCTTCAAATAAAAGTTTTAGAGAATTAATTTGTGCGTCTAGCACATCAAGTATTATTAAATTAGACCTTTGTATAGGCGAGATATGTAAATTTAAAAATTATATACTTTTTGTTTTTGTAATAAAGCTTGCTATGGATGAGGATATTTCTCGGGCTTGGCTTAAGCCTGTCAATATTTTGTAATTTAATTATTAAAAAAATATGTATAGTTTAATAATCGTACAAGGAAGTCATGTGGTGTCCACATCAGATTTTTTGTTTTTGTAATAAAGCTTGTTATGGATTAGGACAAAAACATAAAAAAAAAATGTTCATGTCAAATTACGTTAAATACGTGCAATTTTATGATTATTTATATTCTTATATATATTTATATATTTCTTTGTTGTAATCAAAACTCTCTTTAAAAAGATCTTACCGTTTTGAAGTTAAAATTAATATTTTGTAATTTAGATATTAAACAAATATGTATAGTTTAATAATCGTACAAGGAAGTCGTGTGGTGTCCACATCAGATTTTTTTTATTTTAGAAATAAATGCTTCAAATAAAAGTTTTAGAGAATTAATTTCTGCGTCTAGCACATCAAGTATTATTAAATTAATAAGGGTAAAGCTACCCTCAACGAAAATACCAAAAACAACCCTGGAAATAAGACATTGGTTACAGTGTTTGGAAAACGTACGAGAAAGGCAACATAAAAAATATGTTCATGTCAAATTACGTTAAATACGTGCAATTTTATGATTCGTACAATAACAAATATTATATTTTTATTGTGAAATTAGTCATATTCATTGTTGTAATCAAATATTTCTTTTTTGTAATCAAAACTCTCTTTAAAAACTGCATTTATGGTCGCTATATATCTTACTGTTTTGAAGTTAAAATGAATATTTTGTAATTTATTTATTAAAAAAATATGTATAGTTTAATAATCGTACAAGGAAGTCGTGTGGTGTCCACATCAGACTTTTTGTTTTTGTAATAAAGCTTGCTATGGATTAGGACAAAAAAAATTAAAAAAATGTTCATGTCAACTTACGTTAAATACGTGCAATTTTATGATTCGTACAATAAATAAAAAAAATATTATATTTTTATTGTGAAATTAGACATATTCATTGTTGTAATAAAATATTTCTTTGTTGTAATCAAAACTCTCTTTAAAAAGAACCGGGTTAGATTAATGTTAATTTAAGAATGATATTTGTATCAGATAAAAAAAATATATATAGTTTAATAATCGTACAAGGAAGTCGTGTGGTGTCCAATCAGATTTTTTTAGTTGAAAATGGTGGTGTTCTTCGCACCAAACGTCATGTGTGAAAAACTCAATTCCACATCTAATCACATACAAGTTTTTTTTTCCAATTCCATATGAGTTTATCTTTATTTAATTTTGAGGAGACCAGCCCTCTCACTAATAACGAGACGTAATTAGGGATGAAGTGTTGCAGTATACTCAAAAATATGTATTTATTTGTGTGAATTCGGAAGTTATTTGCGGTTAATTGTGTTCGCGATTGACTATTTCCAATATGACATCTTGTGGAGATAGTTGACACTACACATTGGTTGTTTTTTCGCTTTTCGCTCTCACTGTACTGTGCACGTATAGCTTGTGTGGTAAGTGTTAATGCTGTATTTTACTGGTTTTTGTTGTTTAATTATTATCTATTAAATGATATAATGAAAGGAGCTCGTTTTAAGCCTAATCCAAAAACATGAAATGATTTTATGTTCACAAATGTTTCCCTAATTTTTTTACTGCATCGTATGTGTGCTTCATGGTTGTGCTGTGTTTAAATTGTGATAAAGCAAAAAACAAACGAATGAAATCAGTGTAGGCAGGGGGCAAAATTTTTCTAAATCATCGAAATTGCTGAGCTAAATCTTCTTGCATATAGCAAACAGAAGTAGTGAGCTCGAAGTCATCACGCAAACCCGCATATGTCGTTCTCATAACACCCCCGCGTATAAGTATAATTACACACTCATTTAAGTAATTATATATCGTATTTATAGTGCTAATCCTGTACAGTTGACCTAGTTAATTTTAATATATTTTTATAAAATTACCCCCGATTGTGTTGAACCAGTGAAGTATAAATGGTGAATGTTCAGTCGTCTCGCCGAACAGATCCGCGATCATTGTCCGGCCCATTTCGGTCCACCTGTACCCCACGCATTAGAAGGTTGTGGGATGCCTTTTTACCCATCGCTAACCACCGAAACAGAGAGTTCATTTGCTACATTAACCTAGTCGGTAGAATTGTCGTCTGTTACATTGGCAGCAAACGCCGGGATGGTAGTTTTCGTCCTACTGTTACATTTGACGGCAGTATATAGAATCGTTTTTTTGCCAAAATTGGCGGCGGACGGTAGGATTATAGATATTAAGGATACAAGTTTGATATAGCGTTAATAATGAAATGCTTGTGATGTTAAATCACGAGGCGATGAGCCGAATGTTTTAATCACGCAAGTTTCATTAGGCTATGTCAAATGTGTATCCTTCAATATTTTATCTACGACAGTTTAAATTGATCTGAAAATACATTTTTCATTTCATTTTTGACATAATGAGAAACATTGAAATGTTCATTCGTAGCCGACGTTATTAATACGTATTCATTATGAGTTTCATAATAGCACTGAGTGCCATTATGAAACTCAGTGCTATTAAATCACTCATAATGACATTGAAATTGGTGTACTAATTACATATTAGCGCACTGTCGTAGATAAAACATTTAAACGCTTTCGCAACAATTAGTTGTTCCATAATCGCTTATAATTTATAGTTGGTACAGTTTAATGAAACTGACCATCAATAAGTATCACAAATATTCATTAAATTCGTGCAATAAAAACGCGACAACTGCCACACCCATGTTAATATCATCTAATGTAACCGTTAGTTTACCAGCCCCTTTTTCTCAATATCCGTTTTTCTGAACAACCCCCGCTACAACTCTCCCTCACGCTCAACAACCAGTATCGCTATCGTGGTTAACGTAATTAAATTTAAACTGAAGGGTAAAGCTACCCTCAACGAAAATACCAAAAACAACCCTGGAAATAAGAAATTGGTTACAGTGTTTGGAAAACGTACGAGAAAGGCAACAGACGAACGCGAATTTTAAAAGTTATTTCGAAAGAAAAAGGAATCTTTAAGCTCTTTCGCATTATTCTTAGAAATTGAAGCAGAGAAAATCTACGCCAGCGCGAAGCTAACAGGGGCAAACGCCTGTCGAAATCAAGTAAGACGAGATATGTTAGAAATAAAATAGTCTCTCGAAGGCTTAGATAAGAGATTGGCTAACAAAATTTATCTATTAAAAAATTTCGAGACTGTGGAACTCCTTCCATACGCGGAAAATTGTGAGAAAGTCTTAAGATGGCTTTTCAAGGAAACGCGGGTTGATGCGCAATAAATAAATATTTGAGGAATAATAACACGCATCTACGTTATAGCGAGAATGAAGCAACCTTTGATACGCCTACATCGGATATGAATCGTGAGAAAAAGAACACGTATTAAGAGAATGCAAAAAGCCTAAACAAGACTTTACTTATCGGAGCTTTACTGCCGGACATCGAGCAAATACAGAAAAATGTCCTTTAAAGCATTATACTGTTCCCAAGCCGGCCTGAGATGGGCCAGCAAAAAGAGAAATAACATTGACAAATCAACTCGGCAAATTGTTTTAAAAATAAATAAGAAAGTGTGCACATTCTTAATCGATTGAGGAACTATAATGTCTCTATTTAAACAACACCTTTTTGACACAATTAATTAAAAAATGCAACGCGAACTGTAATTGATACGTATATCTGGGAATATTCTTTCGCATTCAGTTATTGTCACGCTGGACTTGCAGATTACAATTAGTCAAAATTTTGTAATCGTTAACGACGATTTGAGCTTTGAAACCGACGGACTCCTGGTTGCAGACCTTTTATTGCAATACAAGGCAATTATAATTTTATCGCAATCTGTTTACTACGCAACGATTCCATTGTTAAAAATCAGACGATAATGTGAACTTCAACACGAACAACGACATAGTAATGAAACCAATAAGGGTAATTAAAGGTCAAGATAATATTGTTCGCTTAATTGACAACTTAGCAATTCCATCCCGCAACCAAATTGTATGCAACGCACACGTAAGTTCACGTATTGAACCCGGCATAGATGTTTTAGAACCATGCGATTTAATACACATGGAGTTCTTATCCCACACGGCCTTGTCGAAAAATATCTGAAACTTCAGTACTAATTAATATAATTAATGTTAGCTATGAAGAAGTTCATCTTGATGCAAAATCTCCTTTGGGTATTATAGTGAGCGCTGAGACAATTAAACATGTCACGTTAGCACATAATTCAGATGCTACCGTGTCGTAAAATGATGACGGGTTAACAAATGGAATCGATTTGTCATTTACCTGAAAATGAAAGAGACAAATTTAGATTTTTTTGAATCAAACGCTGAAATATTCACATGTTTCGGTTTCACCGATTTAGTTAAACATCGCAATGATACAGGTGACTCAGCACCGATCGCTGGCGCCCCTTATCGCTGCCTTTTGCAAAACGTCAATCTTTGATGAGATGCTGGAAAACAAAATAATTACAGCTTCAGTTTCACTTCTGTTATTGGGACCAATAGATTTTATTTGCAGAAAATATATCTGCACTAAAGTCAAGAAAGAATGAAATATGTGCCAATCTGCTTTGTACACAGATTTCGGTAATGATGACATATTTGTACCATGCGGGCGTTTACCAGGCGTCAACTCACGGGCACTCATTGCTGGCATGGAGAATGTTCCACAGGGAATACTTTTGTGGTATTTAAAATTCGAAATAATTATTTTTATTATTTGAAATAATGAACCCAAGAAAATTTGGATTGGACAAATGACGACTGAAGTACACGTTTGCATATATATTAAATAAAGGAAATTAATAAGAAAATAAATTATTGAAAAAACTGCAAAGAAGGAACGCCACAGCACTGGTACGGAGTGCTTTATAATTTAATTCCTCGTACATATTTCTTGCATTAAACGACTTAATACGATATAGTTCCTACTAAATACATCTGTTTGAATTTTAAATCTGATATATTTATGCCTGTAATAAATAATCAATACGCAGAAGCAAAACGTAAAGGTTTATTTTGTCAAAATACAAATTCAATTCAATTCTAAACAAAAACATTCAAATCTGTTCCTCCATTTTTTCTTGCCGTCCCTGATCCTTTTTTCTCGTCGTTCACAGCCGACTCATCAATTACTTCTCCCTGAAAATTCTTCGTTACCAAAACGTTGCGGAGGTATTCCTTTATTTCTTCGTTGGGAACGACGGATTTGTGGCTCCGCCGTGTTAGTTATAGTTTTCCGATTTCTTTCTTCTTCTTGTTCTACCATTCTTCTTGGTTGATTATGCCGAATCAAATTTCTTGTACTCCACACTCTGCCGTCATTTAGCTTGTACGTATATCTGCCCAATACTTCGGTTATTTTCTTCGGTTCTGAGAAAGGAGTATTTCCTTTCGGTACGTGAGGAAGCCGTGTTCGCACCCAATCTTCTTTCTGGAAGATCGTCGTGTTTTCTTTAGAGGTAGAATGTTCTTCCGACGAATCATGTGGGCTGAATTTTCTTGGTTCGACGTTTATTCGCAACTCTCTTCCCAAGAAAAGTTCTGCAGGGGATTGCGAATGTACTGACGGTGCTGTAGCTCTGAAATTAAATAAAAGCTCATTTATTCCTGACCTAAAATCTTTTTTTGCAGCAGTAAAAGTTTGAGTTCCGTATTTTAAATAACGGTTGAATACTTCAACCAATCCGTTTCTTTGAGGATCGTAGTTTGGTGTTCTCCAATGTAAAATATCTCGGGTGTGTAGAAAGTTTTTGAACTCATCTGACGTAAAATTTGTTCCATTGTCGCTAACAATGATGTCTGGGTTTCCAAATCTTGCAAACAATTCTTTCAGCCATTCAATAATAGTACATGAAGATATTGAGTTAGTTAAGAAAACTTCCGGATATTTTGAGAAGTAATCTATTACCTCTACAATATATCTCTGATGACGTGGAGCTATTGCAAATGGACCAGTTACATATTTGATATATTTATGCCTGTAATAAATAATCAATACGCAGAAGCAAAACGTAAAGGTTTATTTTGTCAAAATACAAATTCAATTCAATTCTAAACAAAAACATTCAAATCTGTTCCTCCATTTTTTCTTGCCGTCCCTGATCCTTTTTTCTCGTCGTTCACAGCCGACTCATCAAAATCCGAACCATTAGAAAACCATAAGTAATGTAAACTTATAGCAAAGAAAAAATATTCCTTAATTACAAAGTGTTTTATATTATAATCGCTAACGCTTTGACTACCTATACAATGAATTGATCTAAAAATTAAAGATTCGTAAGCGATTATGCACATAAACAGTTTGAATGGTAAAAGCACCGGTAGTTGACATTTTAAGAAATGAAAATTTGTAAAATTGTTGTTTAATAACATGGTTTATTAGTTAACAAAAATACAGGCAACTATTCGCATTCTTTGATGTTTTAGGAAGTAATATGTTTATAAAAACTTAAAATAAAAAGATTATCTTTTAAAAAAATCTGATGTGGCCAGCACATTACCTTCCATCTGTTCTATGTGTTTTGTACAAATTCCATACAGAAAATTCCTTGTAAAAGATTCTATATTTCCAGTACATTACCTTCCATCAGTTCTATGTATACAAATTCCATACAGAAAGTTTCTAGCAAAAGATTCTATATTTCCAGTAAAATTATAAGAGAAATAATCAATTACACTTGACACTGACATCTTTCGATCAGATTTTTTTAAATATAGTAACTGTTTCCATGGTTATTATAGCTAGTAGCTGTTTCCACAGTAATTATAGCTGGCTGTTCGATTAAGTTTAATTTATTTATACATAAAATTATTTCCTCCATATCCATTTAATAAGAAGTATAAAATGTGATCAAATCGTATATTTGAAAGTCTTTTACCAAGAAAAATATTCCTGTTATAACATACATCAAAAATGTAATATTTAAAAATTTCACTTGGTACTTTTTACAAGATTTCAGTCTCTGAATCAACCTCTTGGTCGTTTATCAGATACTGGCCCATTCAACTAGAACCACAGACGCATTTCGCTCTTATTGGTGCTCATCAGTGCTGTGCACTGAAGCCTTTTAGGAGGCACTGAGTAAATTCTCAATCATCATCTTTATTTACTAAACAAAGATAAATTCATTGGTGCGAAAATACAATAAAATATATACTATGTTTATTAATTAAACAGAACATTTATACTTTTGAAGTATGTTGGCACAATTGAAATTTGACGTTTGACATAATATGAACTATTCATTTTTCTTGCCTTTAAAATGTTCATAAAAGAAAGAATTATAGCTGCAAATTATAAATAATAGGCAGAAATAATAATAAGTATAATTTTCAAGTATAAAAGCAAATACTCGTAAAATCAAAAACTTATTCTGATTTGCCATACGAACGGGAAAGTATTTCAAATCATTGGAATATGTCAATATATTGTCGCAAAATACTCATTTACATATTTCATTTTCTTAAAATATATTTCTCTGGCGGAATTATTAAAAAATTTACTGCAACCGACCATGATCTTATTAGTAAATATAATACCTACCAACAAAATCTAGAAGGAATTGAAGTTAATTGTTCGACAAGTACATGAAATTAATTGTATTTTCTACTCTTGTTGCGGTGAAATGAATAAACATGACGGAAATAATTCGGGTCCAGACTCTTATTATAGCGTCTCTAAAAATTGTGGATTTAGTGGCTATCTATCGAATAAGTTCCAAATGAAACTTGACCAGTGATGCAATTGATGCAAATGCCACGATTGAAATATTTTTAAAATAATAAGATCGAAGCAAAAACGCTAAAAAAATTGTATAGGAGAAAGGGGGCTAAAACTTAGTTTGGCCCCTTCTATATTTTGTCAGAGGGGGCCAACTCCCCCTTTACCCCCCCATAGTCAGCACCTATGATTGAAGTTATCACCACTTTTTTTATTGTCATTTCTTATTACTTATTTTAAATATTTCTCTGTCATGTACTGTCATCACCAATTCTATTTTTCTTATAGTCAAGCAATATTTTATTTTTTATGTACTCCATGTTTTTATTAATTTGAGGGACACCTATATGAGATAAACTTGATGTTAATTTTGCAAGAAGGTAGTGCATTTCATTTTCTTTGGTCAGAAGTTCACTTGCATTTTTAATTCGTTTAAAGATGCTTCAAATTTTTTATTAAAAATTCCATGGGATCTCCGTTTTATTTTTAGTAAGAACACGCAGTGCTCCATTTTGACCACTATACAAACTGTCAAATTTTTCAATCATTTTCTTCGCCGTGGTCTCATAAATGATTAATTCTAACTGCATATTGCCTACATTTGATACAATATAATTTTTTGCTTTAATATTTGCTTTTACTTTTTCTTCGTTTGTTTTTCCCAATTCTTCTCAACTACGGTCCTCTGTTATTAAGTTAACATACTTTAATGTTTATTACTTTTATTTTAATAATACAAAGAATACTTTAGTATTTATTTTAAAGTCTTTTATCAAGAAAACATTCTTCTTATAACGTACATCAAAAAACAAATACTACAACAGTTAACTTTAGCAACTAACAAAAAAATATGGTCTCAAATCACAGTGTGACGACAGGTGTCACTAATGGTACTGTTTCAAGAGTGGTACTGGAGTTATCGTGGCCTAAATTATCATCACACACACAGACACACGCCTGCACTCACGCAAATGCCCACACTCGCACACACACACGCACGCACACATATATAAATACGCACATGACAACATCCACGCCCATGTCTGCACCCACACACAGGTACCTGCACGCACATGCCCACATCCGCACACACACATACACGTACACATGCACACGCACACACTCACACATACAAACACGCCCACGCCCGCACACATACATACATACATATTTAGACATGAGCGCGCACACACTCACATACAGACATCATTTTAAAAATAGTGAAACCGTATTCTAAAAATCCTAAGTCGTGCTTATTCATTAAAAACTCACCACTGATTGTTTTGACCAAAAACAAAACCCTCCTAAATAAAGGCGATGGAAGGTAAAAAATTATCAAAACGGGAAAAGAAACACCTTATAAAATAAATATATCGTAGATATGTTTCTTGAAATAACTTACTCCAATACATGGTTCACACATTAGAGGCCACATATTACTTGGTACGCGTGCGGTTATGGTAGTAATTCAGTGATTCGTTTTTTTTGCATTCTCATCATTTTCTATTTTCTTTTTCATGTAATTTGAAAACATACAATATATGTAGCTGCATTTATGAGAAATCAAATAATGGAAATACTATAATAAATTTTTAAAAAATGTATTAGCTAATGCCAAAAATATGTATCCGTGTTTGACACTTCACATGTGTCTGTAGTGTGACCTAAAACACTAATATTTTGTATAATCTGATAGGTTTTCTGAATAAAGTCCCTACTACTCCTTTAACTACTGTATTTTATTTACTTTCAAACCATTACATTCAATGTTGGCACTATCTCCGTCGCTTGTAAATAAAACTTACCATGTTCTATTTTGAAATTTGAAGCTGTTTCCTTGGATGTGCTACCGCGAGTCCCTTTTGACGTAACACTCTGTTTTAATCATGTGATTCTTTATTACTTCTATCTTCCTTTATTTCTAATACAACATTTACAATATCCCTCTTAATTTCCACTTCATCATCAAATTCCAAATACCACGGGAGATATTAATTTTCTGTTCTTCAGGTGTATACGCAAAATAACCTTTTGTTTCGGAGAAATATCCTACTAAAATTGCCTACTTCAAACGTTTTTCTTTAGGTATATGAATGTAACCTGTGCATACATTTTTTACCTCTCGCTAAGAGAGGTATTGGATTCATGCTAAAATCGCATATCCAGATTTTATTGAATAAGCACGTTTTAAGGTCCCTACAATCCGATTTTAACATTTTTACGATGATGTCTGTGTGTGTGTGTGTGTGTGTATGTGTGTGTGTGTGTGTGTGTGTGTGTGTGTGTGTGTGTGTGTGTGTGTGTGTGTGTGTGTGTGTGGATGTGTGTGTGTGTGGGATGTTGGAAGGACGGTTACTCAAAAACTATAAGACTTAAAATTTGTTTAACAACGTATTTCCCAATCGGACATTCATGGGAAGATCTGAAAAGGTTTTGGTAACAATTGGACAACCGGAAGTAGAAGATTCTTGAAAAAAAAATCTTCTAAATATTATTTTTTGAAAATTTTTCTTGATAATATTAAAGAAAAATAAATTCTCTTTCTGATACATTTAAACATTTTTATACATATTTTATAGATTTAGAGATAAAAGGAATATAATATATAAAATAATGTTGTAATTAATTTTACAACCGAAAGGATGCCATGAAAAATAGTTGCAAATTTAAATTATTTGTAACTGACAGATAAATGTCAGTGTCAGAAATAATGAGTAATGAAAGAAAAATGTATTTGGAGAATCCCTTAATTCTTGATCTGTGACTATTATGGAGATGACAAGTCTAGGTTGAAGGCCTTAAATTTGTTTCAAACATTATGGGACAATGTACACCAGTACTGTAGACTAGAGTAACTTTGAATTGCGAAAAAGCTATCAAATTCTTCTCAAGTAAGTTGTAAATATTGACAAAATTACACATCGATATAAGAATAATCGGAGTGCAATCTATCCGTCACTTTATTAAAGGGAATTAAGGTTATTTAGATATAACAAGTATGAAAAAATAAAATGTAAAAGAAGATATATAAGAATAGATGCACAATCCAGATATATACATTTTAGACCGCCCAAAATTAATGTTTTTACTAGAAGAATATGAAGAGAAAGTAAACAAAGTTGTTCGAATTGAAAATTGCTGTTACCAGCCTAATATTTATATATGGTAAACTCTACTTTGTAATTTATTGTAACATAATTTATGGTAAAATATCTTTATGTTGAGACATGCTATTATTGAATAATAAAGAAGTTTATACGTCATAGATTTATATGAATATATTATTTGTATTTATAAAAATATTCTTTGCTTTATGCATACAGCCAGGTAAAATATACGGCGAGAGGTTATGTGCTGGCCACATCAGATTTTTTTAATAGAATTCAAATTTACCTTTTTTCAAATCATGTTTCAGATGGACTTCGATTTTCTTCAGGACTTTGTCCAATTCATTGTAAATACTGCGTAATTTACAGCCTCAGCCATAATTTTCTTGGCAATTTCTTCGTATTTAGTACAGTACGAGCCATTTTTACCTCCCGCTAAGAGAGGTATTGGATTCATGCTAAAAGTCGCATATCCAGATTTTATTGAATAAGCACGTTTTAAGGTCCCTACAATCCGATTTTAACATTTTTACGATGATGTCTGTGTGTGTGTGGATGTATGTGTGTGTGCGTGTATGTATGTATGTGTGTGTGTAGGATGTTGGAAGGACGATTACTCAAAAACTATAAGACTTTATATTTGTTTAACTTCATATTTCCCAATCGAACATTCATGGGAAGATCTGAAAAGGTTTTGGTAACAATTGGACAACCGGAAATAGAAGATTCTTGACAAAAAATCTTCTAAATATTTTTTGAAAAATTTTCTTGGTGATATTAAAGAAAATTAAAATCTCTATCTGTTACATTTAAATATTTTATTATATATTCTATAGATTTAGAGATAAAAGAAATATAATATATAAAATAATCTGTTGTAATAAATTTTACAGCCGAAAGAATGCCATGGAAAATAGTTGAAAATTTAAAATGATTGTAACTGACAGATAAATGTCAGTGTCAAAAATCCGGAGACATTACTGAAGATTTTTTCTGGGAAGTACCTACATACATTATATTATTTCTTATTGTATTAATAGTTAAATATTTAAAATTATAGGTATATTACACATACCCTTCAGAAATACTGTTAATGCCAACAATGAATTGGAATCATCTCGAAAAATTAGAAGAGTAGCTATGACAAAATTTCTTCCTAGAATGAATTTATATATAAAGAATCTAAATGTAAAGAATAGGTATAAGCTAGAATACAGCTCGAAGGAAGACGATATTTAAAACACACTCTGTAACGTAAAATACAGAAAAATTGTACCTCATCGAAATAATGAGTAATGAAAGAAAAATGTACTTGGATAATCTCTTAATACTTGATCTGTGACTATTATGCAGGTGACAAGTCTAGGTTGAAGGACTTAAATTTGTTTCAAATATTATGGGACAATATACATCAGCATGTAGACTAGAATAACATTGAACTCCGAAAAGAGAAAGTAAACAAGAACGTTGGTCGAATTGAAAATCCCTGTTACCAGCCTAAAATTTATATATGGTAAACTCTACTTTGTAATTTATTGTACATAATTTATGGTAAAATATCCTATAGATTTTGCAAATATATGTGGAAATTGTTTTATGTTGAGACATGCTCTGATTGAATAATAAAGAAGTTTATACGTCATAGACTTATATTAATATATTATTTGTATTTCTAAAAATATTCTTTGCTTATGTGCTGGCCACATCAGATTTTTACTATTGTGCGACACTCACGTTTATCTCGACCATTTTGTTCGGGAGTTTATGGTACCGTCAACTGATGACGAATGTCTTAGTTTTTCAGAAATGTACGAATTTCTTCATTTTCAATTTCTGTTCATTATCACTTCGCAATCATTTTAGTTTTCTTCCAGTTTTATTTTCCACTTTTTTTAAATATTGCTTTAATTTTGCAAATATATCATTTTTAAATTTCAGAAAATATATAATTAATTATCTTGGAATTGGAGGAAGTATCGTGATCCTCCTAATGATTCTGTATACATTGGACCACTTAAATCAATATGTACAAGTTAACCAATTTCTTTTGCTCTTGAGTTGTTAACTGAGAAAGGTAACCGATGTAATTTACCATATATACATCCATCACATATGTAGTCATCTCAGACATCAATAAATTCTACATTCTTTTAGCATTTCCCGTACATATCGCACATTTTGATGACCCATTCTCTCGTGACATTTTTTCAAACTTTTGACTTTGGTGGAAATTGTTTTCAATTCAAAGTTCAAATAATCTTCATTAAGTTTCGGGCGACGGAAGTTCATCTTAAACATTTTACCAAATCGTTCACCAATAGAGTATTTCTCCTCCTAATAAAAATAATGATACCTCGGCATTTGCACGCTGTTCAATTCCCTTCTCTAGAGTAAACATGACAGGAAATAGATTAAAATTAAGTTTAGGTACATATAGAACATCGCATACAATAGTTTTAGTCCACATCTTGCAATTAAATACATCTACTTCAATATCTCCAATTTCATTTCCTTTCATCGCGGTACCATCCCCAATTCGAATAGAGGTTTTTGAAGTTGCGAGTAATAATTTACAAACCATTCTAGCCTTAGACACATATGTTCATTTGTTCTATAATCTTGTAGCCAAATATTATTTAATAAATTTTTATTGAATTCTGCTTTAAATTAATAACTATAAGAGCATTCCTATCAAAACGTATACTTCAGATCTTTTTCTCTTTTTTCAGGACAATCTTTTGCAAAGTGTCCAAGTTTTGAACATAATGTGACATGAAAAACGATCTGTGGCTTAATAATATTTCCGCTTTTAACTTTCTGGGAACAGTATGTCCAGATTTCGTGCTTTTCTGATATTTCTTGGTGTATACGGCTATATCTACCGATGAACGGCTACTATCTTCTTCGATTATTAAACGTCCAAGTAGATTATTTACAGTCTTATCGCTTGATGCAACAGAATCCCAGACACAATGAAAATGTTGATATCAGTGAGGTAACGTCATTAAAATTTTGGTAATTAGCACGAATTCTAACACTTTCTCATTAAATGATTCCATTTGTTTTGCTAATTTGCGAATTTTAGTTACATTTTCAACAACAGAATTTTTCTCATTATACTTAAATGAATGAAACTGACTCTGATGTATATGCAGTGACATATCATATTTAATACCATAAAAGATATCTAAAATATGTATCATACTCTTTGTTGTCTTGCATTCAGTTATATGCAATATACAACTATCATTAATAGATGTGACAATAACTCTGCGAGCTTCTGCATCAGATTTATTCCATTTTTCGGATGCTTCTAATATAGTTTTCCTTTACCCATTAAATTGCTTATACCGCTCCACTTCGAATATTCATTTAAATCCCTATTACAGATATATTCACGCTGCTTCTCGATTAATGATCAATAGAACAACACTTCGAATTAAATTTCTTGTTCTTTTCGTAACTTCAATTATAAACTCTGGGCCAATAACCTGATAGATTTTCTGAATAAAGACCCTACTTTAATTTACCAACTGTATTTTATTTATTTTCAAACTATTACAGTCAATGTTGACATTTATATTATTACAAAATATTATATATATATATATATATATATATATATATATATATATATATATGTATATATATATATATATATATATATATATATATATATATATATATATATATATATATATATATATATAGGAATTACCGACATCTGTGTACAATGCAGATTGGCACACCCAGCAATGGGTAATATGCCGTGATGATATATATATATATATTAGGAATTTATTCAAATAATAATTAATAATTCTTAACATATTTAAGGTATTTTACTATTAAATCCATTATTATTAACAGTAAAATTTGAAAAAAAGTACTATTAATGATTTATTACAAAATATCTATTAACTTTTCTTCTTAATTATTTACAGAATTCAGCAACTATATTTATAGAATACAAAAAACTCATTAACATTGACCAATGTAACACATAATATTATTAATGATAAAATTAGCATATTAACAGCAAAAGCAGTATTAGAAATAGTCAAATTTGTTTATTTAATATAATTTAAACTCAAAAGTGCCAACTACTAGTGTTTTGTCAACTAACATGCTTATACCTTAAGTAAAGATGATGACGTATTGTACCATGCGGGGGTTTAGTAGGCGTTACTTCACGGGCACAAATTGCCCTGTGCACCACAGGGGTCACTTTTGTTCCATTTAATTACATAGTTTTGTCGTCGGTTGGGATAGAACCCAGGTCTCCAGATTTGCGACCAGACAAGCAAGCAAACGATCGCGAGACCCCATCAAAATTAATATTTCTATTAATGAACCTTAAAACTATTTATAACAATTATGTGATAGAATTAGTACATACTTCATATGAACAATATCGTAATTGAGTTTAGTTAAATATACGATGTAATATTCGTAAGTAATTTTACTCTTTTAGAATAACTCAATTTACTGCTGTTTTCACTTCCTGTTAAATACAATTTATGTTTAGTGCGTGCAGTCCATAACAATTTGCAAGCATGCTTTATATGTAGCGGTCGTACTACGCGAAATAGACTTTATTTGGGATTTTTTCAGGGAGTTGTTGTCGGCTTCTTCCTGGAACGACATGCAAGTTTCCAAGTAAGTAGTTGGAAACATGTCAGAGTTCACGGAAACTTAAAATAACCCAGTGTGGCAAAGTTTCGCCGCATTTTTTACTAGAACGCCTATCAATAATCCTTTTAAGTAGAGGCTTATCAGATGTAGTGGGTTAGTTCAGTAACTTTCTTTTACGAAACTATAACGTAGAATACAATATTTTTGTTCGTAAGCATTTGTATTGGTAGTTCGTTGATTATTTGATTGGAACTGTGATCAAGAACTTTTCACTATAATACATAAATAGGTTAGATATATTTCTTTGAAGTTTTGTATACATTTTCACTGCGATTGTAAATACTTTCCCACTATTATATTATTTGGTTTCTGATATATTTTCTATAGTTCAAACTTGTTCCTATTTTTTCTATACAGGGTGTAAAAATAGTTTAAAAAGTGTTGAAGATATACAGATGACTCATAAAAAGTTTGCCAAAATAAAACCATATTACCTTCAAATAAGAAAATTTACTATAGAAAATATGGGCAATAAGATGTCTTATTAAGAAGCGTTCTGTTACTTCCGGTTCCGGAGTATGTGATACTAATTTTGAAATTTCAAATCGAACAAACTATTTTTTTCTATATTTTTGAAAAGTACACAAAATTTGCTTTACAATGATAATAAAAAAGTAGGACGTTGTATTATTAAAAAATAAAATGGCGGACGTTTGAAATATCTTACAAAATAAGTCAAGGAAGTGTGGAATTTTGTTTTATAGGATTTGTTGCCTAGGTTACGTCATATAAATAAATTTATCTCAAAAAATACATCATCTATGAACAAGAAACAATAAAATCTCACACACTTTATTTTTTTTTTTTCATTCAATATTCATATTTCAAACGTCCGCCATTTTATTTTTTAATAATACAACGTACTACTAATTTACTATAATTATAAAGCAAATTTTATGTACTTTTCAAAAATATAAAAAAATATAGTATGCTCCATTTGAAATTTCAAAGTTGGTATTACATACTCCGGAACGGAAAGTAACAGAACGTTTCTTGATACGACATCTTATTGCCCATATTATCTATAGTAAATTTGTTTATTTGAAGATAATCGATATCTCGCTTAATAACAGAGATAATTACTGGTTCATTCTCGCGTGATCATCCTGTATATGTAAGTATTGTTTTTAACACTTCTTGTACACACAAATATTAAAATCCAATATAATTAATTGATGAAAGATCTCAAAAATACATGATGGAAAACAGATCCAAACAAATATAATAATCCCTAATCCCTGGATGGTTCAGACTCTCTCCTGCTAGCGCCAATAGCCTGTAACAGATAAAAAATAGATGAGTTATACTCTCGCAGTGAGTGCTTAGGATCCACGTAAATACGCAAGGTCTCGACCTAGCTTTGGGATTAGGATAGGATTAGGGTACAGCTAAGCCGCAGAATAGCTCTTCCTCAACACCGCAGCGGAGGGCATCCTCAGCCCGCAAGCGACGGTATAGCTGAACCGCAGAACAGCTCTTTCTCAACACCGCAGCGTGAGAGCAACCAGTCCCAGCCGCACTGTAAATTCTTCCTTAGCCCGCAGGCAAGGGTACAGCTAAACCGCAGAATAGCTCTTCCTCTACACCACAGCGGAGGGCATCCTCAGCCCGCAAGCGAGGGTATAGCTGAACCGCAGAACAGCTCTAGCACAACTGACCGATACCTAAATAAACAAACATTTAATATATACGATCATGTAATTCAATATAAAGCTGAAATTAAAAGAGTAAAGAGGGAATAAATAAATATAATACTTGCATAACTCAAAATGCCGCTAACACAAAAAATTATAATTACATCTTTGTATTTACATATTTTCTATAATTTTAAGTTTTCTCCAATTCTTCTAAATGTTCGATGTTCTTTAAATTCATTGACGGGATTAGCGGTATTTCTGAAGGCTTCATGTAATATACCTATAATTCTAAATATATAATTAATAATACAATAAGAAATATTATATATTTTTCCCAGAAAATGTCTTTAATACTTCTCTGAGTTTTTGACATTTATCTGTCATTTACAGACATTTTAATTTCTCACCTAGTTACCATAGAGATGTTTGCACTGCGAGATTTACTATAATAGATTATTTTATAGATTTTATTTATATATCTTTAAATCTATAGAAGATATAATTAAAATTTTAAATGCATCGGATAGAGAATTTTGTTTTTTATGTTCCGTCACCTGTAGGTAAGGAAGGTATTGTCTTTGGTCAAAAAAATCAGTGGTGAGTTTTCAATGAATAAGCACGTTTTAGGGTCTCTACAATACTATTTTACAATTTTTACGATGATTTCTGTATGTGTGTGCGTGTGTGTGTCCGCGGTTTCGGCCGCGATATCTCCAATACTAGAATTCCAAAAATTACAATTCTTACGTTTTCCTCTTCCTTACATCCATATGCAGACTTGATTAGATTTTGGTTATAATTGGTCAACCGGAAGTACCCTCATTTGAAGATTTTAACAGTTTTTCTTAAAAAAACACTGTTAAATATTATTTACACATTTAATGTTATTG
This sequence comes from Harpalus rufipes, assembly GCA_951394225.1. Taxonomy (NCBI): domain Eukaryota; kingdom Metazoa; phylum Arthropoda; class Insecta; order Coleoptera; family Carabidae; genus Harpalus; species Harpalus rufipes. The sequence goes on along the minus strand of OX596277.1, from coordinate 28,846,369 downwards.
TAAATATTATAGAATATTCTATTATCTATACGATTTAATTGCATTTTATTCTTCTTATTCAGTGGATATAGAGTTAAAGAAATTGAATTTCATAAATCAGCCAGCTATGCTATAAACAAGGAAACAGTTACTATATTAAGAAAATTCTGGCAGATGGTGGCAAATGTCAGTGTCAATGAAAAGAAAATTAATGTGGCAGAGATAAGGATGTTGAGATGGATGTTCAGAAAGACACGGAAAGATACGGTAAGGAATGAAAGAATACGAGAAATAACTCTAATGTTAAAAGTTTCTAGAAAGATACAAAAAAGACGATTACATTGATTTGAACTGTCATGAGGAGAGATGAAGAACATATTGGAAGAAGAATAATTAGCTTAGTAATAGGTTGAAGAAACAAAGGAAGACCAAAGATAAGATGGAAGGACTGTATTGCGGAAGACTTGAGAGAAAAGCAACCGAACGACCCGGAAAACAGAAATGAATGGAAGAAGAAAATAAAAATAGCGACCCTTAACGAATGAGAAAAGCTAAAGAAGAAGAAGATGTCCGTGTCAAGTGCCATTTGCATAGTTTGTTTATGAAATAATTTTACTGGAAATTTAGAATCCTTTTCAAGAGCATTTATGTATGGAATTTGTAAATAATACACAGGATTGACAGAAGGTATTGAGCTGGCCACATCAGATTTTTAATATTGGTAACAGCATAAATTTTCAAAAAATAATATTTAGAATTTTTTTGTTAAAATACTACTACTTCTGGTTGTCCAATTGTTACCAGGATCTATGCAGCTCTTCCCATTACTGTTAGATTGAGGAATCCTTAGTTACACAGGTCTTTAGTCTTATAAAATTTAAGAAATCGTACCTCCAATATCCACACACATACACACACACGCACACAGATATCATCGTGTCACAATCGGATTCTAGGGACCTTAAAAGCATGATTCCAATACCTTTATTAAGGTGGATTTATGCAGCCTATTTTTTATTTTGCTTTTTCTTTTACTTTATATAAGTATAATAAATATATGTGCACACTTTTAATTTTCCTTTAAGAACTAAAATTGACTAACTTTCAACTTAAGACCGTTAAAATAAAAGAATTTTACAATGGCGCATGTGTGTAGATATTTATTTGTTTTTGTGCATGTTAGAATGCAAAAATTAAAAAGTGAGAAATGAACAAGACTGTTTATTGTTAGATTTGATGAAAAAATATCCCTACTTATATAATAAAAAGATTTATTTGTTTACACTTACGACTACTCGCATATGCCAAAAAAATTACATCTGCGCTTGTGTACCTAAGACTTTAAAGTAGCTGCATAAAGTACCAAACTTAAAGTAAAAGTAAAAGCGAAAAGAAAAAGTAAAATAAAAAGTAGGTTGCATAAATAAATCTACCTCCAACGAGAGGTGAGAAAGATAGATAACAATTTAGAAACATTTTAATTCATATAATTCATTGATAGATATAAACGTAGATAGTTTCTACATGTGCGACAACCATTATCTTTACAATATCCATAAATAAATACCATATATGCATATTCACCACTTCACCTAGCCCTAGCATTTTCCACCTTTTTTTAATAAAGAAAAAAATACCAATACTGATAATAAGATAATTAACAATTGTTATAAACAGATTTCAAATGATAACTTGATTGTATTTTAACCGTTAACTAAATATCCTGAATAATTTATTTTTCCTAAAAATTAAAATATCTCAAAAAATACTGCTTTTTCCAATTTTAGCAAGAGTACTTTTTTGTGTATGTTTACATTGTATATAAGTTTTTATTAGTAATTTTTTTAAAAAAAATGTTGAAAGCTAAAAAATAACGATGAAAACCGTACAGGCTTCCTCCTCTGGTCGAGACAAAGAAACAAAAGAAAGTCTAACATGCATCCAAATAAGTAGTATTTTCATACCAAGTTCCAATATTTTTGTGCAACTAATACCAGAGTAATTAATTAAAATGTCTGATGAGGTGCACTTTCAAAGGGCTGTAACTCTGTAACGACAAGTTCCCGGAAATACCTTCATATATTTTTTACTCAAAATAACTCCTCCAATATATGGTTTTATTTAGGCACTCTAACAAGTTTTAGCAAGAATACCTTTTTGTTTATATTTGCATTGTATTGTAACGTACGCCCATGACTAAAGAGTATTCGGGCGCCGCTACTGGTAGAATATTCCCGAGCAATGACGTAATCCCTGGCGACGGAAATATCCATACGGCTAGACGTGTTAATTACACCGATAACCTGGATCCTTTGTATTCAATGTCATTGTGGCGCCAGAAAGTTCTAGAAGGACATCGCGCTATATAAATCCGTCACCAAAGCCAGCGAATATAGTCTGATATAGTCAAATTTTTGACTCTGTCGGGTACAGTAATAAAACTATAAATGAACTATAAATATCGCAATTATGATAAAGTGGCATATCCTTTACTTTCTGTAGTATAATACTGTTTGTCATCGGCCCATATTTTTGAGCCGCTCTATTCATGCATTGAATCAAACGTCTACCAGGTATGTATAGGAAAATAGCCTTACAGTCCTTTAACATAAAGTCTATTTTTGTTCGAAATAATATCTTAAGGCTATTTTCCTATACATACCTGGTAGACGTTTGATTCAATGCATGAATAGAGCGGCTCAAAAATATGGGCCGATGCCAAACAGTATTATACTACAGAAAGTAAAGGTATGCCGCTTTATCATAATTGCGATATTTATAGTTCATTTATAGTTTTATTACTGTACCCGACAGAGTCAAAAAAAATTGACTATATGTAGAAGCAACGAACAATGAACAATTGATGATATAAATAAACAGTCTACGAGTTGTTAACATAAATAAATATAGTTATATAAATAAATATACTGATATAAATATTGTTTAAATAAATAATCTTAGTGTTTAAACATTTAATAATATTATTAGTCTTAGTGTTTATAATTATTTAATAACAGTGTTAATTACTTTTATTATCTTTTTAATATTTATTCTAATTATCGTTTAATAAACGTATTATTTTAATTAATAATAATTCTCTGATTTTTTTACATTTCATCCATATAAATAAACGTTACAATTGGTGTCAGGTGTGGGGTTGTTAATAGACTGTGAAGTGTAAATAAAAATAAATAAAATGACGACTAAACAAGTAAAATTAAGTGAATTAAAAGTAAGTGATCTCAAGAAAGAACTGGAGGAACGAGATTTAGAAACGACGACACGATTCTGGTGAAGATTATGATGATTACTTCTTCGAAATTTATATAAGAAAATTCCAGAAAACTTAGAATATTAAAACAAAAATTAGAGGAGAGTTCTATAAAAGCCGAAGAAAAAAACGTGTGTTCAATGACGTGTGTGATGACTTATGTCATATTTTTTAGAGAAAAACTTTTAAGAACTTGAAATAAGGGTACATTTGGTTGGCCAATTAAAACCAAAATCTAATCATCTCTTCATATGGGCGTACGAAAGGCAAAAATACAAAAGAATTCTAATTTTTGGAATTGTAATACTGGAGTTATTGAAAGAGAAATTTTTGTCATACACACACATACCTACGCCCGCACTTGCACGCACATGCCCACGCCCGCGCACCCACAAACACACACACACACAAATGCACATGTACGCGTACACGCAAATGCCCACGCACATACACACACACAAATGAACATGCACGCGCACATGCACACACGCACATATACATACATACATGCAAACAAACACACGCACCTAACACTCCCACGCACACGAATACACAATCATCCTCAAAATAATATATGCGTATTCTACGGATTCTAAAACGTGCTTATTCATTACAAACTGACCTTAGAATTTTTTAACCAAAGACAATATGTTACTTAAATAAAGGTGACGGGAGGTTAAAAAGAAAAAAGGCTGGAGGATTGGAGTCCAAATCACGAAGTGGCGAGATATTTGAGGACTTATTACAAACCCCATAGAGTGAAATGATGAAGATAATTGAAAACTACAAATTTGAGGACAATCAAATATGTATTTAAAAAATAATAATTTAAAATTACTTCGGTAATGATATTTCAATTGATTGTACAAAGAGTATTACGGAATTAGACTTTTAATCTAATAATGAATATTTGAAATATGACCTGAAAACGGTTATGGAATTATAAATTTGAAATCTATATTGAACGATGCCAGCAAGATGCATTTTACGATTCCTTAAAATATCATTTATTTCTTGTATAAAAGTTTTCTCTCAAATCAAGGTCTGGATTTTTCCAGTCTGCTGATCGGAAAACAGATTTTATTCAATTTATAATTCAATTTTTAAGAGCGTGCAGGTTTGAACTCAACCAACAAAAAATTTAGGACATGAAGTTTGTAATCGATAACATGAACCCGTTATTACAGAATGCGATAAAATGCCACTGAGTACCTACGTAATAATCTGGTTGTGTAAGGTCATGAGCTCCAATATATAATGAGCGGAAAATCGATGTTTTAGAAAGTAAAGGATCAATATACCTGTGAACAAAAGTGTCAGTACAGGGAAATCACAACATGTACTTGCAACTCGGCTGCTCATGCACAATACACAATACCAAGGATTAAGGTATGTATGTTATCTCACATGTGCACGTCAATGGAACAGTCGGGGGCGACTACAATGAAATATTATTTCAGCAGCCACAGCAAAAAGAGAGCAATTCATACGAAACCATAAAGTTCAACAATATGTTAGCTAGTGTAGGTTAGGTATGATCTAGTTCTTGGTATTCTTGTTTCAGTTTTCATGAAACATAAATAATAAATAAAATAAATATATCATCACGGCATATTACCCATGGCTGAGTGTGCCAATCTGCTTTGTATACAAATTTCGGTAATGATGACATATTTGTACCGTGCGGGCATTTACCAGGCGTCAACTCACGGACACTCATTGCTGGCGTGGGGAATGCACTACAGGGAATACTTTTGTGACATTTAAAACCCGAAATACTTATTTTGGGGTAGGTCGGGACCGAACCCAATTCCCCAGATTCGCCATTAGACACTCAGGCACCAGGCATCATCCCACGACACTCGTTGCTGGCGTGGAGAGTGCACCACAGGAGTCACTTTTGTGCCTTTCAAAATTCGAAATATTTCTTTTGGTGTTAATCGTGATCAAACACTGTTCTCCAGAATCGCGACCAGACGCTCAGGCACGCGGCCACGATGAAAAATTATTTTGCATAGTCTAATTTCTATTTTATAGCAATGTAAGAGATACAAAGTCAGCTATTTAGTCATTTCAATAGTTTATTGTTTAACTAGAAATAGTATATTACAATACGAGTGATGAAACTAATAATTTAGCTCACGCATGTGTCAGTTTTGAACACGAGGCGCTAGCCGAGTGGGCAAAGGCACATAAGCCAGCTATGCTGACCATGGAAACTGCTAATATATTCAGATAATTCAAATTGACAGATGTCAGTATCAATGAAAAGTAAATGCATGTAGCAGAGTTGAGGATGCTGAGATAGATGTTGGGGAAGACATACGGTAAGGAATGAAAGAATATGATAAATAACTCTAATGTTAAAAGTTTCTAGAAAGATGCAAGAAAGACGATTACATTGGTTTGAACATGTCATGAGGAGAGATGAAGGATATATTGGAAGAAGAATAAATAGCTTAGTAATAGAAAGATGAAGAAACAGAGGAAAATGAAAGATAAGATGGAAGAACTGTATTTGTTGTGGAAATATATTGTTTAAATATAGTTAAATATTTATAGTTGGCTTCTATTTTGTTTTTGGAAAAAAGGCTTTTTGGGTACTAGTTTTTTGATTGACATATGACATTTTCTGTAATACCTAAAAGGATATTAAAAGGCATTTAAACAAAGAAATTATTCTATTCTTTTTGTATACTAAAAAATATAACAGGTTATGGGTCCAGTGCGACAATAAAAAGAATAGTATAGCAAGAAGTTAAGAGAAAGTCATTGCAATTTTTATAATGGATCTATCAAAACACATTAAACCTTTAAGTGGAGAATCAGATTGGCCAGTATGGAAAAGGAAAATGAGAGATCTAATAGATTATCATGAAGGGGCATTAGACGTAATTGATAAGAAATTAGTAAAACCAGAAGCCTTAAGAGAAATAGCTACGGATGCAGAAATTAAAGCACACAAAGAGAAATCCGATCTTTACCGTAAAGCAAATAGTTATGCTAAGTCCATGATAACGAGTTCTATAACTGATACAGTTTATCAGAAGATAATGGATAAGGAAACTGCTAGTGACGCATGGGATGCGTTAAAGCAACATTTTGAGGCAGTATCTGGAGATCAATTGTTTAGGATCTGTACAGAATTTTTTGCTTTTAGCTGGATACCAGGTGAAGATGTGTCAACGCATATAGCAAAACTAAAAAGTTTGTGGAATGAGCTAAATAACGGGCTTAAAGCTAAAAAAGTTAATACCTTGCCAGATCTTATATTAGTTTGCAAAACTTTACATATTTTGTCTAGTGAATTTGAAAATTTTAAGTCTAGTTGGATGTTACTGACAAAAGATGAAAATAGAACATTTGATGAATTAACAAATCAACTATGTACATTTGAAAGAAATTTTACAAAGGTAAACAGTGACAAAATGGTACAAGAAGCTTTGATGGCAAATGCAAGTAAGCAAAAACACGATGGCAAAGCAAAGTTCGTTAAATACAGATCGAAGAATGATATATGCAATTATTGTAAACAAAAAGGGCACTGGGTTAAGTTTTGCAGGAAATGGATTTCTGATGGAAGACCTAAAAAAAATCAAGCAACTAGAGATACTCAGGGCAATTCTGCTGCAGCTAGCGCCGTACTCATGTTCAACTCTGAAGAGGCTTTTGCTATTGAAACAGACCCGATGACGTGGTGGATTGACAATGGAGCAACAAAGCACGTAACAAATTGTTCAGATTATTTTGAAGATTTTGAAAAGTTTGACAGGCCTTGTAGCATTAAGGCAGCTGGTAACGAAACTTTGTTAGCATTGGGAAAGGGCACAGTTCAAATGTCATCGACAATTAACGGCCAAATTATAATATTGACAGATGTTTGGTATGTTCCACAATTAACAAGAAATTTATTTTCAGTATTAGCTGCTCAGGATAAGAATCTAAATAGCGAGTTTAAGTCTTCAGCAAAAGAATGCTGGCTAAAAATTAATGGTAAAGTAGTCCTGTACGGAACACGAAATTTAAATGGAACTTTACACAAGGCAGCTATAAAACCGATTATCCCTAGAAAAACTGTTGAAATAAATACTATTGATGATACTTCATTATTACAGTTGTACCATGAAAGATGGGGACATCAGGATAAACGCCATATCAAGGAGATGCTAGAAAAGGAGTTAGGTATTATTGTTCCTTTGAAAAAAGATCTTTGTGAGCCATGTGTCTATGGTAAATCACATAGATTACCATTTGGACATAGAGAAAAAACATCCAAGCCTGGTGATTTAATGTCAGCTGATGTTTGTGGTCCATTTGACGAATCTTTCCAAAAGAAAAGATATCTTGTAATGTTTAAGGACAGTTATACAAAATTCCGCTACTGCTACATCATCAAAGAAAAGTCAGAAGTCAAGGACGCACTGGTCCATGTTCTTCAACATTCCAAGACACTTGGAAATACAATTAAAGAAATACTCAGCGACAATGGCGGGGAATTTAATAATAAAGATATTCAGGATATTCTACGTGCAGCAGGTATCACGCAGAGATTCACAGCACCCTATACGCCGCAACAAAATGGTGGCAGCGAACAAGAGATGCGAACCATAGTTGAGATGGCCCGAACATTTAAGTACTCAAACAAGGAGGCTAATTTTCCATCAGCTATGTGGGCAGAAATGGTCGGTTCGGCAGTGTATATTTTAAACCGAACTGGAAAATCTTCTGTGGAAGGCCGTAGTCCCTTTGAGTTATGGACTGGTAAGAAGCCCAGAATAAAACATTTACGCATTATAGGATCTACTTGTTATGCCCACATTCCAGTTCAAAGGAGGAGGAAAATGGATAAAAAAGCTGTCAAGGGATTTCTTGTAGGATACGATGGTGACGAGCGTTACAGAATCTGGATCAAAGAAGAAAATAAAGTCATCCTCTGCAGAGATGTAACCTTTCAAGAAAAACCTGGCAAATGTGAAGAGCATGTCGAATTACCACTACGAGATATTGAACGTACAAATCAGGGAAAGCAGTCGGTGCAAGAATATGAAAATGTGGAGTCCGAGTTTAGAGAAGAAAATGAAACTGAAGATGCTCATCGTCAACTGAGAGAACGCTCTAATTTGAAGAAACCGTTACGTTACGATGACTTCATTATGATCACTGAAGAAATTATTAATGGGAGAAAAACTCCAGAATCGTATGAAGAGGCGCTCAACAGCAAGGACAAAGATAACTGGATACAGGCCATGAACAGTGAAATAAAATCACTAGAAGAAAACCAGACATGGGAGTTAGCGAATCTTCCGAATGGCGCTAAGGCCATACCATGTAAGTGGGTTTTTCGAACAAAAACTAATGCAGATGGCACTATTGACAAGTATAAGGCCAGACTTGTTATTAAAGGATTCAGGCAACGTTTTGGAATAGACTATAACCAAACGTTTAGTCCGGTTGCCAAGTTAAGTACAATTCGTTCGGTGCTTAGTATTGCTGCAAGTGAGAAAATGCACTTAACACAGTTCGACGTATCTACTGCATTTTTGTACGCAGAATTAGAAGAGACAATATATATGGAACAGCCGAAAGGATATGAAGACAATACTAATCGTGTTTGCAGGCTCAAACGTAGTCTTTATGGGCTTAAGCAAGCTCCAAGGTGTTGGAGCAAACGCTTCGCTAATTTTCTTGTTTCAAGAGGATTTAAGGTGAGTGAAGCGGATCCATGCTTGCACATTAGGCAAAACGGTGAAAAGAAATTATTTATTGCCCTTTACGTGGACGATGGATTAGTCGTGGCAACTGATCAGCGAGATGCTGATATGTTTGTTGATGAGCTGAAAACAGAATTTAAAATTACCGTGAAACCAGCATCATACTACCTTGGTCTCGAAATTAAACGTTTCAGTGATGGCACAATAAAATTAAGTCAACAAGCATATATAAAGAAATTATTGAAACGTTTTAATTTTGAGGAGTGCAAACCTGTTTCCACACCCATGTTAAAGGAGGCTGAAATATTGAAAACAGAACAAGAAACATCGAAAACAGAGCAAGAAAGTATGAAGAAAACTGACTTTCCGTATCGAGAGGCAGTTGGAGCGCTAATGTATTTGATGATTGGAACAAGGCCAGATCTAGCATACAGCGTTAGCGTCCTGTCAAGAACACTCGACTGTGCATCCATAGAAGATGTTACGAAGCTAAAACGGGTATTTCGATACATAGCAGGTACTTCTAATTTAGGCATTCTGTATCGCCCTAATATAAACACTGGTATATTAGAATGCTACAGGGATGCAGACTTTGGTGGATGTAACAAAACTGGCAGATCAACGTCAGGTGTGGTTATAGCGCATGCAGGTGGAGCTATTTCATGGCTTAGTCAAAGGCAAGCTATGGTCGCTACATCTACAACTGAAGCGGAGATTGTAGCCGCGAACGAAGCCGTTAAAGAAATTATCTGGTTAAGCAGACTGTTTAAAGGAATTGCAAAGCTGAAGCAAGTGCCAGTTCTTCAGATTGATAATCAAGCAGCAGTAAAATTAACGCACAATCCTGAATTTCACCACCGCACCAAACACATTAAAATAAAGTATTTCTTCATTCGAGAAAAGGTAATGGAAGGAGAGTTGGAAGTTCAACAGATTCCAACAGAACATCAAGTAGCAGACATCATGACGAAGCCATTAGCAAGACCTCGTTTACTACAATTGTGTGGTAAAATGGGACTTTTAAATTAAAAACAAACAATTTTAAATTCGTATTATATTTAAATTTGTTCTTTTAAAATATTTTATTTAACTTTATTTAAATAAGGGAAAGTGTTGTGGAAATATATTGTTTAAATATAGTTAAATATTTATAGTTGGCTTCTATTTTGTTTTTGGAAAAAAGGCTTTTTGGGTACTAGTTTTTTGATTGACATATGACATTTTCTGTAATACCTAAAAGGATATTAAAAGGCATTTAAACAAAGAAATTATTCTATTCTTTTTGTATACTAAAAAATATAACAGTATTGCGGAAGACTTGAGAGAAAAGGAACTGAATGACAACGACACGCAAAATAGAAATGAGCGGAAGAAGAAAATAAAAAATAGCGACCCCTATCGAATGGTAAAAGCTAGAGAAGAAGATGTCAGTGTCAAGTACAATTTGCATAGTTTGGTTATGAAATAATTTTATTCGAAATTTAGAATTTTTTGCAAGAAAAATTATGTATGGAATTTATACATAATACACAGGATTGACGGAAGGTATTTTGCTGGCCACATCAGATTTTTTTTTGTGTTATGAAAGTTGTTTTATTAATGAGAGTTATGGGCGCTTGTCGGTGCGATGAGCTAGTGAATCTAAAAACAACAGACATTAACGATAATGGCTCAATATTGGTTGTTAAAATACAGAAAACTAAAAATTACAAACCTCCTTCTTTTCTTATGACTGTTGGTGAAGGGGCAGGTTTTGCTGGTATGCAGATTTATCGAAAGTATGCAGCGCTACGCCCTTCAAGTCTTGGTGGCGGAAGAATCTTTTTGTACTATCGATCGGGGAAATGTACAGTATATCCAGTAGGGATAAATACCTTGCCGAAGATCTTTATATTAGTGGCGAACTACCTTAACCTTAATGATGCCAATTTATGCACTGAGCATTGTTTTTGGCGAACGTCGACAACATTTTTGGCGAATGCTTCTGCAGTTGTTCTCACGCTTAAACGACATGGAGGTTGGCGTTCGTCATCAGTAGCAAAGAGTTATGTGGAAGAGTCGGTAACCAATAAGGTAGAATTTGCAAAAAAATAACAGTAAAGCTGAAGAAGGCACCAGTGGCAGTAAGAAAATTCATGTCGAGGCAAGAGAACGCACAGTGGAAGCCACTGAAATAAATCAAATGTGACTTGCTGGCATGTACGTAAAAATTTAGCGAAAATGATACGTTCTGATCAGTAGTGACAGCACGCACTTTAGAAGTCTATCATAGAAAACAGGCGAATGCGATTTTACTTTTACGAATTGGTAGCATGCACTTTAGAATTTGCTTTTTATTTTGGGAATTTTCGGGTTTTATACTATTAAATATTATGACAGTTGTGTATAATAAATATATAAATTGGCTTTGAATTGAATTGTGAAAAAATAATGATGTTAGTTTAATACTTTCGCCCCAAGTCGTACGTTTGCATGCGAATATTTTGAGACACGCATGCTACCAAATTTTCGCTCTGTGGCGAAAAGCGAAAACAAATGCCTCATTTGATAGAATTCTAAAGTGCGTGCTGTTATTACAGCTATCAATAACAATATTTTTTAAATATTTTATATAGGATAATAAATAAATTAATATTGAGTTTTATCATAATCATCTCTTATTAATTTATTTCTTATTTCTATCAAAGTATATACACATGTATTTGGGCCAAGTATTTTCTTTGTAAATACTTTGCATTGGTAACTTGTGTAGTTATTAATGACGCCAAAAATAATAATGACGTATGTCGTAGAGGTACAGATATCTAATAATCTACTACACTGCCTTTTGTGCTAATGTTTACCCAGTGATGTTGACGTTTAAATCAAAGTACTATTCCATGATTCAATTCAAGTTCATGTTTTGTATTTTGCAAAAACATAGGTAAATAACATAAGCCTTTGAAAAAGGAATTATTTAAAAAGATACAATTTTCAAATAAATTACACTAATTTTTTCAGTTCAAATGTATCCAAAAATAATTCAGGATGCACGCCTATGCATACGAAATACAGTAACGATATCTGCAAGTAATATTGTATCACTAGCGACAGCACGCATTTTAGAATTCTATCATAGAAAACAGGCAAATGCGATTTTACTTTTACGAATCTTGGTAGCATGCACATTAAAATTCTATATTTGGTTTTTTGCTTCGGGAATTTTCGAGTTTTATACTATTAAAATAGAAAATATTATGACAGTTGTATATAATAATTATATAAATTGGCTCTGAATTGAATTGTGACAAAATAATGACTTTAACACTTTCGCCTCGAGTCGTACGCTTTCAGGCGAATATTTTGAGACACGCATACTACTAAATTTTCACTTCGTACCGAAAAGCTAAACAAATGCTTCCTTTGATAGAATTCTAAAGTGCTTGCTGTCACTACAGATGGCTCATAAATGACCTTGAATAGTCATCTTTCATAAACCAAACTATAGCACCGGATTCCATATGGCTTTATCTGTGTAATGCAAACTTAGTCTTCAGAAAATATTTAAATTGCACTTGACACTGACATCTTCATCCTATTTAGCTTTTCCCATTCGTTAGGGGTCCCTATTTTTGCGTGTCGTTCTCATTCAGTTCATTTTCTCTCAAGTCTTTCGCAATACAGTCCTTCCATCTTATCTTTGGTCTTCCTCTGTTTCTTCAACCTCCTATTAATAAACTACTGATTCTTGTTCTAATATAATTATTCATTTCTCCTCATGACATGTTCAAACCAATGTCTTTCTTGTATCTTTCTAGAAACTTGTACCACTAGAGTTATTTTCTTACCGTATCTTTCCGTGTTTCCCCAACATCTACTTCAACATCCTCATCTATGCCACATTAATTTACTTTTTATTGATACTGACATCTGTCAATTTAAATTATATGAATATATTAGTAGTTTCCATGTTTAGCATAGCTAGCTGAATTATAAAATTTAATTTCTTTAAAATTCTTTAACTCTGTATCTATTGAATATCAAATATAAAATGTAATCAAATCGTATAGAGAATAATATATTCTTTAAGTTATAATAACGTTAAATGTCAATAAATCAAATTTAACTGTTAAATCTTCAAATGAGGCTACTTCCGGTTCACCAATTATAACCAAAATCTAATCACTTGTTCTTCTGGATGTAAACTTGAGGAATACGAAAAAAATATAATTTTTGAAATCGTGGTATTGAAGTTATGGGATCCGGAACTTTTATCACACACACACACACACACACACACACACACACACACACACACACACACACACACACACAGACACACATACATACAGACATCATCGTAAAAATGGTAAAATCGTATTATAGGGACCCTAAAACATGCTTATTCAGTAAAAACTCATCATTGAATTTTTTGCCCAAAGACAATACCTTCCTTACCTAAAGGTGATGGAAGGTAAAAAATAAGCGAAAAGTATGATGGCGAGTTCCAAATTATGAATCCAAAAGCATGCAATTCATCCATGGAGATATAAGCAATATCCATGACATAGATATTGCTCGCATGTCACCAGAAACTCAGTTTCGATGATATATTTTTTTTGAGCTTTGGCATTAGGTACTTGTCGAAAAACTATTCTGGCGTAAAAAAGTACAACTACTTTCTACTTTTACTGTTGTAATTATGTGCGGTGCAACCTGTTGGCATCAGTTGAATTAGTGTCGATATACAACTAAATAGGCGCCAATCGTGTGGCGCTAATAATCTATACATGTGGAATCTTATATAAAGTACTTGCGCATGAAACATTATACACGTATGTAGGAACCTAACTATACAAAATACATAAAATATGATATTCTTTTCCAGTTTCACTCAAAAATAACATTCAGGTGTCGGTTGAAAAAGTTTCAAAATAAAGAACATTATTATGTTCCGGTAAAATATCCAATAAGTAATCATATCTCAATAGCCCATGGGAATGAAAAACAGGAAGAGACTGGCAATCGATTGAGAAAATATTATATCTGCGTATCTAGCAAAAAAGTGTCTGTATTGTTTTTCTACAAAAGTTCCCGCATAAATATTGCGGTTTATTGTCCAAAATTAATAATTCATTGATGTAAATAATTTATATCGTATAAGTTACTATCTAATTATTAAATATTATTGACACGTATTTAAGCGTTCCTTATTTTATTCAATTTTGTTCATTGTTTTATTTGGTTTTGTTCAGTATTTTATGTTCAGTATAAATAATTTTTCATACTTCAGTATTATTTCTTCAAAAAAAAAAATAAAAAAATTGTTCAGTATTTTTTCATATTAGTTCAGAATTATTTGTTCATTAAAAAAATATTTTTGATCGCATTTTTTTTATATTTGTTCAGTATTGGAGGTCCGTGAAGTTGGCAACCACCTAAAAGCACAAACAACTAAATTGGTGGGAATCGTTTGTGCTTCGTTAGTGCTTGATTATGCCTTTAGAAAATCTACAGCAACCCCAAGCGTTCATTAGTTATAAACAAATTAAAAGTGGTTGCCAACTTCACGGTCAGCAACCACCTTAGAAGCACAAACGACCAAATTAGTGTCAATCGATTGTGCTTCGTTAGTGCTTCAAGGATATACATAAATAAAGTCAGCAACCCCAAGCGTTCATTAGTTATTAACAAAATAAAAGTGGTTGCCAACTTCACAATCAGCAACCACCTTAGAAGCACAAACGACCAAATTAGTGTCAATTGTTTGTGCTTCGTTAGTGCTTCAAGGATATACATAAATAAAGTCAGCAACCCCAAGCGTTCATTAGTTATTAACAAAATAAAAGTGGTTGCCAACTTCACGCTCAGCAACCACCTTAGAAGCACAAACGACCAAATTAGTGTCAATCGTTTGTGCTTCGTAGGTGCTTTAAGGATATACATAAATAAAGTCAGCAACCCCACGCGTTCATTAGTTATTAACAAAATAAAAGTGGTTGCCAACTTCACGCTCAGCAACCACCTTAGAAGCACAAACGACCAAATTAGTGTCAATCGTTTGTGCTTCGTTAGTGCTTCAAGGATATACATAAATAAAGTCATATTAGTACAGAGCTAAAAATCCTCTTTACGCTCTATATTATCGTTCATATATATATATATATATATATATATATATATATATATATATATATATATATATATATATATTACGGATAAATTTATTAAATTATCTATAATTTTAATCCCGGAGCTTTAAATACAACTCCATGGTTCCACAGTTCAGATCTCAAATGTATTTAACTGACAGATATATGTCACTGTCATCAAACTAATCATTTCAAATAATAATAGTAACGTTTTAGAAAGAAAATAGTAAATGGAACAATAATTACATGAAAAGGAACTTAATACAGTTTCCAGCATAAGTAAATATGTAGGAATATAGGTCAGATAATAAAAATATATATCATCATGGCATATTACCCATTGCTGAGTGAGCCAATCTGCTTTGTACATAAATGTCGGTAATAATGATGACATATTTGTACCGTGCGGGGGTTTAATAGGCGTCACTTTACGCGAATCTGGGTTCGATCCCGACCGACGCCAAATATTTTAGAATTTTAAATGGCACAAAACTGATCACTGTGGTGCACTCTCCACGCCAGCAATGAAAATAGGTATGTATATAAATAAATAAAATAATTATATCATCACGGCATATTACCCATTGCTGGGTATGCCAATCTGCTTTGTACACAGATTTCGGTAACGATGATGACATATTCGTACCGTGCGGGCGTTTACCAGGTGTCACCTCACGAGCACTTGTTGCTAGCGTGGAGAGTGCATCACAGGGGTAATTTTGGTGTCATTTAAAATTAGAAATATTTGGCGTCGATTGGAATCGAACCCGGTATTTAAATTTATTTAATTTTGGGTATTTACATGAATAATAATTTAATTAAACGATAGGTATTGTGTTGGTCACATCAGATTTTTTCATTTTGAAATTACTTCTACATTATCAGTAATAGAATAAAATGTTTCTAATAAAAAAGTTAAATATTTTTATTGTCTATCCATTGGCGGACGAAAATAATTTTTCTATTGCTACTTTGAAGATATAACACAAATTTACACTTTTTTAAATTGTACTCATATTTTATTTTTACTTAAAAAAAATCTTTATTATGTCTTTCGATTGGTATAAGGTTATTGTACATATTTCAAATTTGTTTTACCCTCAAAGCATCAGTTTTTCGATATTTTTCATCATTTTTTTTTTATTTTTTTGTCAAGACATTAGTTTTTGAAAATAATATTTTATATTACTTATGAAAAACTTATTCCATACCTACCTTGCTGCATAATTTAATTTTAATTCTATATATCTGTTATAAAAAAATATTATTGACAGATAATTACTAATAATTATAATGTTGGACATTAACTCACAAACTAACCTCTTATTACAAAAATAAAAGTTGAGCTACGAATTATTAATTAAAATTCTGTAAAACTATGATTGAAGAAAAGTATGGTATCACACTCTCGCCGGACGGCTCGTAAGTAAATTCTTTTTTCCACAATCGTGAGCAAAATTCATTATTATTCAACTGAAAATAGTGAACAAAGTAGCATATTGAATCACAAGTGAGCAAAGTAAATATTTTTCTTCACAAGTGAGCAAAGTAAATAACTTTCTTCACAAGTGAGCAAAATATACAAGCGTATAATTGGTTGCATACTCTGAACACCATTCTACATGATGGAATAATTTTTTTTTTTTATATTTATTTTTTAGTTAATTAAATTCAATTGTAAACATAATGTACCTCTGAGTTTTTCATTAATAAACAAAGTACAATGTTTTATTTTTTTGGGAAAATTGTATTTCAAGATTGTGGAAAAAAATCATGTTTAGCACACGTGAGCTTGTCTTTTTCTCACTTGTCCAGTTGGCGCACTCGATTCTCTCGTGCGGCCAATTTCTGGACGCGTGAGAAAAAGACATACTTTGCTCACTTGTACTAAAAATAGATATTATTTATACTTATAACTCTTACAATATTATAAACTCTTTTGCGAGGTGTCTGTGGATGAGTTAGAAGGGATCAGTGTAGGAGATACAGGAGGATGGTTTGGCGAATGAGGAGTGCATAATTAAGAAAGTTTTATATATATATATATATATATATATATATATATATATATATATATATATATATATATATATGTTATAGCTGCATCTAGCAGCCATGTATTTATATATGTTATAGCTGCATCTAGCAGCCATGTATTTATATATGTTCGATCAAGCTACCAAAAACCAGTTGAATGTTGTAGAAAATATATAAATAAAGTGTTTTTAGTTTTCTCCATTCCAAAATTCAAGTTTGTCGTTATTTTTATTATTTTATATTATACAAGTTTAAAGTTTAGGTTATACAGAGTATATCAAATATCATATACATATTTCCTATACTCTACATAATTGGTGACCCCAGAAAATGGACGGCGTACCTGCTCCTATTCCAAACACACAACCTGCTGAACTTCCACTTCCTGAAATCTCTTCATTAACCAATTCCTTCAAGATTCCCGAATTCTGGCCTGCAGACCCGACACTATGGTTCTCCCAAGTAGAAGCAACATTTATGTCACATCGTATAACATCTGAAACAACGAAATTCTACAAATTAATCGCATTACTCAATCCTCAGTATGCAGCAGTCAGAGACCTTATCGAAAACCCCCCGACCGAACTTCCATACACCAAGTTAAAGGAAACATTAATTCATCGAACTTCACTGTCAAAGCATGAAAGAATTCAACAATTATTCAATATTACCGACTTAGGTGATAAAAAGCCATCACAACTTTTACGTCAACTTCAGCAGCTAATCGGAACACTGCGTCTGGACGACTCAATCCTCGAAGAACTGTTCTTACAAAAACTCCCTCAAAATATCCAGCTCATCCTTGCTTCAAATAATAATATCTCTTTAACAGATAAAGCTGAAATCGCAGATAGGATGTTGAACATTACACAGCCAGTACTATCTTCCGTGAACAAAGACACACAGCAAATTGAAGAACTGAAACAAGAAGTCTCTGAATTAAAGAAGTTGGTATTAGATCAATCAAGAAAGAAGACTCTACCTTTCCCCACAGTTCCACCAAGCGCGAATTTATGCTGGTATCACCTCAACTTCGGCAACAAGGCAAGAAAATGTGTGGCACCATGTCAACAAAGTTCTTCCTTAAACAAACCAGAGGTTTTGTTACACCAGATCAAGAATATAACCAATAAACCCATCTTACCATCTATTTCTAGCACTAACACCCATCCAATGACAACAAAACTCCTTTATCTGACAGATAAACTCTCTGGCCACCGCTTCCTAATAGACTCCGGAGCTGAGGTGAGTGTTATCAAAAATTCATTGTGTGAGAAACGACAGCAAAATCTTCTTACACTACAAGCTGTCAATAACTCAACCATCAAAACTTTCGGTACTAAAACATTAAAAATAGATCTCGGATTAACAATGCAGTTTACATGGAAGTTCATTATCGCGAATGTCAAACATTCAATTATCGGCGCGGATTTTCTTACGCACTTTAACTTGCTGATCGACTTATCCTCAAAACGACTATTGCAGACAAGCCAAAACATCCAAAACAATTCAAATCGAATATCTCATATTACTACTCAACATTCCACATGCTTCACCCAACTCTTATCAAAATTTCCTTCTCTATCTTCACCTTTTAATTCTAAACGTCAAATTAGAAACAATGTCAGACATTGTGTCATCACTAACAATTCACCTGTTTTCGCACGGCCACGCCGTTTAGCTCCGGACAAATTATCCATTGCTAAAAATGAATTCGATAAAATGTTGAAAATGGGAACCATTCGTCCATCTTCCAGTAACTGGGCTTCCCCATTACATATGGTCAAGAAAAAGGAGATTGGCGAATGGCGACCTTGCGGGGACTATAGAGCTCTCAATGCCATCACTATTCCTGATCGTTATCCGATTCCCCATATTCAAGATTTTTCGACAAATTTATATAATTCAAAAATATTTTCAAAATTAGATCTTGTAAAAGCGTATCATCAAATACCGATGGACGAAGAGTCCATTTCCAAAACAGCTATAACCACACCTTTCGGTCTATTCGAATACTTAGTCATGCCATTTGGATTGAGAAATAGCGCTCAAACTTTTCAGCGGTTCATTGACAATGTCGTCAGAGGTTTAGATTTTTGCTTCGCATACATTGACGACCTTCTTATTGCTAGTAGTTCCCTTGAACAACATTTGAAACATTTAGAATTAGTTTTCCAAAGACTTGATAAACACGGCATATTAATCAATCAAAACAAATGTCAATTCGGAGTCCAAGAAATAGAATTCTTAGGACACAATATTTCAGAAAATGGTATTCAACCAGTAAAATCTAAAATCGACACAATAAATAAATTTCCCTTACCTTCAACTCAACAAAAATTAAGAGAATTCCTCGGCCTCATAAACTTTTATCATCGCTTTATCCCTAATTGTGCGACAATATTAAAACCCATTAATTGTCTCATAACAAATAAACCAAACAGCTCAAAAGAAATAATTTGGTCTCCAGAAGCAAACAAAGCTTTCGTTGACATAAAAAAACAATTAACAAATTTAGTAACACTCACATTTCCCGCACACAACGCCCCAATATCGATCATGGTAGATGCTTCAGACACAGGAGTAGGCGCAGTTTTACAACAGCAAATACGGGAAGACTGGAAACCAATAGCTTTCTTTTCCGCCACTTTCACCCCTACACAGAAACAATATAGCACATTCGGCCGTGAACTACTAGCTATGTATCTGGCAGTGAAAAAGTTTAGATATTTCGTAGAAGGAAGAAACTTCTTCATTCTGACGGATCATAAACCTCTGACCTTCATGGCTCACAAAATTTCCCATAACTACACTTCCAGAGAAATTAGACACATAGACTTTATTTTACAGTTAACAAACGACATCAGACACGTGTCAGGTAAAGACAACGCAGTAGCCGACGCATTATCCAGAATCCAAATAAATTCAATCCATACAGACAAAAACATCGATTACACCAAAATCGCAACAGCCCAAGAAACCGATAAAGAATTACAGACACTACAGACAAATAAAACAAACAATTTACAATTTAAAGACGTAAAACTTCCAAATTCCAACCATACTTTAATTTGCGACATATCTACCGGTAAATATCGACCATACATACCAAAAGAATTTCGAATGGACATTTTCAACCATTTCCACTCACTATCCCATCCAGGAATTAAAACAACAATAAAATTAATAAACTCTAAATTTGTTTGGTATAAAATGAACAAAGACATACAATCCTGGACAAAACAATGCGTACACTGCCAACGTGCCAAAATAACGAAGAACACTCACGCTCCACTCAAACCATTTTCTGAACCAAACAGCCGTTTCGACAACATTCATATCGACCTAGTTCATTTACCTAATTCACAAGGATTTTCTCACGTACTCACGTGCATAGACCGGGTAACACGATGGCCAGAAGCAATTCCAATCAAAGATTGCAACACACAAACAATAGCTGAAGCATTAGTAAACGGTTGGATATCTAGATTTGGAGTTCCTTCTGTTATTACGACAGACAGAGGAAAGCAATTCGAATCAGCACTATTTAAAAAATTACTCAAATTATTAGGCGCACACCACATAAAAACCACAGCATACCACCCACAATCAAATGGCATGATCGAGAGATTCCATAGGCAGCTAAAAACTTCATATTTAAAACAAATGAATTTTTGATAACACGCATTCCTCCTCCACTTTAACTTATATCGTTTCTTTGTAAAATGACAAGTAACGAAATCCCTTTCATTACCTGTCATTAATTTTCTTCTCTCTAAGGAGGGAGATATGTTATAGCTGCATCTAGCAGCCATGTATTTATATATGTTATAGCTGCATCTAGCAGCCATGTATTTATATATGTTCGATCAAGCTACCAAAAACCAGTTGAATGTTGTAGAAAATATATAAATAAAGTGTTTTTAGTTTTCTCCATTCCAAAATTCAAGTTTGTCGTTATTTTTATTATTGTATATTATACAAGTTTAAAGTTTAGGTTATACAGAGTAATAAATACATGGCTGCTAGATGCAGCTATAACATATATATATATATATATATATATATATATATATATATTATTGTTATTAATGTTTTCATGACCAATAAAAATATTTATTTATGCACTGAAGTTATTTACCACATTGTGGGTTGCAGGAAACCCGTAATAAAACTTTCTTAATCATGCACTCCTCATTCGCCAAACCATCCTCCTGTATCTCCTACACTGATCCCTTCTAACTCATCCACAGACACCTCGCAAAAGAGTTTATTATATTGTAAGAGCTATAAGTATAAATAATATCTATTTTTAGTACAAGTGAGCAAAGTATGTCTTTTTCTCACGCGTCCAGAAATTGGCCGCACGAGAGAATCGAGTGCGCCAACTGGACAAGTGAGAAAAAGACAAGCTCACGTGTGCTAAACATGATTTTTTTCCACAATCTTGAAATACAATTTTCCCAAAAAAATAAAACATTGTACTTTGTTTATTAATGAAAACCTCAGAGGTACATTATGTTTACAATTGAATTTAATTAACTAAAAAATAAATATAAAAAAAATTATTCCATCATGGTGGCTCACTCAGCAATGGGTAATATGCCATGATGATATATATTTTTTATTATCTGACCTATATTCCTACATATTTACTTATGCTGGAAACTGTATTAAGTTCCTTTTCATGTAATTATTGTTCCATTTACTATTTTCTTTTTAAAACGTTAGATAATTTTATAAATTTATCCGTAATATATATATGAACGATAATATAGAGCGTAAAGAGGATCCACACATACACACATACACACATACACACACACACACACACACACTCACACACACACACACATACATACAGACATCATCGTGAAAATGTTAAATTCGGATTATAGGGACCTTAAAACGTGGTTATTTACCAAAATCTCGATATGCGATTTTTAGCACGATCCCTATATACCTTCCTTAC
This sequence comes from Harpalus rufipes, assembly GCA_951394225.1. Taxonomy (NCBI): domain Eukaryota; kingdom Metazoa; phylum Arthropoda; class Insecta; order Coleoptera; family Carabidae; genus Harpalus; species Harpalus rufipes. The sequence continues at coordinate 28,824,268 of OX596277.1, read as the reverse complement.
CAAGGGTAGTGGGAGGTAAAAATTGATCAAATTTAGTTTTCCGCCATTATCTAGTAACCCACGAGAATTTTTTGCAAAATAAAAGCTCATCTAAGATGGCCAATCAAAGGCGCACAACATGTCTCAATTAACCGAAGTCATATCTCTTATAGTTTCGGAGATCCCAATGGTGGCCTTCGAAATCCGGACATCTGTAAATTCAAGTAAACTGTCATACAGCCACACACACATACCTGCATGACACGTCTCCATACATCTTCATAAAATATTATTATCGGATTATAGGGATCTTAAAACAAATCTCGATGTGCGATTTTTAGCTCTATACTAATATATCCCCCTTATCAAGAGTAGCGGATGGTAAAAATTTGTAGTAACCTGGAAAATACTACATAACTATATTAGTAGAAAATATATTGTCATTTGCGATTTACGGGTAGTTATTGGACATGAAGGTGTAAACCATTTTTATTTTGTTTACAAGTAATGAACGCTTGGGGTTGCTGACTTTATTTATGTATATTCTTGAAGCACTAACGAAGCACAAACGATTGACACTAATTTGGTCGTTTGTGCTTCTAAGGTGGTTGCTGACCGTGAAGTTGGCAACCACTTTTATTTTGTTAATAACTAATGAACGCTTGGGGTTGCTGACTTTATTTATGTATATTCTTGAAGCACTAACGAAGCACAAACGATTGACACTAATTTGGTCGTTTGTGCTTCTAAGGTGGTTGCTGAGCGTGAAGTTGGCAACCACTTTTATTTTGTTAATAACTAATGACCGCTTGGAGTTGCTGACTTTATTTATGTATATCCTTGAAGCACTAACGAAGCACAAACGATTGACACTAATTTAATCGTTTGTGCTTCTAAGGTGGTTGCTGACCGTGAAGTTGGCAACCACTTTTATTTTGTTAATAACTAATGAACGCCTGGGGTTGCTGACTTTATTTATGTATATCCTTGAAGCACTAACGAAGCACAAACGATTGACACTAATTTGGTCGTTTGTGCTTCTAAGGTGGTTGCTGACCGTGAAGTTGGCAATCACTTTTATTTTGTTAATAACTAATGAACGCTTGGGGTTGCTGACTTTATTTATGTATATCCTTGAAGCACTAACGAAGCACAAACGATTGACACTAATTTGGTCGTTTGTGCTTCTAAGGTGGTTGCTGACCGTGAAGTTGGCAACCACTTTTATTTTGTTAATAACTAATGAACGCTTGGGGTTGCTGACTTTATTTATATATATTCTTGAAGCACTAACGAAGCACAAACGATTGACATTAATTTGGTCGTTTGTGCTTCTAATATGGTTGCTAAGCGTGAAGTTGGCAACCACTTTTAATTTGTTTATAACTAATGAACGCTTGGGGTTGCTGTATATTTTCTAAAGGCACAATCAAGCACTAACGAAGCACAAACGATTCCCACCAATTTGGTTGTTTGTGCTTTTAGGTGGTTGCCAACTTCACGGACCTCAGTATTGGCACTTAAACCTACCATTACTTAACATAGAAATAATTTCATATACTAACTGCTACACTGGCGAGCTGCCGAAAGCCAATCACCCCGCTTCCTGTTGGCTCCCATCGACACTTATTATAACATACCTAACTTTTCAGGGACGGAAAGAACTACATTAACCGTGGTTTTAACTTGAATGAAGAAGCGGCTGGAATTCAATGTTGGACAAAAATTAGTTCTGTTGGATCCTGTATTTTTTATTACTATTTTCAATGGGCGTCGGTATCTTCCGACACCCGTCAAATTTGATTCCCGATGAGTAGTAAAATTTATAAAAACTCAAAAACGACGCCTGGCATCGCGACGTCGATGGGCGTTGGTATCTTCCAACATCCATCGAAGTCAATTTCCGATGAGTGTTTTTGAGAATTGATGAAAACTCAATAACGACGCCTAGCGTCGCGACGTCGATAGGCATCGGTATCTTTGGACATCCGTCGAAGGTGATTCCCGTTGAGTGATTTTGAGAACTGATGAAAACTCAATAACGACGCTTAATGTCGCGACGTCAATATTAATGTCCTAAACATTCAATATTTATATTGAACAAGTATTATTTAACTACCTATACATTTATTTTTTATACTGAACAAGTATTATTTTACTGAACATTTATGAAAAATACTGAGCATAAAATATCGTTCTTTTAAATAAAATACTGAACAAATAAATTATTGCCAATATTATAGGTGATCGACATTTATTTCACTCACATTCTTTAACAACTATACAGTACGAACAAATTGGCAGTCTCCTCTAGTACCGGTAAAGTCAAATCCATTACAATAAATTTCATTAAATAGACAGATAAAACAAATTACCACACTTTCTAGATGTATAATTAAGTTACAGTTTTGTCCGTAAAACATTTTTGTAATTTATGTCGGACCTTTAGATTGTGTTTAAACAAGGTGCCCGTTTTTTTGCCACGTCATTGAGATCTCACAAAATGTGTATGTATTAGCATTAGTTAATATAGTGTTTCATTAATGTAATATGTAAATATCTTATCTTTTTTATTTGAGAATATAATTCATTAGTCACGAGACATGTTTTCTGCCAATCAACATTCAGAATCTCCTTATTTACATGTCTATCACAGCGATGATAAAAAACAAAGAAATTATCACCTTATTTATAGTCGTTATTAAGGGATTTGTTTTCTTTATTTACGACATTGACAGTTAATTTTGAATATAAAATAATAACAATAATTCAAACTCCGATATATTAAATAAAACTTGTAAGTACCATGTTTTAATACATTATGAATTTGTATCTCAAAAGTTAGGTTAACATAATGTGTTACAAAAATTCCTCTCATTAAATATAAGCTCGTGATATGATTAATAATCGAAGATATTGCTCGTGAAACCGAAGCAACAATCTGCAGCTCGGTTTCACTCGAGTATATCATCGATGATAATCATATCACTTGTTATATTACGTATGAAAATATATTATTACCTCCCACTACTCTTGGTAAGGGAGGTAACTCAAATACTATAAATCAAAAAAAAAAAATTAAACCTTGTATTTCTACCTTACTCTTATATGGATAGATGCCATTGATTTTGGTGTAAATCAGATAACTGGAAATGACACTTTACTTGAAGCTCAAAATAGTTTTTCTTCGAAAAATACCTTTGAATATTTTTTCGCAATTTATTTATTATAAATTTAAAGATTATTAAATTTTCTACAGTTTTGCATTAATACATACTTTTTCTATATATTTTATGGATAAATTTATATAATTATCTATATTTTAAATCCCGAAGCATATGCTGTAAAGATAAACATAACTCCTTGGTTACATAATTCAAATCTCAAATGTATGTAACTGACATGTAAATGTCACTGTCAAAAAACTAATCATTTCAAATTATAATAGTGTCGTTTTAAAAAGAAAATAGTAAACAGAACAATGGTTATATGGAAAGGTACTTAATATAGTTCTCAGCATTAGTAAATATGTAGGTATGTAGGTATATAAATTCTCCTGCTTTCTCATAGCCATTTTCCCGTGTTACACAGGGTATTTATGTATTTAAATTAATAAAAATTAAATGGCAGGAGGTATTGTGTTGGCCACATTAGATTTGTACCTCCCGCTACCCTTGGTAATGGAGGTATAGGGATCGTGCTAAAAATCGCATATCGATATTTTGGTAAATGACCACGTTTTAAGATCCCTATAATCCAATTTTAACATTTTTACGATGATGTATGTGGGTGTGTATGTGTGTGTGTGTGGATATTCTGGGCACTCTAACTCAAATACTATCATTCAGAAACTTTTGAAGTCATGTATTGCTACCTTATTCTAATATGGAAAGAAACCATTACATTTTGGTGTCAATCGGATAACCGGAAATGACAGTTTACTTGAAGCTCAAAATTGTTTTTCTTTAAAAAATACTTTGAATGTTATTTTTTCGCAATTTGTTATTATAAAAATTAAAGATTATTCCATTTTCTACAGGATTGCATTAATACTTTTTGTATATATTTATGGATAAATTTATAAAGTAATATAAAAATTATATCTCGGAACTTACGCTTTAAACACTTCATGGTTACACAGTTCAACTCAAATGTATGTAACTGACAGACAAGTGTCACTGTCAAAAAAATAATCATTTAAAATTAATTATCGTAACGTTTTGAAAAGAAAATTGTAAATAGAACAATAGTTATATGGAAAGGAACTTAATATACATAATTTCAAATTAATAATAGCAACGTTTTAAAACAAAAATTGTAACGACAATAATAGTTATATGGAACGGAACGTAATATACATAATATCTAGTATTAGTAAATATGCAGGTATGTATTTAAATAAAATAAAAATATATTATCACGGCATATTACTCATTGCTGGGTGTGACAATCTGCTTTGTACACAGATCTTGGTAATGATGATGACATATTCATATCGTGCGGGAGTTTACCAAGCGTCACCTCATTGCTGGCGTGGAAAGTGCAACACAGGAAATAATTTTGTGCCAATTAAAATTCGAAATATTTGGCGTTGATCGGGATCGAATCGGATTCCTCAGATTGACAACCAGACGTCAGGCACGCGGCAAGGAGACCCCATAGGTATGTACATAAATCAATAAAAATTAAATGGCGGGAGGCAATGTGTTGGTCACATCAGATTTTTACCTTCCGTTACCTTTAGGTAAGGAAGGTTTGTCTTTGGTCAAAAAATTCAATGATGAGTTTTTAGTGAATAAGCATGTTTTAGGATCCCTATAATACGATTTTATTATTTTTACGATGTGTGCGTGTGTGCGTTCGTGCATGCGTACGTGTGTGTGTGTGCGTGCGTGTGTGTGTGTTTGTGTGTAAATATGATTTATTGACATTTAACGTTATTATAACTTAAAGCATATATTATTCTCTATACGATTTGATTGCATTTTATACTTCATATTCAATAGATATAGAGTTAAAAATTATAAAGATATTAAATTTCATAAATTAGCCAGCCATGCTAACCAAGAAAATTGCTAATATATTCACATAATTCAAATTGACAGATGTCAATATCAATAAAAAGTAAATGAATGTGGGTGAGGATGTTGAAGTAGATGTTGGGGAAGACACGGCAAGATACGGTAAGAAAATAACTCTAGTGTTACAAGTTTCTAGAAAAATATAAGAGAGACGATTACATTGGTTTGAATATGTCATAAGGAGAAATGAAGAATATATTGGAAGAATGAATAGCTTAGTAATAAAAGGTTGCAGGAACAGCGAAAGACCAAAGATAAGATGGAAGGACTATATTGCGGAAGACTTGAGAGAAAAGAACTGAATAAGAACGCCACGCAAAACAGAAATGAGTGGAAGAAGAAAATAAAAAATAGCGACTCCCACTGAATGGGAAAAGCTAAAGACGAAGAAGATGTCAGTGTCAAGTGCAATTTACATAGTTTGTTTATGAAATAATTTTACTGGAAATTTAGAATCTTTTGCAAGAAAATTTATGTATGGAATTTATACATAATACACAGGATTGACGGAAAGTATTGTGCTGGCCACAACAGATTTTTTATTTTGTACTTCTGTAGTAGCATAGATGGAAAGTTATACATTTAAAGTTTTTATCTCATAATCCTATTTAGTTAATGTAAAACTTATTTCAATATGTACGTTCCTTTAGTAATAATATAAAATAAATTATTTCACAAGGAAAACACTATTTTCAAAAATAATAAATATGTGTTTAGAATCACTTTTGGTTGACCACTTAAAACAAAAATTAATCAGCTTTTCACTTAAAAGTACCTAAATGCTGTAAGTTGTTTCACTGGTGCCGACAATTTTGTATGGGATTCCATTTCAAGTAAAATCTGGAGGAAAGAGACAAGTTTACATTTTACAAAATAAATATATGTGTATATGTTATATGCATAATGATAAAAACACATTAATCACTTCCGGTATAAATTGAACTTCGTCTTTGGACATTTTGACAAATGAATTTATTTACATCATTTTGTTTCTTTGGACAACGCAAAAAATTGATACTCGAAACGCAGCAAGAAAATATTTTTCAGTGGAAAAGTAGTTTATAATAATTTTATGAATTAGACAATTTCATATAAAAGATTACTAGTTTTGATTTTAGTGGATTTTAAACATTGCACAACATCGTCTACAAGTAACTTTTCACATTTTGTTTCTTTGGACAACGCAAAAAATTGATACGTCGAAACGCAGCAAGAAAATATTTTTCAGTGGAAAAGTAGTTTATAATAATTTTATGAATTAGACAATTTCATATAAAAGATTACTAGTTTTGATTTTAGTGGATTTTAAACATTGCACAACATCGTCTACGAGTAACTTTTCACGGGTTTGAAGTTGGCGACGAATTTTCGGCGACCAAAATAATATCAATTCAAGTTGCAAGGAAGCGAAACACGTGGGGCCAGCGACGGATTCATATTATTTATAAGATATATTCCTGATAATGTGCTATTTATGCACTATTAGTGATGTATACGTCAAATAAGTTTATGAAAACATTAAACTCATGGAAATCAAAGTAAAAAGCTTAGTGAAAATTAATAAATAGATATTTTTTCTTACCTAAAGGTGACGGAAGGTATTGTCTTTGGTTAAAAAATTCAATGATGAGTTTTTAGTGAATAAGCACGTTTTATGGTCCATATAATATGATTTTACCATTTTTACGATGATGTCTGTATGTATACAGGGTGGAAACGAACTTAATGTTATAAATTTAAGGGTGAGTAGTATGACATGTGTAGATTACGAAAGTGAAAGATTTTTTTTTTAAATTCGAAAAACGAAAAATCGACTTTTCTTAAGGAAACATTTTTTTACTGTTGTTTTAATTAATATTTCATTACAAATATGGTTATCAAAAATACATTCAAAATTAGTTGTATAAGATATTATTCTTAATAATTAAATTTAACAGCATTTTTGACGAAAATAATTGTGTAATAGATAAAATAATGTAATTGCGTTGCCAGTGGTCCAGTGGTACCAAAAATGTTAGTTTAATGAAAACTACCCTTAAAAATGCGAATTTTTAAAAAATTCTTTCTGTTTCGTAATCTACACATATCATAATACTCACCCTTAAATTTATGACATTAAGTTCGTTTCCACCCTGTATATGTATATGTCTCTGTGTGTGTGTGTGTGTGTGTGTGTGTGTGTGTGTGTGTGTGTGTGTGTGTGTGTGTGTGTGTGTGTGTGTGTGTGTGTGTGTGTGTGTGTGTGTGTGTGTGTGTGTGTGTGTGTGTGTGTGTGTGTGTGTGTGTGTGTGTGTGTGTGTGTGTGTGTGTGTGTGTGTGTGTGTGTGTGTGTGTGTGTGTGTGTGTGTGTGTGTGTGTGTGTGTGTGTGTGTGTGTGTGTGTGTGTGTGTGTGTGTGTGTGTGTGTGTGTGTGTGTGTGTGTGTGTGTGTGTGTGTGTGTGTGTGTGTGTGTGTGTGTGTGTGTGTGTGTGTGTGTGTGTGTGTGTGTGTGTGTGTGTGTGTGTGTGTGTGTGTGTGTGTGTGTGTGTGTGTGTGTGTGTGTGTGTGTGTGTGTGTGTGTGTGTGTGTGTGTGTGTGTGTGTGTGTGTGTGTGTGTGTGTGTGTGTGTGTGTGTGTGTGTGTGTGTGTGTGTGTGTGTGTGTGTGTGTGTGTGTGTGTGTGTGTGTGTGTGTGTGTGTGTGTGTGTGTGTGTGTGTGTGTGTGTGTGTGTGTGTGTGTGTGTGTGTGTGTGTGTGTGTGTGTGTGTGTGTGTGTGTGTGTGTGTGTGTGTGTGTGTGTGTGTGTGTGTGTGTGTGTGTGTGTGTGTGTGTGTGTGTGTGTGTGTGTGTGTGTGTGTGTGTGTGTGTGTGTGTGTGTGTGTGTGTGTGTGTGTGTGTGTGTGTGTGTGTGTGTGTGTGTGTGTGTGTGTGTGTGTGTGTGTGTGTGTGTGTGTGTGTGTGTGTGTGTGTGTGTGTGTGTGTGTGTGTGTGTGTGTGTGTGTGTGTGTGTGTGTGTGTGTGTGTGTGTGTGTGTGTGTGTGTGTGTGTGTGTGTGTGTGTGTGTGTGTGTGTGTGTGTGTGTGTGTGTGTGTGTGTGTGTGTGTGTGTGTGTGTGTGTGTGTGTGTGTGTGTGTGTGTGTGTGTGTGTGTGTGTGTGTGTGTGTGTGTGTGTGTGTGTGTGTGTGTGTGTGTGTGTGTGTGTGTGTGTGTGTGTGTGTGTGTGTGTGTGTGTGTGTGTGTGTGTGTGTGTGTGTGTGTGTGTGTGTGTGTGTGTGTGTGTGTGTGTGTGTGTGTGTGTGTGTGTGTGTGTGTGTGTGTGTGTGTGTGTGTGTGTGTGTGTGTGTGTGTGTGTGTGTGTGTGTGTGTGTGTGTGTGTGTGTGTGTGTGTGTGTATGTGTGTATGTGTGTGTGTGTGTGTGTGTGTGTGTGTGTGTATGTGTATGTGTATGTGTGTGTGTGTGTGTGTGTGTGTGTGTGTGTGTGTGTGTGTGTGTGTGTGTGTGTGTGTGTGTGTGTGTGTGTGTGTGTGTGTGTGTGTGTGTGTGTGTGTGTGTGTGTGTGTGTGTGTGTGTGTGTGTGTGTGTGTGTGTGTGTGTGTGTGTGTGTGTGTGTGTGTGTGTGTGTGTGTGTGTGTGTGTGTGTGTGTGTGTGTGTGTGTGTGTGTGTGTGTGTGTGTGTGTGTGTGTGTGTGTGTGTGTGTGTGTGTGTGTGTGTGTGTGTGTGTGTGTGTGTGTGTGTGTGTGTGTGTGTGTGTGTGTGTGTGTGTGTGTGTGTGTGTGTGTGTGTGTGTGACGAAACTTTTGGATCGCATAACTTCAATACCACGATCCCAAAAGTTATATTTTTTTTCATATTTCTCACGTTTACATCCAGAAGAACAAGTGATTAGATTTTGGTTATAAATGGTCAACCGAAAGTACCCTCATTTGAAGATTTTAACAGTTTTTCTTGAAAAAACGCAGTAAAATATCATTTATTGACATTTAACGTTATTATAACTTGAAGAATATTTTATTCTCTTTACGATTCTATTGCATTTTATACTTCATATTCAATAGATGCGAGCAAATCCAGCAAATGTTAGGCTAGCAAAGTCGTTCAACAAATTTTACTTCCGATTGCTTGTTTTCCTAGGGCTTATTGAACGCACCTAATGAAAAGTAAATGAATGTGGCAGAGATGAGGTTGTTGAGATAGATGTAGGGGAAGATACGGAAAGATACGGTAAGGAATTTATTTATTTATTTATTTATTTATTTATTTATTAGCATTATTCAACAGGATACATCCCAGTAACAGAATAATATAATATAATACAAAGAGAGAATGAGAAAACAATATTAAGATATAACAAATTAAATTTACATACAAAAACATACTTACATAAGACAGAGAATAAAGTGAGTATATATATATAGATACAAAATTAGAGTATACTAAATCAAACTACATATATAATTCGAACACTTTCCTTCTGAACACAGATAAATTATCAGAGAAATCCAAATATAATGAGCAACTATTGAAATTTCTACACATTGCATTCATAGGAGAATTTAAATAATGGTTTGTCCTTGAAAAATCACAAAGAAAAGTAATAGCGTTTCTAGTATTACATGGACGTACATGAAAATTTAGATGCACTAATAATTTAGGTGAATCTATAAAACCATTTACAATTTTGTAAACGAATAAAACTTGCTGTTTGAAACGGCGAGCTGACAAACTTTCTAAATTGAATTGTTGCAATAAGCAATAATAATCAATATCAGGCCAGGAATTATTAATACGAAAATAGCAGTATTTACAAAATTTTCTTTGAATACTTTCTAAAGCAGCGATTTGATTGTTGTAAAATGGATTCCAGAGTACACAACCGTACTCAAGTTTATGTCTAATTAGAGAGAAAAAGATATTCACTAAGCACCATTTATTATTGAAATCGCGAGTTACACTAAATAGAAAACCCAGTTTCTTGTAGGCGCCACTTATTAATTTTTCTATGTGCGGTTGAAATGTAACTTTCATGTCAAATAAAATACCCAGGTCAACTTTAGAGTTGACTCTAACCAAACTTGAAACATCCATTGTATAGTTGTAATTAATCGTTTCAACCTTTCTTGAATAACTTAGGATATGACATTTATCCAAATTAAAATATAGTTTATTGCGCAACGACCATTGATATACGCTATCTAAATCTATTTGTAGCTCCCGGCAACTACATAAATCTGAAATAGTATGAAATAGCTTAAAGTCGTCTGCATATATAAGGCATTTAGAAAAATGAATGACATCTACAATGTCGTTTATAAACAGTATAAACAATAAGGGGCCAAGGACGGACCCCTGAGGAACACCGGAAAGTACTAAATAGTCATGTGACTTGAATCCTTCAATAAAAACGTATTGTATTCTATCTCGCAGGTAAAATGAAATAAAGTTTACCATACACTGTGAGAAACCTATTTTCCCAAGTTTGGAGATTAATATTTCATGTGACACAGTGTCGAATGCTTTGGATAAATCCGTATAAATACAGTCGACCTGAGCCTTATTCTCTAAAGCATTTGACACAAATTGTGTAAATAATAATAAGTTTGTTGTAGTTGAACGACAACTAACGAATCCGTGTTGAAAATTACTAATGTAATGTCTCGTTTGAATTTGAATATATTTGAATAAAATTGTTTCGAATATTTTAGAAAAAGCACTTAAACACGAGATTGGTCTGTAGTTGCTTACTTGAGAGCGGTCACCTGATTTGAACAATGGACAAACTTTAGCTGTCTTCCAAAAAGACGGAAATGATTGAAGTTTTAACGATAAATTAAATATGTGATGAAGTGGTAATATAAATGATTCAGAGCAGCTCTTAACAATAAATTGTGACGCTTTTCCCCCTCTGTGGTGTCTGGTTCTCGGGCGCCTTTCTGAAACTGACCTTCGGGGGAATAGGAAGTGCGGATAGCTAGTCGTAGGTCCAGGGAAAGGAACACAATCACGAGATATGTCTATATTATTTATAACTAGGTTTATTGATGTGTTATTTACAATGTGAAAATGAAAAGAAAAATAGAAAGACTGGAAAAAGCTGCCCTGAGGCATTTACTGAATGATTTATCCTGACTATATATACCGATATTTACTGTATTTACATTTACTGTCCTGATTGAGACGCTATGATAGCAAAACAACTGCATTTACATTTACTGTACTGACTGAGACTCTAAGCAGAACAAAATTGAATTTACGTTTACTGTACAGACTGAAACGCTATATATTTTATAGTCAAGCAAAACTGAATTTAATTCCGCGTCTTTCGACTCTGTCGAATTTCTCGCAAACTCACCACCCGTTGTCTATGGACGTAAAGGCTACAGGGGACTGTAGACTTAGCTGAGTCGACAGGGAACTGTGGACTCCTTCTCAGACTTCTATGTTGCACCGGGAACGGCTGCTGCATAGAATGATCTTCTAGGCTGAGCCGGGAACGGCTGCTGCATAGAATGATCTTCTAAGCCTGGTGGCGTAGTATTTATACCCAGCTCGGGCTGAGTTTGGTTTGAACGCGCGCGTTTATAGTGTGGGAACTTTGCCGGTGTTCTGATTGGTCTAAAGGCGGGGTCTCATGGCGATTCTGATTGGCTGAGGGCCAGTGTTTGAAAACTATTTTTTTGTGACTTTAACATGTTACGAAAATATAATTTTCCAGCTTTTCTACGTTAAACATAATCAGGTATAATATATAAAATAATAACATTGACAAAATAAATACATTTTATTTTCCGTAGTTCGTTTTTTCACCGACGTAGCGCTAGTGGTGATCAGCTGGCTTCGTAGTTGTCAAATGGTTTCCTGTGGTGGATTTCTCTGAGCCCTGGAGGTGGATTTGTGGCGGTGATGTTCTCAACGTCCATCAGAGGGGTGCATACGGGCTAAGGCTTGTGGTAACATCGCTCGGCAGACGGCGATGCTCCCCACGTGTGACTGGTAGGTTCTAAACATGTGTTGGCGGAACAAATTACATTTTTACGCCCCGTTTCTTTAGACACCCTCGTGATGTCTGGTGCATGGCCCCTCTCAGAATGCCTATGAGGCCGTGGATCGCTGAAAACATCGTGACCTGCAGACCGCTTGGCTATGACAACTGGCTGGCGACCTTGCCATGAGACATGAACCGCAAACGTGGAGGCCCATAGTGAGACGAAAAATTGTGACTTCGTCACAAAATATAGGAACATTATCTGGACCAGTAGATTTAGAATTGTTTTGCGACTTGATTGCTTCCGAGATATCAAGAGTAGAAATGTTATTAATATTTACAAATATATTATTAAATTTTTGAACATCATCAGAATCAGAAACAGTATCGTCGTCTATCCTAAATACACTCTGGAAAAACTGTTTAAAACTGTTTGCAATTTGTTTACCACCAACTAATTCTTCATTATTAATATTATACATAGTTGTAGGAATTCCAGAATGCTGTTGTTTACTTTTGACAAAAGACCAGAAATTATTCTGACATGACTGATTAGCAATATTTTCTTGCATATCATTGATATATGAGTAATATAAATTTGAAGATATTTTTTTACATTTAGTACGATATTCTTTGAATTTAATTAAATGGAAGTTCTGACCAAATTCCCTGTAAAGTTTTCTATGGTGCTCCTTCTTTTTAATTAAAGTTATGAGTTCTTTATTAAACCATGTAGGATATTTACTCTTACGTCTTTGAATGAAAGAATAAGGGAAATAACTCTAGTGTTAGAAGTTTGTAGAAAGATACAAGAGAGACGGTTACATTAGTTTGAGCATGTCATGAGGAGAGATGGAGAATATATTAGAAAAAGAATGAATAGCTGAGAAATAGAAGGAAGATCAAAGATATGTTGGTAGGAATGTATCGCGGAAGACTTGAGAGAAAAGGTACTGAATAAGCAGCGCCGGATCTAGAACAAAAGTTAGGGTGGGCAAGATCTAAAAAGCCTCCCCCCCTCCACACCGTAATATACAGGTGTTCATTTTAAATGGACTACCATTGCTATCTCGAGAACTATAAAAGCTACAAAGACGGTTAAATGGGCAAACAATTTATATTTCACAAGACAAATGTAAAGAAAAGAAAAATATTTTTTTGGCCAGTGGTTCTCAAAATATGGGACGTAACTTTTTATTTTAAATGAGAACATATATTTTTTATTTCCTCATTCGCTGGAGAATTTAATTCTGAATTCAGTAATATAATATTTTTATACCCTTTATGTCACGAATTTTTTGAGAAAAAAGCTTATAAAATTTTATACTGATTTGACTAAAACATGGCTGTAATAAGAGTGCCACAAATAGAAAAAATAAATACAAGTTATATTTTTACATAGAATTATGGTGGATTTATACAGCGTAAGCTGTACTATACTACTATACAGAACTTTTACGATACATTTTTATAAAAAGTATGCACATGCTCTGTCGATACAAGTATATGTCAGATTTGTATTTAACAGGTTATTTTATTCGTAATACACTATGTTTCATTATATTTCCATAATTTCCATTTAATATAGTAATCTAAACTTTGACACTTGACACATGTCAGTCACAGTCACACAAAACAGACTATTCGTAATGCAGTATTTTTTATATTTATTTCCATTTAATATATTAGTTAAACTTTAACATATATATATATATATATATATATATATATATATATATATTAACCAGACAAAAACAAACTATAGCACAAGGCAGTAATAATTTTCTTAATATCACAACGTACCATAACGTGCCGTAACGTAGTAAGATAAAATTCTGGATTTATACAGCGTAAGCCGTAATGTCAAGTGTCAAAGTTTGGATTATTATTATTACAGCACGCTACGTTACGTTACGTAGCCTAACATATATATATATATATATATATATATATATATATATATATATATATATATATATATATATATATATATATATATATATATAGACATCATCGTAAAAAATCTGATGTGGCCAGCACATAACCTCTCGCCGTATATTTTACCTGGCTGTATGCATAAAGCAAAGAATATTTTTATAAATACAAATAATATATTCATATAAATCTATGACGTATAAACTTCTTTGTTATTCAATAATAGCATGTCTCAACATGAAGATATTTTACCATAAATTATGTTACAATAAATTACAAAGTAGAGTACTATATATAAATATTAGGCTGGTAACAGCAATTTTCAATTCGAACAACGTTGTTTACTTTCTCTTCATATTCTTCTAGTAAAAACATTAATTTTGGGCGGTCTAAAATGTATATATGGATTGTGCATCTATTCTTACATATCTTCTTTTACATTTTATTTTTTCATACATGTTATATCTAAATAACACTAATTCCCTTTAATAAAGTGACGGATAGATTGCACTCCGATTATTCTTTTATCGATGTGTAATTTTGTCAATATTTACAACTTACTTGAGAAGAATTTGATAGCTTTTTCGCAATTCAAAGTTACTCTAGTCTATAGTACTGGTGTACATTGTCCCATAATGTTGGAAACAAATTTAAGTCCTTCAACCTAGACTTGTCATCTCCATAATAGTCACAGATCAAGAATTAAGGGATTCTCCAAGTACATTTTTCGTTCATTACTCATTATTTCTGACACTGACATTTATCTGTCAGTTACACATAATTTAAATTATCAACTATTTTTCATGGCATTCTTTCGGCTGTCAAATTTATTACAACAGATTATTTTATATATTATACTTCTTTTATCTCTAAATCTATGGAATATATAATAAAATATTTAAATGTATCAGATAGAGAATTTAATTTTCTTTAATATTACCACGAAAAATTTTCAAAAAATAATATTTAGAAGATTTTTTTTCAAGAATCTTCTACTTCCGGTTGTCCAATTATTACCAAAACCTTTTCAGATCTTCCCATGAATGTCCGATTGGGATATACGTTGTTAAACAAATTTTAAGTCTTATAGTTTTTGAGTAACCGTCCTTCCAACATCCCACACACATACACACATACACACACACACACACACACACACATCCACACACACACACACACAGACATCATCGTAAAAATGTTAAAATCGGATTGTAGAGACCTTAAAACGTGCTTATTCAATAAAATCTGGATATGCGATTTTTAGCATGAATGCAATACCTCTCTTAGCGAGAGGTAAAAATGGTAAACGTACTTATTCACTAAAAATTCATGATTGAATATTTAGACCAAAGGCAATACCTATTTCTGACATGGAGAGTGCATCACAGGGATCAATTTTGTGCCATTTAAAATTAGAAATATTTGGTGTTGGTAGGGATTGAATCCGGTTCCTCAGATTCGCGACCATACACTCAGGCACGCGGCCACGAGACTCGATAGGTACATGTATTTAAATTAATAAAAATTAAATGGCGGGAGGTATTGTGTTGGTCGCATCAAATTTTTACCATTAATTAGCTATTCAAATATATGTAACCCCCCCCCCTTGTATTCGCGCTTGGTAGTTTTCACCTTTCGTCCAAATATGAATTTAACAAGATATTATAGCGGCATGATTTCTATTTAAGTTAGTTGTTTGTTATTTATAACTTGAGATTAACTATAACAAAAAATTCAAATTATACAGCAAAAATTTAAAAATAATGCCATTAAAATATTTTTGATTTAACTTAGTTGTAACATAGGTAACACCGATTTGAAGATGGTGTTACATTTTTAATTTGTTTAATCCAATAGAAAAAAATTGCAAAATATTACGGTATTAAAACATTTTTGATATAATTTAGTTGTAACTCCAGCGTGAAGATGGCGTTACATTTTTAATTTGTTTATAACTTAAGAGTGGGTTTAGCATAAAATTCAAGCTATACAGCAAAAAATTAGCAAAATATTACAGTATTAAAACATTTTTGATATAATTTAGTTGTAATTCCAGCATGAAGATGGAGTTACATTTTTAATTTGTTTATAACTTAAGAATGGATTTAGCAAAAAATTCAAGCTATACAGCAAAAAATAGCAAAATATGAGCAAAAAATTACAGTACCAAAACATTTTTGATTTAAGTTATTTCTAACTCCAGCGTGAAGTTGGCCTTATATTTTTAATTTGTTTATAACTTAAGAACGGATTCAGCAAAAAATTCAAGCTATACAGCAAAAAATAGCAAAAAATGAGCAAAAAATTACTATGTGAAGCAAGATGTGGCAACGCGATGTTGTAACTCCAACTTCACGGACCCGTAGATAATAGTTATTTACGTATGAATGGCCTAAAGAAAAAGGTTACACCTACGGTTTTTTGAGTACACACAGAGAACCTCCAGTCGGTATTATACTGTTACGTTTTTATTTATATGGGTGAAGTGTAAAACACAGACAAATATTATTAACTAAAAGAATACGTTTATTAAACGATAAATAATTAAGGATTAAAAATTAAAAGATAATAAAAACAACTAACACTATGATTAAATAATTATAAAAACTAAGAATATTATTAAATGCTTAAACACTACGATTATTTATCTATACAATATTTATATCACTACACTTATTTATATAACTACATTTATTTATCTTAACAACTGGTAAACTGTATATTTATATCACCAAGTTCATTGCTCGTTGCTTATATATATATATATATATATATATATATATATATATATATATATATATATATATATATATATATATATATATATACAGGGTGTTAATAAAAAAACTTTACACACTTTAGCAGGTGATAGTAGAGATGAAAACAAGAAAAAAATTCTAATACACTTAGGTCCAATACTCATTGGTTTTTAGAAAATTTATGTATGGAATTTGTACATAAGACACAGGATTGACGGAAGGTATTGTGCTGGCCACATCAGATTTAACAACTAAGGACTCTAGGTGTTTACGATCAAGTGCGTGAGTCTCTTCGACGACGGCTGCAACTTTGTTTACAATTGATCGTAAGCACCTAGAGTCCTTAGTTGTTAAATCTGATGTGGCCAGCACAATACCTTCCGTCAATCCTGTTTATTATGTACAAATTCCATACATAAATTTTCTAAAAACCAATGAGTATTGGACCTAAGTGTATTAGAATTTTTTTCTTGTTTTCATCTCTACTATCACCTGCTAAAGTGTGTAAAGTTTTTTTATTAACACCCTGTATATATATATATATATATATATATATATATATATATATATATCAGACTATCCCTCCACTTTCTTTCGGCCGATATTTATACAGCTTATATCATTCTAGAACCCTCTGAAGCAACAATGACCTGTATACAAAAGAAGTGGGTCATGGCGTAGTTAACCTCTAGCCGGCGCGTCGCGGGGATTTTAACATCTGGGAAATTCCGGGATTACGTCATCGCTCTGGTACATTCTTTCAGCAGCGCACGTATACTTTTCTCTCCGGGGCTCACGTCACACTGCCCCATCCTTAAGACTGTTTCGTCATGTCATTCTCTAGCAGATGATCCTTCAAGTCACACAGCGAGCTCCATAAATTGCGATATGACGGCTTCTGGTACGAGCGTGGTTTTGCGACCAGGTAGTAGATATACCGCTGCTTTTCTGTATTGCTATCCCTCAGTCGTAGCGTCTTCCCGACGGATGGACCTTGGTTGACCAAATTTTGTCTTAAAGACTGACGCTATGCCGCGTGACATCTTTAAATCTTCCGATACGCAGTGACCGAGGGAATAATCTGAGGACACGGTGAACAGGTCTCGATGTTCTTCTGTCGTTACGCCATACCGCGCCTTGTGACCAAAGGAATACTGTTCCATGAAGTCTTTAAAAGTCGGTTCCTGAGCTATGATCCGACGAACCGTTGCTCCATGCTGGTCTTCATTGTTGTCACCGGCGAACGGGGCTAGCCCATTAAAGTGTACTACTCTCGGCTTCCCGGTAGGTGCTTTCCTAATTCTGTATATCACGTCGTTTATTCTCTTAACGACCTCATATGGACCTTCCCAATTTCTTTGTAGCTTTGGTGATAAACTTCGGCGCCTTTGAGGATTGTAAAGCCACACTAAATCCCCTGGTTGGTATCCACCTTTTTCTGCCTTGATGTCATACTGGTCCTTCATTCGGTCGCTGGCAGCTTGAGTGTTTGTGCGGACTTGTTCATGAATGTCGTCCATTCTTCTCCGTAAGTCCGTTACGTAATCTTCCCCGGCCAGATCTTCCCCAGGTTTACTGTCGAACACCAAGTCACATGGCAGGCGCAACTCAGGCCCGAATAAGATGTTCGCAGGACTTTGCCCTGTGGTTTCATGCACGGATGAACGATAAGCCATTAAGAAGAGTTCTCTTCTCAGTTCCATCGTTATTTTCCACCAAACGCTTTAACAGGCCATCTTCAATCATCATTGAGTCCCATTGCGCCCAGTTCGATTTTACACTCTGTGAGTGTGGTGCAACTTCTTCCCATCTTGGTTTTCTCTCTTCTGCTTTCCATTCCAGTATAATTTTCAAATTCGGGTCATTTTCTTGGTCTTCGCGTAGTCCATCGGGCTGCCAATTATCACCAACTACTGTTGTCCTGGCGACAATAAAATGTTTGTTTTCCAGTCGACTACAATGCTTGCACTCATCTTGGCATGGCCTTCTGGACAATGCGTCAGCATTACGATGGCTGGTACCCGTCCTATGATCGATTTTGAAATCGTATTCCTGTAGTCTTTCAATCCATCTAGCCACCTGACCTTCAGGGTTCTTGAATTGTAGCAGCCATTTTAATGCAGCATGGTCAGTTCTAATTAAAAATCTTCTTCCGTACAAATATTTGTAGAAATGTTCCACGGATTTCACGACTGCCAAGAGTTCTTTTCTGGTCACACAGTAATTCCTTTCTGGTTTTGACAAGGTCTTACTAAAGTAGGCAATAACCTTCTCATGCTCGTCATGTATCTGGGAAAGAACGCCGCCAATTTCGACGTTGCTGGCATCTGTGTCTAGTATAAACTCTCCTTCAGGTAAAGGATAACTCAAGACGGGTGCGCTTGTCAAAGCATGTTTTAGTTCTTTAAATGCAGCTTTACAGTCCATTTCCCAGATAAATCTTCTTCCTTCTTCAGTAAGCCTTGTCAGTGGCTTGGCTATGTTGGCAACTCCAGGTACATATCGTCGATAATAGATACACAAACCAAGAAAATTTCTAAGTTCGTGTTTATCCCTAGGTGCTGGCCAGTCTCTCACAGCCTTTATCTTCTGGTCAACTGCAATACCCTTACCGGAAACCACGTGTCCAAGGTAATGAACTTCTCTTTGAAACAGGTGACACTTCTTCGGGCTAAGTTTCAGGTTAGCCTTCCTCAATCTCTGGAAAACCTCTTCCAAATTCTTCATGTGGTCCTCGAATGTCTTACCTACCACAATAATATCGTCGAGGTACACTAAACACGTTTTCCAAGATAGCCTAGCTAATACTGTTTCCATGAGTCGTTTAAACGTTGCGGGAGCATTGCAAAGCCCAAACGGCATTACTGTGAATTGCCAGAGTCCTGTACCAATGGTGAAGGCTGTCTTCTCCTTGTCTTTTGGATCCAAATCTACTTGCCAGTAACCGCTCTTTAGATCCAAAGTGGAGAAAATCTTTGAGCCAGCCAAGGTATCGAATGTGTCGTCTATTCGAGGTAGCGGGTAGCTATCCTTCTTCATCACGTTGTTGAGTTGACGATAATCGACGGAAAATCGTCTAGAGCCATCCTTCTTCTTCACTAACACCACTGGAGAAGCCCAAGGACTGCTTGAAGGTTCGATTACTCCTTCCATCTTCATGTCCTCAATAATTCTTTCGGCTTCCTCACGCTTCGCCAATGGCAGTCTTCTTGCTGGTTGGCGGATGGGTCTTGCGTCTCCGGTATCTATTTTATGGTTAACTACATTAGTTCTTCCGTTGGCTTTCTTGTCATAATGGAATACATCTTGAAACCTCCCAATTAAATTCTTCGCCTTGGTTCTTTGGTCGGCGGTCAACTCTTCAAACAATGTTGTCAATTATTGATTAACGTGTCCGGAACTTTCTGAGATGTGTTCCCTTTGGCCTTTACAGTTCGGATAATCGAGGATACTGCCATGCATTCTCCTACAATTGTTCCTGTCTTCAGAACAACAGGATAAAAATTTACGTTCATTATTCGAACTGGTATTACCTGACTGGCTTTGATCAGTGATTTTCCTAGAACAATTCCAGTACCAGTTTTGACGTCATCATTTCTGGGTTCAAGCATAACAATATTTCCCTCACAGAAAGTACCATCTAATTGTGCTTTCACAATAGTTTCACTTCGTTCTGGAAGGGCAACTTCTTCGGCCATTAGTACACGCACAGCCTTGTCGTCTCGTGGATTTAATATGAGTTCTTCTTCATTGACCATCATCACCCCCTTCTTAAGGTCAAGCTTAAAACCATGCTTTGTCATTGCGTGCATCCCGAGTATTAATTCATCTTCAATTTCAGCTACCAGCGCACTATGTTTAAAGGAGGTGTTTCCAATAGTGATGGTGACATCTACTTCTCCTAATGCGGTAGCTTGTTCTCCCGTCGCTGTGCGTAATCGCTACTTAGTTGGTTGAAGATGCGTCTAGCCAGTTTTCTTCGCCAAGTCGGGTCTAATTATAGTTTTTGTCGCACCCGTATCCAGTAGCATTTTCAGTGGCCTTCCATTAATAGAGCCGTCCACGTAGATGCTATTGGATTTATGATGAAGGGATGCGACATAACTGATGGATTGTGGAGCTACTAGATTACGGGTCGACAGTTGCCCCTTTGCATCAACCCGATTTAGTTTTCCGACTCCTTGTCTTCTTTTGTCGATTCCGTTTTCTTTTGTATTTTTCTGCAAAGTCTCTGCGGATGTCCCAATTCACCGGAGTTCCAACAGCGGAGTTTCTTAAGAAACTTCCGGAAAATACTTCACTTGCAATTCGTCGCACTGTCTCTTCTAGATCTTCAGTTTTCCTTTCTCTCAGCATCGATATTTCGCACTCGTGATTGGTTACGTGAAGCTTGTTTGGCGCTTCATGCTCTAATGCATATGAGAGTGCGTCAATTAGAGTTTTTGGACGGGCCAATCGCAATGCTTGCTGAGTTTCGCTGTCTCGAACTCCATAGATGAATGATTGACTGGCTAAGCACTCCAAAACGCTGTCAGGAGCTGTAGGATGTGCGAGGCGAACCAAACAGGCTACGTCGGCTTCAAATTCTTGCAGGCTTTCTTTTGAACTCTGATACCGGTTCCTCAGCTGCGTTTGGTATACCTGCTCCAGATGCGCATTCCCATATCGCATATCCAACCGCTTGACTAGTTGGTCATAGTCTTCTTGTTCTTCTTCCTTTAGCGTTTGTAAGATATCGATGGCTTCCCCGCGCAACGAGACAATCAATGCCGTAGCCTTCTCCTCGGACGTCCAATTATTTGCTTTTGCGGCCGCTTCAAATTGTTTTAAATAATTCGGTCACGAAGACTTCCCATCAAATTCCGGTGTTTTTATGTGCAATTTTGAAGTAGTATCAGGTTTTACTACCTCTCTTCCTTCTATTAGACTTGGCTCAGCAACTTCGGAATTCGACATTGACGACGATGTCTTTTTAGTGAACTTTTGTTGAATTTCTTCAATCTTCTTGTCATACTCATCTTTTAAAGTCTTCACGCCTTCTTCAGTATTTTGTATTAATTTTTCTTCTGAATTTCTAGAATTTTCTTCCAATTTTTCTTCTAAACTTCTAGAATTTTCTTCTAATTTTTCTTTTAATTTTTGTTCTAATTCTCCTGTCAATTCTTCTTTTAATGTTCGAGAATTTTCTTCTAATTTAATTTTTAATGTTCTACAATTTTCTTCTGCCTTTCTAGAACTCTCCTCTAATTTTTGTTCTAATTTTTCTGTCAATTCTCCTTTTAATGTTCGAGAATTTTCTTCCGCTTGTCTAGAATTCTCCTCCAATTTTTGTTCTAATGTTCTAGAACTTTCTTCTGATTTTCTAGAACTTTCCTCTAATTTTTGAGCTCTATAAAGCTGGCTCAGCATTTTCATCTCACAGCAATAAACATAGTACTAATATTTAAAGCTCATTTATTGGTAATTTATTATTCATGTTTAAAATTTATTGCTTTTGCCGATTCGGAGAAAATTGATGTGAGCTAGCTTAAAGACAAGCTAGCTCACAACCAAAAATTAAAAAAAAACATGTCACAAGACATAATACGATCTGTTATAATTTATTGCTCTATTTAAAAATTTATTGCTTGCAAATAATCAAGGTTTTCGTTAAACAAACTGCATATCACACGTTTTAGCCTACTAAATGAATATCTGACTTCACAAAATGCTTTTCTACGGAAATTATATTTTATCGCAGGTCATTATTAGTTTTCAATAATATTTACGCGTGTGAGCTGCAGCAATAAATTATTTAAGGGGCGCATTTAGCTAAAACTCCAATTTTACAGGATTATCTCGCAACAAAAACTATCTGTCGCTATAGGCCACATCAAAAACTGTTGTTGTACGGAAATTATACTTTCTCACAGGTCACAAATTTGTTATCAACAATATACACGTGTGTGAGGTGAAGCAATAAATTATTTTAGCCGCACCTTTAGCATATACTTTACTTTTTTAGGAATATCTCGCAACAAAAACTATCTGTCGCTATAGGGCACTTCAAAAACTGTTTTTCTACAGAATTATACTTTCTCGCAGGTCACAAATTAGTTATCAACAATATACACTTGTGTGAGCTGAAACAATAAATTATTTTAGCCGCCAATTTAGCATAAACTCTACTTTTTTAGGAATATCTCGCAACAAAAACTATTTGTCACTATAGAGCACTTCAAAAACTGCTTTTCTACGGTAATTATACTTTCTTGCAGGTCACAAATTAGTTATCAACAAAATACACGTTTGTGAGCTGAAGCAATAAATTATTTTAGCCGCCAGTTTAGCTTAAACTAGTCATTTTTAGGAATATCTCGCATCAAAAAATATCTGTTGCTATAGGGCACTTCAATAACTGTTGGTCTACGGAAATTATACTTCCTCGCAGGTCACAAATTTGTTATCAACAATATACACGTGTGTGAGGTGAAGCAATAAAATATTTTAGCCGCACCTTTAGCATAAACTCTACTTTTTTAGGAATATCTCACAACAAAAAATAACTGTCGCTATAGGGCACTTCAAAAACGGTTTTTCTACGGTAATTATACTTTTTTGCAGGTCACAAATTAGTTATCAACAATATACACGTATGTGAGCTGGAGCAATAAATTATTTTAGCCGCCAATTTAGCTTAATCTCGATTTTTTAGGAATATCTCGCAACAAAAAATATTTGTCTCTATAGGGCACTTCAAAAACTGCTTTTCTACGGTAATTATACTTTCTCGCAGGTCACAAATTACTTATCAACAATATACACGTGTGTGAGCTGGAGCAATAAATTATTTTAGCCGCCAATTTAGCTTAATCTCGATTTTTTTAGGAATATCTCGCAACAAAAAATATTTGTTTCTATAGGGCACTTCAAAAATTGCTTTTCTACGGTAATTATACTTTCTCGCAGGTCACAAATTACTTATCAACAATATACACGTGTGTGAGCTGGAGCAATAAATTATTTTAGCCGCCAATTTAGCTTAAACTCGACTTTTTTAGGAATATCTCGCAACAAAAACTATCTGTCGCTATAGGGCACTTCAAAAACTGTTTTTCTACGGTAATTATACTTTCTTGTAGGTCACAAATTAGTTATCAACAATATACACGTGTGTGAGCTGGAGCAATAAATTATTTTAGCCGCCAATTTAGCTTAATCTCGATTTTTTTAGGAATATCTCAAACCAAAAATATTTGTCTCTATAGGGCACTTCAAAAACTGCTTTTCTACGGTAATTATACTTTCTCGCAGGTCACATATTACTTATCAACAATATACACGTGTGCGAACTGGAGCAATAAATTATTTTATCCGTGAATTTAGCTTAAACTGGACTTTTTTGGAATATCTCGCAACAAAAACTATCTGTCGGTATAGGGCACTTCGAAAACTTCTTTTCTACGGTAATTATACTTTCTCGCAGGTCACAAATTAGTTATCAACAATTTCTGTAGAAAAACATTTTTTAAGTGCCCTATAGCGACAGATAGTTTTTTTGCGAGATATGTCTGTAAAAGTGGAGTTTAAACTAAATTGGCGGCTAAAGTAATTTATTGCTCAAGCTCACACACGTGTATATAGTTGGTAACTAATTTGTGATCTACGAGAAAGTATAATTTCTGTAGAAAAACATTTTTGAAGTGCCCTATAGCGACAGATAGTTTTTGTTGGGAGATATGTCTGTAAAAGTGGAGTTTAAGCTGAATTGGCGGCTAAAGTAATTTATTGCTCAAGCTCACACACGTGTATATAGTTGGTAACTAATTTGTGATCTGCGAGAAAGTATAATTTCTGTAGAAAAACATTTTTGATGTGCCTTATAGCGACAGATAGTTTTTGTTGGGAGATATTCCTAAAAAACTAGAGTTTAAGCTAAATTGGCGGCAAAATAATTTATTGCTCTAGCTCACACACGTGTATATTGTTGATAACTAATGTGTGATCTGCGAGAAAGTATAATTTCCGCAGAAAAACATTTTTGAAGTGCCCTATAGCGACAGATAGTTTTTGTTGCGAGTTATGTCTGTAAAAGTGGAGTTTAAGCTAAATTCGAGGCTAAAATAATTTCTTGCTTCAGCTCACACACGTGTATATTGTTGATAACTAATTTGTGACTCGCCAGAAAGTATAATTTCTGTAGAAAAACATTTTTGAAGTGCCCTATAGCGACAGGTAATTTTTGTTGCGAGATATTTCTGTAAAAGTCGAGTTTAAGCTAAATTCGGGGCTGAAATAATTTATTGCTCGAGCTCACACACGTGCATATAGTTGATAACTAATGTGTGACCTGCGAGAAAGTATAATTTCTGTAGAAAAATATTTTTGAAGTGCCCTATAGCGACAGGTAATTTTTGTTGCGAGATATTTCTGTAAAAGTCTAGTTTAAGCGAAATTCGGGGCTAAAATAATTTATAACTCCAGCTCACACACGTGTATATTGTTGATAACTAATGTGTGACCTGCGAGAAAGTATAATTTCTGTAGAAAAACATTTTTGAAGTACCCTATAGCGACAGATAGTTTTTGTTGCGAGATATTTCTGTAAAAGTCGAGTTTAAGCGAAATTCGGGGCTAAAATAATTTATAACTCCAGCTCACACACGTGTATATTGTTGATAACTAATGTGTGACCTGCGAGAAAGTATAATTTTTGTAGAAAAACATTTTTGAAGTACCCTATAGCGACAGGTAATTTTTATTGCGAGATATTTCTGTAAAAGTCGAGTTTAAGCTATATTCGGGGCTAAAATAATTTATAACTCCACCTCACACACGTGTTTATTGTTGATTACTAATGTGAGACTTGCGAGAAAGTATAATTTCTGTAGAAAAACATTTTTGAAGTGCCCTATAGCGACAGGTAATTTTTGTTGCGAGATATTTCTGTAAAAGTCGAGTTTAAGATAAATTCGGGGCTAAAATAATTTATAACTCCAGCTCACAGACGTGTATCTTGTTGATAACTAATGTGTGACCTGCGAGAAAGTATAATTTCTGTAGAAAAACAGTTTTTGAATTGCCCTATAGCGACAGATAGTTTTTGTTGCGAGATATTCCTAAAAAAGTCGAGTTTAAGCTAAATTCGGGGCTAAAATAATTTATAACTCCAGTTCACACAAGAGTATATTGTTGATAACTAATGTGTGACCTGCGAGAAAGTATAATTTCTGTAGAAAAATATTTTGGAAGTGCCCTATAGCGACAGGTAATTTTTGTTGTGAGATATTTCTGTAAAAGTCGAGTTTAAGCGAAATTCGGAGCTAAAATAATTTATAACTCCAGCTCACACACGTATATATTGTTGATAACTAATGTGTGACCTGCGAGAACGTATAATTTCTGTAGAAAAACATTTTTGAAGTGCCCTAGAGCGACATATAGTTTTTGTTGCGAGATATTCCTAAAAAAATCGAGTTTAAGCTAGATTCGCGGATAAAATAATTTATTGCTCCAGCTCACACACGTGTATATTGTTGATAAGTAATTTGTGACCTGCGAGAAAGTATAATTTCCGTAGAACAACAGTTTTTGAAGTGCCCTATAGCGACAGATAATTTTTGTAGCGAGATATTCCTCAAAAAGTACAGTTTATGCTAAATTGGCGGCTAAAATAATTTATTGCTTCAGATCACACACGTGTACATTGTTGATAAGTAATTTTTGACCTGCGAGAAAGTATAATTACCGTAGAAAAGCAGTTTTTGAAGTGCCCTATAGCGACAAATAGTTTTTGTTGCGAGATATTCCTAAAAAAGTAAAGTATATGCTAAAGGCGCGGCTAAAATAATTTATTGCTCCAGCAACAGATAGTTTTTGTTGCGAGATAATCCTGTAAAATTGGAGTTTTAGCTAAATGCGCCCCTTAAATAATTTATTGCTGCAGATCACACGCGTAAATATTATTGAAGACTAATAATGACCTGCGATAAAGTATAATTTCTGTAGAAAAACATTTTTGAAGTGCCCTATAGCGACAGGTAATTTTTGTTGCGAGATATTTCTGTAAAAGTCGAGTTTAAGCTAAATTCGGGGCTGAAATAATTTATTGCTCGAGCTCACACACGTGCATATAGTTGATAACTAATGTGTGACCTGCGAGAAAGTATAATTTCTGTAGAAAAATATTTTTGAAGTGCCCTATAGCGACAGGTAATTTTTGTTGCGAGATATTTCTGTAAAAGTCTAGTTTAAGCGAAATTCGGGGCTAAAATAATTTATAACTCCAGCTCACACACGTGTATATTGTTGATAACTAATGTGTGACCTGCGAGAAAGTATAATTTCTGTAGAAAAACATTTTTGAAGTACCCTATAGCGACAGATAGTTTTTGTTGCGAGATATTTCTGTAAAAGTCGAGTTTAAGCGAAATTCGGGGCTAAAATAATTTATAACTCCAGCTCACACACGTGTATATTGTTGATAACTAATGTGTGACCTGCGAGAAAGTATAATTTTTGTAGAAAAACATTTTTGAAGTACCCTATAGCGACAGGTAATTTTTATTGCGAGATATTTCTGTAAAAGTCGAGTTTAAGCTATATTCGGGGCTAAAATAATTTATAACTCCACCTCACACACGTGTTTATTGTTGATTACTAATGTGAGACTTGCGAGAAAGTATAATTTCTGTAGAAAAACATTTTTGAAGTGCCCTATAGCGACAGGTAATTTTTGTTGCGAGATATTTCTGTAAAAGTCGAGTTTAAGATAAATTCGGGGCTAAAATAATTTATAACTCCAGCTCACAGACGTGTATCTTGTTGATAACTAATGTGTGACCTGCGAGAAAGTATAATTTCTGTAGAAAAACAGTTTTTGAATTGCCCTATAGCGACAGATAGTTTTTGTTGCGAGATATTCCTAAAAAAGTCGAGTTTAAGCTAAATTCGGGGCTAAAATAATTTATAACTCCAGTTCACACAAGAGTATATTGTTGATAACTAATGTGTGACCTGCGAGAAAGTATAATTTCTGTAGAAAAATATTTTTGAAGTGCCCTATAGCGACAGGTAATTTTTGTTGTGAGATATTTCTGTAAAAGTCGAGTTTAAGCGAAATTCGGAGCTAAAATAATTTATAACTCCAGCTCACACACGTATATATTGTTGATAACTAATGTGTGACCTGCGAGAACGTATAATTTCTGTAGAAAAACATTTTTGAAGTGCCCTAGAGCGACATATAGTTTTTGTTGCGAGATATTCCTAAAAAAATCGAGTTTAAGCTAGATTCGCGGATAAAATAATTTATTGCTCCAGCTCACACACGTGTATATTGTTGATAAGTAATTTGTGACCTGCGAGAAAGTATAATTTCCGTAGAACAACAGTTTTTGAAGTGCCCTATAGCGACAGATAATTTTTGTAGCGAGATATTCCTCAAAAAGTACAGTTTATGCTAAATTGGCGGCTAAAATAATTTATTGCTTCAGATCACACACGTGTATATTGTTGATAAGTAATTTGTGACCTGCGAGAAAGTATAATTACCGTAGAAAAGCAGTTTTTGAAGTGCCCTATAGCGACAAATAGTTTTTGTTGCGAGATATTCCTAAAAAAGTAAAGTATATGCTAAAGGCGCGGCTAAAATAATTTATTGCTCCAGCAACAGATAGTTTTTGTTGCGAGATAATCCTGTAAAATTGGAGTTTTAGCTAAATGCGCCCCTTAAATAATTTATTGCTGCAGATCACACGCGTAAATATTATTGAAGACTAATAATGACCTGCGATAAAGTATAATTTCCGTAGAAAAGCATTTTTCGAAGTCAGATATTCATTTAGTAGGCTAAAACGTGTGGTATGCAGTTTGTTTAACGAAAACCATGATTATTTGCAAGCAACAAATTTTTAAATAGAGCAATAAATTATAACAGATCGTATTCTGTCTTGTGGCAAGTTTTTTATTAAATTTTTTGTTGTGAGCTAGCTTGTCTTTAAGGTTTACATCAATTTTCTCCGAATCGGCAAGAGCAATAAATTTTAAACATGAGTAATAAATTAGCAATAAATGAGCTTTAAATATTAGAACTATGTTTATTGTTGTGAGATGTAACAAAGTAGAGCTTATGCTAAAGGCGCGGCTAAAATAATTTATTGCTCCAGCTCACACAAGTGTATATTGTTGATAATTAATTTGTGACCTGCGAGAAAGTATACTTTCCGTAGAAAAACAGTTTTTGAAGTGCCCTATAGCGACCGATAGTTTTTATTGCGTGATATTCCTAAAAAAGTCGAGTTTAAGCTAAATTGGCGGCTAAAATAATTTATTGCTCCAGCTCACACACGTGTATATTGTTGATAACTAATTTGTGACCTGCCAGAAAGTATAATTACCGTAGAAAAGCAGTTTTTGAAGTGCCCTATAGCGACAGATAATTTTTTGTTGCGAGATATTCGTAAAAAAAGTAGAGTTTAAGCTAAAGGCGCAGCAAAAATAATTTATTGCTCCAGCTCACACAAGAGTATATTATTTATAACTACTCTGTGACCTGCGAGAAAGTATAATTTCCGTAGAAAAACAGTTTGTGAAGTTCCCTATAGCGACAGATAGGTTTTGTTGCGAGATATCCCTAAAAAAGTCGAGTTTAAGCTAAATTCGCGGCTAAAATAATTTATTGCTTCAGCTCACACAAGTGTATATTGATGATAACTAATATGTGACCTGCGAGAAAGTATAAATACCGTAGAAAAGTAGTTTTTGAAGTGCCCTATAACGACAGATATTTTTTGTTGCGAGATATTCCTAAAAAAGTAAAGTTTATGCTAAATTGGCGGCTAAAATAATTTATTGTTTCAGCTCACACACGTGTATATTGTTGATAAGTAATTTATGCCCTGCGAGAAAGTATAATTTCCGTAGAAAAAGTTTTTGATGTGCCCTATAGCGACACATAGTTTTTGTTGCGAGATATTCCTAAAAAAATCGAGTTTAAGCTTAATTCGCGGATAAAATAATTTATTGCTCCAACTCACACACGTGCATATTGTTGATAACTTATTTGTGACCTGCGAGAAAGTATAATTTCCGTAGAAAAACAGTTTTTGAATTGCCCTATAGCGACAGATATTTTTTGTTGCGAGATATTCCTAACAAAGTCGAGTTTAAGCTTAATTCGCGAATAAAATAATTTATTGCTCCAACTCACACACGTATATATTGTTGATAACTAATTTGTGCCCTGCGGGAAAGTATAATTTCTGTAGAAAAACAGGTTTTGAAGTGCCCGATAGCAACAGATAGTTTTTGTTGCGAGATATTCCTAAAGAAGTAAAGTATATGCTAAAGGTGCGGCTAAAATAATTTATTGCTTCACCTCACACACGTGTGTATTGTTGATAACAAATTTGTGACCGCGAGAAAGTATAATTTCCGTAGAACAACAGTTTTTGAACTGGCCTATAGCGACAGATAGTTTTTGTTGCGAGATATTCCTGTAAAATTGGAGTTTTAGCTAAATGCGCCCCTTAAATAATTTATTGCTGCAGCTCACACGCGTAAATATTATTGAAAACTAATAATGACCTGCGATAAAATAAAAGCATTTTTTGAAGTCAGATATTCATTTAGCAGGATAAAACGTGTGGTATGCAGTTTGTTTAACGAAAACCTTGATTATTTGCAAGCAATAAATTTTTAAATAGAGCAATAAATTATAACAGATAGTATTCTGTCTTGTGACATGTTTTTTTTTTAATTTTTGGTTGTGAGCTAGCTTGTCTTTAAGCTAGCTCACATCAATTTTCTCCGAATCGGCAAAAGCAATAAAATTTTAAACATGAGTAATAAATTAGCAATAAATGAGCTTTAAATATTAGTACCATTTTTATTGTTGTGAGATGAAAATGCTGAGCCAGCTCTATAGAGCTTAATTTTTGTTCTAATTTTTCTATCTGTTTACCAATGTTGCATACGTCAGCCAGAATTTCTTATAGGTAATCTTCAGGATTTTCACCAGCATCGGTTAATGCCTACCGCAGTCTTTCTTGAAGTGTTGCCTTTCTTCCTGTTGTTTCCACATCCCGTTCTTCCAGTTCTCTCTTGAGATCACCTACTTTTAATTCACTTACTTTTATTTGTTTAGTCGCCATTTTATTTATTTTTATTTACACTTCACAGTTATTAACAACCCCACACCTGACACCAATTGTTACGTTTTTATTTATATGGGTGAAGTGTAAAACACAGACAAATATTATTAACTAAAAGAATACGTTTATTAAACGATAAATAATTAAGGATTAACAATTAAAAGATAATAAAAACAACTAACACTATGATTAAATAATTATAAACACTAATAATATTACTAAATTACACTACGATTATTTATCTATACAATATTTATATCACTACACTTATTTATATAACTACATTTATTTATGTTAACAACTGGTAAACTGTATATTTATATCACCAAGTTAATTGCTCGTTGCTTATATATATCAGACTATCCCTCCGCTTTCTTTCGGCCGGTATTTATACAGCTTATATCATTCTAGAACCCTCTGAAGCGACAATGACCTGTATACAAAAGAAGTGGGTCACGGCGTAGTTAACCTCTAGCCGGCGCGTCGCGGGGATTTCAACATCTGGGAAATTCCGGGATTACGTCATCGCTCTAGTACATTCTGTCAGCGGCGCACGTATACTTTTCTCTCCGGGGCGCACGTCAGAATACAAATATAGATAAACCAAAGCATGCGTCGCCATTTATGTTACAGTTACGGTAGTGTTGTACACATGTTCATTTTTTTTTTTTTTCGTTATATTATTAATAATTAAATACATACTTTTAAAATTCTATCATTCAATAAAGGTTAGTATCATTACCAGGCGATTTGGTATTTTTTACAGTTCGACGGACGGTAAAAATGAGGCGACCGGCGTAATATTCAATTTTCCGCCAAAGCAGATGTAAAGTAATTTATATTATAATTCAGGAGAGTGATCTTTTACGCTCGTACTGGAGATCTGTGAAGACACTTTCCTAACCTAATACATATAAAAACGTTCCCGCTTAAATTATTTAAAACTTAAAGCTATTACAGCACCCACAAGAGTTCGTTAATAGCTTATTCAAGTGCTATAATGCTTAGTACAATTTATTATCTTAAGGTTGGTGGCTATGAATCTTAAAATATATCAAATGTCAAATCTCGCTAAATAAAACAATAGATTAATAAGAATTTTATTTTTTATATAAAATTAAATCTAAAAGAGAGACTAAGAAGAAGAAAAGAAATATAGTAATAAAGATAGAAAGAAATGGAAAATATCATAGATAGTTGGTGTTACAGAAATAAGGTTTAAATTAGAAGGTATCACCAACTGACACCAAATTCTCTAAATTTTTAAATTACGATTTTTTTAAATGGCATAAAAGGATTCAAATAGAAAAAAAACTGATGTGGCCAGCACAATACCTTCCGTCAATCCTGTGTATTATGTATAAATTCCATACATAAATTTTCTTACAAAATATTCTAAATTTCCAGTAAAATTATTTCATAAACAAACTATGCAAATTGCACTTGACACTCACATCTTATTCTTCTTCTTTAGCTTTTCCCATTCGTTACGGGTCGCTATTTTTTATTTTCTTCTTCCACTCATTTCTGTTTTGCGTGTCGTTCTTATTCAGTTCCTTTATTTCAAGTCTTTCACAATACAGTCCTTTGGTCTTCCTCTGTTTCTTCAATTACTAAGCAATTCATTCTTCTTCCAATATATTTTTTATCTCTTCTCGTGACATGTTCAAACCAATGTAATCGTGTCTCTTGTATCTTTCTAGAAACTTCTAATACTAGAGTTATTTCCGTTATTCTTTCATTCCTTACCGTATCGAAAACAAGCAATCGGAAGTAAAATTTGTTGAACGACATTGTTAGCCTAGCAATTGCTTGATTTGCTCGCAAGCAATCCAAGCGCCAAATTTCTCGCTTGTCTTGCTAACTTATGAAATATAATGGCGGGAAATGCTAATTATACATATGTATATGAATTTAACTTGTATGTTTCTATCTCATACTATGGTGTGTTTATATCAATTACTTGTCAAAACGGCTTTCAAAATTTTGTGATGAATGTTCATAACATTGTGAAATTTGAAATATTTTCTTAGACCTAAAAAAATGTTCAAAATTAATAATATTAATTGTTTGTGTGGTTGGCACTTGGTGAAACATTTTAAATAATTAAAATAAAAACATTTGGTAAATTTCACGAATTATAATATTTATTATATTGACACGACGCGGTTCGACCCTGCGGTGTATACTGTTACAATGTTACAAACATTTACATTGACATCACTTATAACTAAATTCAATGTTGAGTAGTGGGGAGGTGCTTACATCTAACTGTTCATTGACTATATTTTTCTTGGAATTAGCCGCTTTCCTGATTTCCAAATTCTCTAATGAGTTAAGCTTAAGGCCTTTCGGTTCGGTATGTAGGACTTTGTAATCTTTAAAGGAATGATTGTTTTCAATGCAGTGTTGGGAAATTTGTATTTGTTTGTATGGATATGTGTTCTTTCATCCTTAACTTGAAATTTCTACCGCTTTGACCTATGTAAATAGCATCACATTCTTTACACTGAATTTCATATACTCCGGACAATTCATTTTTATTAATTTTTGGTTTGTTGTTTATCAAGGTTTTGCCTAAAGTAATTTTTTTGGTGGCGACGGTATTAATGTTTAGATTTTTTAGTATTGAAGAAACATTTTTTGTGTGGTTTTTGGAATGTAATTAAATAAACCCAATTTGTTTTGTTATTTGTTTGCAAAGGTGTGTAAATAATGTTCAAGATGCGCTTTTTATTCTTATTTATTAATAATTTGTCGATAATGTCCTCTTTGTAGCCATTATTGGCAGCTATTTGTTTAATTATTCTCAGTTCTTTGTCAAAGTTTGTTTTATTTAATGGGATGGTTGTTAATCTGTGAATCATACTATGAAAGGCTGAGAGTTTTACTGTAAGGGATTGATTAGAACTCATAGATATTGAAGTATCTGTGACAGTGGATTTTCTATAAATGTCGTATTCTATTGTGTTATTATTATTTATAATTGTTAGATCTAGTAAGTTAAGTTTCTTGCTTGATTCTTTTTCTAAAGTGAATTGTATATTTTATTAATTTCCTCCACTAGTTTTTTTTTATGTTCTTGATGGTGTTACGCTCCTTTTTGTTATCATTTATTGTTGTGGTTGCGGCAAAATCTTTATGGATAATTCTGGCTATTTGGTGTTTTTCAAAGTTTGTTGGTATGTTATTATCAAAGTATGTGAGTCCTATCTCGGCATTAATTGCAAGTTCCTCAAACATTGATTGGTTTGGTTTTACTCTCGGGGAATATTTAAGTCCTTTTTCCAAGATTTGTAGTTCTTCTGCGTTAAATTCACTATTCGTTAAATTCTGCACTCTTGGGTATAAATTGTGGATTAGTTCTGGTGGCTTTTCATTGAATTGCTTTGTCCGTTTTGTGGCTTTTTCTTGTTTTAATTTGTACAATTTTTGTTTAAGTCTCTGGAATTGTTTAAAAATTGTTTGTTTGGTGTCTTCTGTTATTTCTCTATCAATTACTTCAAATTCAATAGGATGTAGATGGTGCGTTAGTTCGGTATGAATCAGTTTTTGGTGTAAACCGAGATTGTTCCTTCTTACGTATATTTTTCTTATTTCTTTAAATATCCAGATCTTGTGGGCTTCTGATATGGTGTTTTGTGCTTCCCAGGAGTTCAAATTGCACATAATTTTCATATAAGTAGGTGTAACGTCATGTTGTTTTTCTTTATACGAGTGAGGAATTGGTCTAACTCTCTGTCTGTTCCTGTCCATATGCAAAATATATCATCTACGTATCGTGCCCAAAATTTGATCTTATTTGTAGCTATGGTGGATGTGTTTAATAATTTTTTCTCAAAGTGATTCATAAATATATCCGCGAATAATGGTGATATTGGTGAACCCATCGGTAGGCCATTTGTTTGTAACATTTACCGTTGAACTGAAAATAATTTTGGTTGAGACATAAATCTATTACGGAGAGCAGTTCTTGAGCTTTACAGTTTGATATTTGGCTATTAAACAAATGTTCTAAAATTATTATTTTAAGTTCAGGAATGGGGATAGAAGTAAACAAGCTTTTGACATCAAACGATACAAATTTACAACTACTATTTAAGTTTACATTTTTTAATTTTTCTATTAATTCCAATGAGTTTTTTTTTATAGTAAACGACGGTTTAAAACTGATGAGATCTGGAAGAATCTTATTTAGTTTTTTACAAATTTAATATGCTGGTGCGTTTATATATGATACAACCGGTCTCATAGGACAGTCTTCTTTGTGGAGTTTGGGCAACGTGTACAATATTGGGGTTTTGGGATTCATATTTTTCAAAAGATATCTGTCTTTGTCACTGAATAAGTTCGTACACTCTTTTAATGTGGATTGTACATCACTTTGAAATTTACTTATTGGATCCTTTTTAAGTTGTTCACTTTCACTTAAAAGTTTTAAAGATTTATCAATGTAGATATGCTTACTCATAATGTCTATGGTGTTTCCTTTATCTGCTTTACATAGAATGAGTTCTTCCTCCACTAGTTTTTATTTTATGTTCTTGATGGTGTTACGCTCCTTTTCGTTATCATTTACTGTGTGGTTGCGGCAAAATCTTTATGGATAATTCTGGCTATTTGGTGTTTTTCAAAGTTTGTTGGTATGTTATTATCAAAGTATGTATCGGAAACATATACGCAAATTCAAAATGTGTTCCAACAACATCTGGTTCTACAAACAGCCTTAAGCTTAACTCATTAGAGAATTTGGAAATCAGGAAAGCGGCTAATTCCAAGAAAAAAAATCTGATGTGGCCAGCACATAACCTCTCGCCGTATATTTTACCTGGCTGTATGCATAAAGCAAAGAATATTTTTATAAATACAAATAATATATTCATATAAATCTATGACGTATAAACTTCTTTATTATTCAATAATAGCATGTCTCAACATGAAGATATTTTACCATAAATTATGTTACAATAAATTACAAAGTAGAGTTTACCATATATAAATATTAGGCTGGTAACTGCAATTTTCAATTCGAACAACTTTGTTTACTTTCTCTTCATATTCTTCTAGTAAAAACATTAATTTTGGGCGGTCTAAAATGTATATATCTGGATTGTGCATCTATTCTTATATATCTTCTTTTACATTTTATTTTTTCATACTTGTTATATCTAAATAACCTTAATTCCCTTTAATAAAGTGACGGATAGATTGCACTCCGATTATTCTTATATCGATGTGTAATTTTGTCAATATTTACAACTTACTTGAGAAGAATTTGATAGCTTTTTCGCAATTCAAAGTTACTCTAGTCTACAGTACTGGTGTACATTGTCCCATAATGTTTGAAACAAATTTAAGTCCTTCAACCTAGACTTGTCATCTCCATAATAGTCACAGATCAAGAATTAAGGGATTCTCCAAGTACATTTTTCTTTCATTACTCATTATTTCTGACACTGACATTTATCTGTCAGTTACAAATAATTTAAATTTGCAACTATTTTTCATGGCATCCTTTCGGTTGTAAAATTAATTACAACATTATTTTATATATTATATTCCTTTTATCTCTAAATCTATAAAATATGTATAAAAATATTTAAATGTATCAGAAAGAGAATTTATTTTTCTTTAATATTATCAAGAAAAATTTTCAAAAAATAATATTTAGAAGATTTTTTTTCAAGAATCTTCTACTTCCGGTTGTCCAATTGTTACCAAAACCTTTTCAGATCTTCCCATGAATGTCCGATTGGGAAATACGTTGTTAAACAAATTTTAAGTCTCATAGTTTTTGAGTAACCGTCCTTCCAACATCCCACACACACACATCCACACACACACACACACACACACACACACACACACACACACACACACACACAGACATCATCGTAAAAATGTTAAAATCGGATTGTAGGGACCTTAAAACGTGCTTATTCAATAAAATCTGGATATGCGATTTTTAGCATGAATCCAATACCTCTCTTAGCGAGAGGTAATATAGTCAA
Organism: Harpalus rufipes; assembly: GCA_951394225.1. Classification (NCBI taxonomy): domain Eukaryota; kingdom Metazoa; phylum Arthropoda; class Insecta; order Coleoptera; family Carabidae; genus Harpalus; species Harpalus rufipes. Next base: position 28,787,408 of record OX596277.1, on the reverse strand, counting down.
TGAACAGTTAGATGTAAGCACCTCCCCGCTACTCAACATTGAATTTAGTTATAAGTGATGTAAATGTTTGTAACATTGTAACAGTATACACCTGAGGATGACCGCAGGGTCGAAACGCGTCTTGTCAATATTATAATTCGTGAAATTTACCAAGTGTTTTTATTTTAATTGTTCAAAATTAATTCCACTATCTGCAAATAACTGTATATACCTATAAATTCATTTTGTATAATTTTCCAGACCAATAAATGGGATATGAGAGATACACATGTTATATTTGACAACTGTATAACTTTATCGATGACATTTGTGAATATCAGTTCGTCATATAGCTAGCAAATCTTTCAGGGTATTAAGCAACAAGTCTCGTTTGCTTACCTAGCATTTGCTTGAACTGCTTACTTTATTGAACGGTGCTATTGATACTGACATCTGTCAATTTGTATTATCTGAATATATTAGCAGTTTCCATGTTTAGCATAAATGGCTATTTTATGAAAATTATTATCTTTATAATTCTTTAACTCTATATATATTGAATATGAAGTACAACATGCGATCAAATCGTATAGAGAAATATATATTCTTCAAATTATAATAACGATAAATGTCAATAAATGATATTTAACTGCGTTTTTTCAAGAAAAACTGTTAAAATCTTCAAATAAGGGTACTTCCGGTTGACCATTTATAACCAAAATTTAATCACTTGTTCTTCTGGATGTAAACTTGAGAAATATGAAGAAATAATAACTTTTGGAATCGTGGTATTGAAGTTATGCGATCCGAAACTTTCGTCACACCCACACACACAGACACACACACACAGACACACACACATACACACACATACATACATACAGACATCATCGTAAAAATGGTAAAATCGGATTGTAGGGACCCTAAAACGTACTTATTCACTAAAAACTCATCATTGAATTTTTTACCAAAGCCAATACCTTCCTTACCTAGAGGTGACGGAAGGTAAAAATAGTATAAATAACTAATTTCATATTTGTTGATTATTTCGTTCGAAAGGTTGGGCTACTCCGCTCTGAGGAATGAGGGTCCTCCACTCTATTTTTTACCTCCCGTCACCTTTAGGTAAGGAAGGTTTTGTCTTTGGTCAAAAAATTCAATGATGAGTTTTTAGTGTATAAGCATGTTTTAGGGTCCCTATAATACGATTTTACCATTTTTGCGATGAAGTCTGCATGTATGTGTGTATGTATGTGTGTGTGTGTGTGTGTGTGTGTGTGTGTGTGTGTGTGTGTGTGTGTCTGTCTGTCTGTCTGTCTGTGTGTGTGTGACGAAAGTTTCGGATCGCATAACTTCAATACCACGATTCCAAAAATTATAATTTTTTCGTATTCCTCAAGTTTACAATTCAAGAACACAGATATGGACAACAAAAAAATCACTAGGTTAACTCAAACCTCCAAGCCTCAAGAAACAATATAATCCACCAAAAAGAAATCTCAAATACACTAACTCACAACAATAATCAATACGAGTACAATAACAGTTATGTAAATATCACAAAATCACACACGAATAGCCAAAACAATGATTCTCTTCGCCAACAACTTTTAAATAAATTCGAGACAATGTTCTCCCAACTAATAAACCAGAACAGCAACATCATCAACATGTTATCCACGTTAATCAAACACATTTCAAAAAATGGATGTCACTACGAATTGCACTATGGAACGCCAACGGCCTATCCCAACACAGATAAGAAGTCTGTGTGTCTGTGTGTGTGTCTGTGTGACAAAAGTTCCGGATCCCATAACTTCAATACCACGATTCCAAAAATTATATTTTTTTCGTATTCCTCAAGTTTACATCCAGAAGAACAAGTGATTAGATTTTGGTTATAATTGGTGAACCGGAAGTACCCTCATTTGAAGAATTAACAGTTAAATTTGATTTATTGACATTTAACGTTATTATAACTTAAAGAATATATTATTCTCTATACGATTTGATTACATATTATACTTCATATTCAATAGATACAGAGTTAAAGAATTTTAAAGAAATTAAATTTTATAATTCAGCCAGCTACGCTAAACATGGAAATTATTAATACGAGTATATTCATATAATTGAAATTGACAGATGTCAGTATCAATAAAAAGTAAATTAATGTGGCAGAGATGAGGATGTTGAAGTAGATGTTGGGGAAAACACGGAAAGATACGGTAAAAAAATAACTCTACTATTACAAGTTTCTAGAAAGATACAAGAAATATGATTACATTGGTTTGAACATGTCATGAGGAGAAATGAAGAATTATATTGGAACAAGAATGAATAGTTTAGTAATAGGATGTTGAAGAAACAAAGGAAGACCAAAGATAAGATGGAAGGACTGTATTACGGAAGACTTGAGAGAAAATGAACTGAATGATAACGGCACGCAAAAATAGCGACCCCCAAACGAGTGGGAAAAGTTAAAGAAGAAGAAGATGTCAGTGTCAAGTGCAATTTGAATAGTTTTTCTATGAAATAACTTTACTGGAAATTTAGATTCTTTTGCAAGAAAAAATATGTATGGAATTTATACATTATACACAGGATTGACGGAAGGTATTGTGCTGGCCACAACAGATTTTTTATTATTATTTTAAATGAAAGTTTAATTTTGAAGCAATTTGTAGTATTAAAGAGTAATTTTTTTATAGTTTAACTGCATTTGATTTTTTACGAAACCTATAGCTATCTTTCTCGCATCAAATATTATAGTAGGCAGCGCGAGAAAGGTAGCAATAGTGTAACGTAGAAGTATAGATACTTAAAATCTGAATTATTTCAAAAGCTATTATTTTTTAAAAAACTCTTTCATCTCAACCATAATTTTACCTTCCGTCACCTTTATAGGTAAGGAAGGTATTGTCTTATGTCAAAAAATTCGATAGTGAGTTTCTAATGAATAAGCCCGTTTTGGGGTCCCTAGAATATGAATTTACCATTTTTACAATGATGTCTGTATGTATGTGTGTGTGTGTATGTGACGATCGTTTTGGATTGCATAACTCCAATACCACGATTTCAAAAATTATATTTTTTTCGTATTCGTCGAGCTTAGGTCCATATGCAGAAGTAATTAGATTTTGGTTACAATTGGTCCACCATAAATACCCTAATTTACAACTTTTAACAGTTTTTCTTGAAAGAAATCAGTTAAATATCATTTATTGACATTTAATAGTATTATAAATTTTAAAGAATATCTTATTCTCCATAGGACTGGATAGCATTTTATACTTCATATTCAATAGGTATAGAGTTAAAGAATTACAAAGATAATAAATTTCATAAATCAACCAGCTATGCTAACCATGGAAATTGCTAATATATTCAGATAATTTAAATTGACAGAAGTCAGTAACAATGAAACGAAAATAATGAGATGAGGATGTTGAGATAGATGTTGGGGAAGACAAGGAAAGATAGTGTAAGGAATTAAAGGATAAGGGAAATGGCTCGAGTGAAGTTTCAAGGGAGACGATTATATTGGTTTGAACATGTCATGGGAAGAGACGTAGAATATTATTGGAAGAAGAATGAATTGCTTAGTAGTAGAAGGTTGAAGAAACAGAGGAACACCAAAGATAAGATGGAAGGACTGTATTGCGGAAAACTTGAGAGAAAAGGAACTGAATGAGGATGACTTGGAAAACATAAATGAGTGGAAACAGAAAATAAAAAATCTGATGTGGACACCACATGACTTCCTTGTACGATTATTAAACTATACGTATTTTTTTAATAATTAAATTACAAAATATTGACAGGCTTAAGCCAAGCCCGAGAAATATTTTGATATAGAGCAAAAAATAATTCATTTACTACTATCATTCTTAAATTAACATTAATCTAACCCGGTTATTTTTAAAGAGAGTTTTGATTACAACAAAGAAATATTTGATTACAACAATGAATATGACTAATTTTACAATAAAAATATAATATTTGTTATTGTACGAATCATAAAATTGCACGTATTTAACATAATTTGACATGAACATTTTTTTTATGATTTTGTCTTAATCCATAGCAAGCTTTATTACAAAAACAAAAAAGTATATAATTTTTAAATTTACATATCTCGCTTATACAAAGGGCTAATTTAATAATACTTGATGTGCTAAACGCATAAATTAATTCTCTAAAACTTTTATTTGAAGCATTTATTTCTGAAATCAAAATAAAATCATTTTATTCAAGAAAAACTGTTAACAACTTCAAGTAATGTACCACTTCCGGTTAGCCTATTTTAACCAAAATCTATTATGTTATTTCGATTGACATAAAAGTCTTGTATACCAAATTTGAAAAGTTTTGGATTATATTTTAAAACAGTTTTTCATTAAAATCTATTATAGGCTTCATGTAAAGTGCCACTTCTGGAAATTGTGTAATAACCAGAAAGGGAGGTGCACAACTAGATGTTATAGGACTCCTAAATACAAAATTTCAACTTTCTACGGCTTACCGTTTTTGAGTTATGCGAGATACGTACGTACGGACGTACAGACGTACGGACGTACGTACGTACAGACGTCACGACGAAATTAGTCAAAATGGATTCAGGGATGATCAAAATGGATATTTCCGCTGAAATCTGGAAACCGAAATTTTTCGCGATTACAATACTTCCTTTACTTACGTACAAGGAAGTAAAAATAGCGACCCCTAATGAATGGGAAAAGCAAAACATGAAAAATACATCAGTGTCAAATACAATTCGCATAGATTGTTTACGAAATAATTTTACTGCAAATATAGGATCTTAATTTATAGGAAAGGTAATGTACTGGCCACATCAGATTTTTTCTTATCTTCTCGTACTTACAATATAAATAACACTTTACTCAATTTTCTGTTATGGTGGAGGACACCATTATGATATTCGTTCTTTAATATATTATTTTGACTATTGTATTAAAAAATAAAACAATCAATAATATCAGATTATGTATCCGTGGTGAAATTTACCTTTACAGTACGCAAAAGCGTTAGGTAGATCAATTTTTACATGAGTAGTACCGTAAATATTTTTAAGAAGCAAGATAGCCAAGAAAATGTAATTTTCTTGACCGATTCGATCCATGAACGATTCAAATCTAAATACTGAAGAAGTTTTTTTTTTGTGAAACTTTTACTGGGCTTTATACCGACGACTTGCCTGGTGTCTATAGTACCATCCTACTAATATACCACTCGTATTTATTTAAGGTTGCTATGTAAAACTTACGAATCAGTAAAAATAGTCGCTATAGTCCTCTTTTTTCATCGCAAATATGTACGTAGCTGGTCACTAAGAAATAAATTCAAACCATGAGTTTATTATTTCTGAATGATATACTCGTATTCGCATGCTGGTACGTTTATATCTGATACCTGACTGTGAAACAACAGTTATAAAATTATAATAATAATTATTATTTTGTTTGAACGTACCGTATAGTTAAAAAATTAAAAATCAGAGAAATTATGCAATGATGTGGAGAACAAGTAAACATGCATATGATGTTTGTAGTGAAATGCTAGCTCCACAATAGAGGATCGATCAGCCCGACGCCCTCGCCATCTCGACGCACCTGGCGCTTCGGGCTGCACCACGTGCCGACGCCCGTCCCCCACTCTTCCAACCCAAAGCCTACCGTGCTCATGCTGGTGGCACTATTCCATTTCCAATCATTTCGATGCCTTTATTAAATTTTTCTTACGCTTACTGCCACTATCAAAACGCCATATCTTATGGCAGTTATATTTCGACGAATACTCGTTCTTTCTTTTCCAGTCATTTGTGGAACTCGTATAAGTACGGGTTTATAACAAAACAATCAAATGTTTAACATTTTTGGTAAAACGAGATGATGAAAAAATAAAAATTATAAATTTCATTATTTATGTTTTATAATATGCAAAATAAACTTCATACAAATTTGTTACCAATATACCGCATAAAAATTATAAGTATTTAACATTCATTGGAATAGATACATTAATGGTTTGTGTGACTATGAACGATTTTTAAGGAAAATATTATGTATTTCTGTTGTTTAAGACTTTGTAAAGCATTGTATATTATTTAAAAATGTATTTTTCATATAATTATTCTGAGCCACGCCAGTGGAAAGTCATGTGACATGTGATCAAAAGAGTTGTAATGGCTGCATCAGTTAGTACACACAAACTAGTTAGCCAAGAATAAAAGTCTATTTTAGCCTAATTCATCGTTCGTTTGCATTTTATTTTCGAATAACCGTATATACAGTCCACTAACATCACTCATTATCAAACATTTGGTCTATCAAGCCAAGATAAAATGCTGAAATTAAGAAATTAGTGCTTCAAACAATCAGCAACAAGAAGCGAACAACAGCGCGCGGTAAGGGGTATTCAAGCATCAATCAGCCAGTCTGCTACGGCGTATGTCCATTCGCTACGGTGAAACAAGCGATTCACAGCACACCAACCCAGCCAAGCTGTTCTGTCAAATGCTCTACATCAAATGCGGTAAATATATTTATTTCATTACAAATAATCCTTATAATTTCCTTATTATTCCTTTAAAAAATAAAAATTAAGGATAGTATTCAATTAACAATTCAAAAGTTTACAAATAAACAATTGTAATATTAAAATTAACATTAAAAATTAAATATAAATTATAACAATCACATATTTTAACACATTAGTGCGCAAACGAGGTGCTATTAAAGCAAAAATAACGCTATTTAAAGGTTTTCTAACTAAAACTAAGGAGAAATTAGAAAATTCTGAATTATACGTGTTAGAAAGATCACTTTTAATCAAAGAATTACAAAGTCGGCTGGATAAATTTTCAATAGCTGAAAACGAATTCAATGAAGTCCATAGCCAAATAGAGATAAAATGTAAAAAGTTAGAAAATCAAATTGGTGAACGAGAACAATTTGACAACTAATATTTTCGGTTACAAGCAGAAGCATCACAAATACTAGAAGGACATCAACTCAACACAACTGACTCCCCAGAACATTCCATTGAGATTTACAAAACCAAGAGTATTAATCTCAATCATTGTGACGGTCTAGATCTTAGTCGTGCATGGCTTCCTATTTTAAATATGTTGTAATTGTCACCTTAGTTACCTGTTGCTAATGTTTTGTTATCTATTTATTTGTATTTGTTGATTTGTTATTTATGTACATTCCTGAAGAAGGCAATAGTGTATATTGCCGAAACGTCGTTAATTAAAAAATATAGATAAAAATACTCGGTATATGTTTCAAATTACTTTATTATTTCTATACGTATTTCGGCTTGTTAGGCCATCATCAGGAAAATACAGAATGAATTTTAAATCTATTTAGTGAGTATATATAGTTATTTAACGGTAATTTTTACAAGAAAATGTCATAAAGGGATTAAAGCGGGCTAATCAATGGTGATCTGTACAAGTCTAGTTGGTCGTTCATAAGAATTTGTTCTTCATTGGTAGCTTTTTGGATTTCCAAAGATTCTAGGAAATCCATCTTTAATCCCTTTTTACATAAATGTTTAACAACAATTTTACTTTTATTTATATTATGGTTTGATTCTAAATAATGTTTCGCCACATTACAAGTCAATTTATTATTTAAAGTGGCATTAATGTGTTCTTTAAATCTAAGATTAAAATTACGACCTGTTTGACCAATGTATATAGCATTACAGTCATCGCATTGTATTTCATAAATTACACTTTTTTCTAAGGGATCTTTTATTGTAAGTTTATTGTTTACTAGGATATTTTTTAATGTAAAAGGGCTATAAAAAGCTGATTTAATATTTTCTGTTTTAAGTATATTTTGTATTTGTAGACTGGTTTTACCTATATACAGGCTGAGTCACCGTAATCGCCGTCTTCGATATCTCCCTTGTCGTTAGAAATACAGCATAAGTTTATTAACAGAATTTATTCGTCTATTCAAGGAGCATAACGTAAAATTATTTTCACATATACGGGGTGTCGCATTACGGCTCGGCGAGAATAGTTTCTCTTTTTTTAAATGGAACACCCTATATATTTTTATATATTTTGAATTGTATTTTATTCACCTATACGAACATATGAATTTTATTTTAGTTTTCCACGGCGTTGCCAAGTTATTCCGTTTTTTCTCTAAAAAAGACCGAATACACGCATTGCTTTATAAAGGCTTACTGAAGTTATTTTCATAGTAAGAATTAAGAATTTTCTTTTCTGTATAACTGTAATTATACTCTATGTTCTGACATATTTTTTTTTTTAAATGTAATTATACAGGCTGTTCAATAAAGCGAATCAAATGTGCTCAATTTCAAATGACCATAACTCGTCATTTTCAAATGGAACACCCTATATTTTATTATTCAGTTGTGTGTATTTGTATTATCTTCATATGTTATTAAGGGTATCCTATGCTTAAAACCAATAATTTTGGAGATTTTCACCATTTTTCTCTAAATATATATATTTAACTAAAAATTAAATCTAGTATACCATTGATATTGTTTTTTGAATAAGAAACAATTGTAGTAATGATAGTATTTTCATTATCCAGGTTATTAGTAATAACAGAGGGATTAAGTAAATTAATTTATTAATATGAGTCTCTTGCAAGAAGAACTTACGAATATGGTGTATGCTGGTCAGTCCAGGCGTCACCTCACGGGCACTCAATGCTGGCGTGGAGAGTGCGCAAGAAGAACTTACGAATATAGTGTACGCACTTGAAGAAGCGGCAACAAATCCTCTTTTGGCATCAAGAATTTATGCACAACGGTTTCCGGCAAGACGACATCCAAATCCGCGTTCTTTTAAAAAATTAAGGGAAAGGTTTGAACGAACTGGTCATGTTCAGTACGACAAAAGAGGGTTTCTTTCCGCTTCTCTAAGTGCGTACACCATATTCGTAAGTTCTTCTTATGAGAGACTCATTAATAAATTAATTTACTTAAACCCTCTGTTATTAATAACAACCTGGCTAATGAAAATACTATCATTACTGCAATTGTTTCTTATTCAAAAAACAATATCAATGGTATACTAGATTTAATTTTGAAGTGAATATATAAATTTAGAGAAAAATGGTGGAAATCTCCAAAATTATTGGTTTTAGGCATGGGATACCCTTAATAACATATGAAGATAATACAAAAATACACACAACTGAATAATAAAATATAGGGTGTTCCATTTGAAAATGACGAGTTATGGTCATTTGAAATTGAGCACATTTGATTCGCTTTATTGAACAGCCTGTATAATTATATTTAAAAAAAAAATATGTCAGAACATAGAGTATAATTACAGTTATACAGAAAAGAAAATTCTTAATTCTTACTATTAAAATAACTTCAGTAAGCCTTTATAAAGCAATGCGTGTATTCGGTCTTTTTTAGAGAAAAACCGGAATAACTTGGCAACGCCGTGGAAAACTAAAACAAAATTCATATGTTCGTATAGGTGAATAAAATACAATTCAAAATATATAAAAATATATAGGGTGTTCCATTTAAAAAAAGAAAAACAATTCTCGCCGAGCCGTAATGCAACAGCCTGTATATGTGAAAATAATTTTACGTTATGCTCCTTGAGTAGACGAATAAATTCTGTTAATAAACTTATTGTATTTCTAACGACAAGGGAGATATCGAAGACGGCGATTTCGGTGACTCACCCTGTATAGTAATCTTTTGTAACTAGGTGGGTTTTCTTTAATCTGTTGGAGGCAATACAGTTCATTTATAATCAATTTGTTTTTATGGTTTTGGAGGATTTTATTTACTACATTATGCGAATAACCATTATTCGCAGCAATGTTTTTAATTATATTTAGTTCTGTTTCAAAAGCATGTTTTGAGGTAGGTATATGAATCAGCCGGTATATATAACTATGGAAGGATGACATTTTTATGTTCTCAGGATGGTGGGAATCAAAAGGAATTATTGTATGTGTGTAAGTGTCTTTCCGAAATATGCTAAATTCTAAATTTTGTTCGTTTTGTGTAATTGTTATATCTAAAAAGTTCAATGATTTATTAATTTCTTTTTCAAGGGTGAACTGAATATTGGAATTTAAACTATTGAGAAATTTTAGGAACATATCTAACTGCCTATCGGTACCTGTACCAACAGAAAATATGTTTAATTAAAGGATTAATCATTTTGAATAGTGCGACCTCAAAATTGTCCATAAAAATATCAGCCAGAAGGGGCGATAAACGTTAATTAAATAAATAAAACAGAATCTAAACTAAAAAAGGTTGTATTATTCCATAACTACTTCAAATGTATCTAATTCACAAAATTTCAAGCAATCATTGTTACCTGATATTAAATTACCAAACTTTAACGGATCGTTTGAAAATTGGTTAGAATTCTGCGACACCTTTACATCGCTTATTCATGATAACCAAGAATTAAGTGTTCTTCACAAATTTCATTATGTACGATCATCATTAATTGGCAACGCTGTAGGCGCGTTAAGGTCAATACCATTCACAGCTAAAAATAATCAATTAGTTTGGAAACATATTTGTGAAAGATTTATTAATACATCATTAATCGTTCTCAATCACAATAAAAACTATTTACAATCTTCCAGTATTACAAAAGGAATCATTCACAGACTTAAATAATTTCTTAGATGAAGCATACAAACATTTAGAATCCTGGGCAAGCATTCAAACACCTCAACAGCAATTCAATAGTTTAATAATTCACACATTAGCAGCCAAACTAGATAAAACATGATTTGGGAATGGGACGAATCAAAATCGACTACTGAGCTTCCAAACTTAACTCTCACTTCATAGAATTTTTAAAGACACGAGCCGACAAGATATATACTAGCGAAGTAAATTCAATTAAAATGGAACCTAAATCAGTTGCTAAAATGCAAAGTAAATCATTTATCACTGTACAAAAGACCTGTGAACTTTGCAAAGAAGCTCATAGGATATATCAGTGTCAACAGTTTATTGCAAAAAAAACCTGCTGAAAGACAAGTTTGTATAAAGCAATTAAATTTGTGTATGAAATTGTCTCACGGCAGGTCATGTAGCCAATAAATGTCAAGCGGAAAACTGTAGAAAATGTAAGAAGTATCATAACACAATGCTTCATGTGGAAGAAACTATCGATAGTTCCAATAAAACACAGGGTGCGGTCCGAATCGTGCTATCATAGCTTACAGTGCTCAGACCGTTCACAGCTGGTCCGATTTGATTGAGCGCGCTGACGACTGTGAAGACGCTAACGATTCGGACCGTTCGTAAGCGCACTTACTTCTTACTTGTCATTTGAGACATATTATATAACCTCTGCAATGATTAACCAAGAAAAAATAGTTCTGATGGAAACAGTTTCCCTAGTTTGTGAGAGTGATGATAGTGATTCAGAAATGTTTATGGATTCTTCGTCCTCGTCTTCGAGTTTAAGTAGTGACGAAGATGATGATGAAAGAATCCTATACGTCGCTCTCGTTCTGGGAAATAGAAGAGGTGAACTGGAACGAAGACCTCGAATCGAACATTATGTAGAAAGAACAATTCCTATGTACTGTACTGAAGAATTTAAATCACATTTCAGGTATGAAAACTAACGATTTATTTATTTAATTTCTGAAAAATGAGTTATTTAATATGTTTCACATATTTTAAAGCGTATTTTTTTCAGAATATTTCCGGAAACGTTTATTGTTGGGCTCATAGGACCTGCTATATCGATCACAAAAACTGTGAGTGGAAGGAAACCAATAAGTGCCAAGAAACAATTCCTTTTGACACTATGGGTAATGGCAACTCCAGACTCATATAGGTATATTAGAAATATTCAAGGTTGAGATGATGTATTTACTTTACAGTAAATGTTTTTTTATAGAAAATATCACCTACTAACCATTTTGTATTCTTTACAGAGCCATTTGTGAAAAATTTAATGTCGGTAAAGCAACAGCCATAAGGAGCGTGAGAAGAGTCTCATATGCTCTTCATTGTCTAGCTCCCCGCTTCATACAGTGGCCAACAGGTGAGGGAGCAAGGAAGTAATAGCAGAGTTTGAACGGTACAGTGCATTCCCTTTAATTATTGGAGCCATCGATGGTACTCATATCAAGATCAATGCTCCAAGAGAGGATGCTGAATCATATATTAATCGCAAAGGATACCATTCCATCCAAGTACAAGTAATAGCCGTTAAATTATTCTCAAAATTTCAGTTTTTTAAGAACTTGATGTCATTGCATTGTCTGTTTCAGGCTGTCTGCACATACAACATGCTGTTTACAAGTGTGTTCGCTAGTAATGCATGATCTGTTCATGATGCTCGTGTCTTCAGACTATCTCCAGTCCAGCAGTTTATTGAAAACCCAGATATTTTTTTCTCCGATGATTCTCATATTATTGGTGATGCAGCATATGGAATCCACCCCAATGTAATGGTGCCTTTCAAGGATAATGGACATCTAAGTGAAAGGCAGAAGAATTTTAATTTTTGTTTATCATCTGCCTGAATGTCAATAGAAAGAACTTTTGGACTGTGGAAGGGTCGATGGCGCAGTATCCTTGACTGTTTACCCATGGTTACATTGGAGAAAATTCCTGAATACTTACTTGCTACTTGTGTTTTGCATAATATTTGTATCTTGAGAGGGGACATGATTCCTTTCGAAGAAAACTTAAGAATAAATAGAAGAGGGAGATTAATTTTAAATCAGAAAATTGAAGGTTCTGCCAAACGACTCCGGATTATGAACAATTTGATAATGAGAAATAACTAATTATATTTGAAAAAAAATTGAATAATGTAAACAACTGTTGGTAATAATTATTTTAATGTGAAATTATTGTATTTGTATAATAAACTTATTAATGAAACAAATTATTTTATATAAACACTAACATTATGTTCAACTGTTTGTGTACATCGCACTTATTTTATTTTCTAAGTGGTTAACAGGTATATGCAAATTGTATTTGGAATAATTTGATAATATGAAACAGCTGATTATATTTGTAATAATTTAAAAAAAAATCACTAAAAATGAACCAAATATATTCAAAAATAAAAAAAACTCAATATATACAACAAAAATTAAATAAAAAACAAGAAAATAAAAAAAAACTCATAAAATCAAAAATAAAAAACTTACCGTGGTACAAAAACATTCAAAAATAAAAACTAATACAAAATACTCTTAAAATGTACAAAAATAAAAAACCTCTTAACATGTACAAAAACATATTCAAAAGTAAAAAAAAAACTAATACAAAATATATACACTCAATGTACAAAAATAGAAACTCTTAACATGTACAAAAAAATTCAAAAGTAAAAAAAAAACAATACAAAATATATACAGTCAATGTACAAAAATAAAACAAACTCTTAATATGTACAAAAACATTCAAAAGTAAACAAAAAAACTAATACAAAATATATACTTTTAAAATGTACAAAAATAAAAACCTCTTAAAATGTACAAAAACATTCAAAAGTAAATAAAACTTAATACAAAATATGTACACTCAATGTACAAAAATAAAACAAACTCTTAATATGTAAAAAAACATATTCAAAAGTAAACAAAAAAACTAATACAATATATATACTTTTAAAATGTACAAAAATAAAAAAAAAACCTCTTAAAATGTAAAAATCTGTTGTGGCCATCACAATACCTGTCGGCCTTTCCATTATGGTATATATGAGTATTGTATTTAACATTTCTTGTACACACAAAAAATTCAAATTACACCTCATCTTTATATTACGTATTTTCTATATTTTTAAACTCATTATATGAGCAAATTTTCTTCATTTCTTCTAAATGTTCGAGGTTTTTCCAATTCATTAACGGAATTGGGGGTATTTCTGAAGGGTTCATGTAATATACCTATAATTTTAAATATATAATTAATAATACAATAAGAAATATTAAATATCGTTCCCAGAAAAAGCATGCAGTATTATCTCTGAATTTTTGACACTGACATCCATGACATTTATCTGTCAATTACACACACATAAATTTCTCAAGTAGTTACCATGGAAATGTTTGGGCTGTGAGCAGGCTGTGAGATTTACTACACCAGATTACTTTATAGATTATATTTCTATATCTTTAAATCTATAGAAGATATAATAAAAAAATTAAATGTGTCGGATACAGAATTTTAATTTTCAATATTTGTAATAACATAAATTTTCAAAAAATAATATTTAGAATATTTTTGTTAAAATACTACTACTTCCGGTTGTCCAATTGTTACCAGAATCTATTCAACTCTTCCCATTACTGTTAGATTGAGGAATCCGTAGTTACACAGGTCTTTAATCTTATAGAATTTGAGTAATTGTGTCTCCAACAACCCCACACACACACACACAGACATCATCGTAAAAATGTTATTATCGGATTGTAGGGACCTTAAAACGTGCTTATTCACTAAAATCTGGATATGCGATTTTTAGCATGATTCCAATACCTCTCTTAGCGAGAGGTAAAAAACATATTTGAAAGTAAAAAAAACTAATACAAAATATATACTCTTAAAATGTACAAAAATAAAAAACTCTTAACATGTACAAAAACATTCAAAAGTAAAAAAAACTAATACAAAATATATACACGCAATGTACAAAAATAAAAAAAACTCTTAACATGTACAAAAACATATTCAAAAGTAAAAAAAACACAAAATATATACACGCAATGTACAAAAATAAAAAAACCTCTTAACATGTACTAAAACATATTTGAAAGTAAAAAAAAAAAACTAATACAAAATATATACACTGAAAATATACAAAAATAAAAAATCTGATGTAGCCAGCACAATACCTTCCGTCAATCCTGTGTATTATGTACAAATTCCATACATAAATTTTCTTGCAAAAGATTATAAATTTTTGGTATTATGTGATTCCCTTTCTCGGCAACTGAATTCCATACTCCTGATAACACACATGAAATAAGAAAATTATGAAATTTTAATTGAAACACTTGTCAGTTATGGACATAATTAATTGCTGTCATTTTGACACGGGTCAAAGTCATGTTACTGCACGCGCCCCATACATAAATTTTCTTGCAAAAAATCCTATATTTCCAGTAAAGTTATTTCATTAACAAACTATGCAAATTGCACTTGACACTGACATCTTCTTCTTTAGTTTTTCCCATTCGTTAGGGGGTCGCTATTTTTTATTTTCTTCTTCCACTCATTTTTGTTTTGCGTGTCGTCCTCATTCAATTCTTTTCTCTCAAGTCTTCTGCAATACAGTCTTTTCATCTTATATTTGGTCTTCCTATGTTTCTTCCACATTCTATTAATATGTTCATCTGTCCTCATGACATATTCAAACCAATGTAATCGTCTCTCTTATATCTACAAACTTCTAACACTAGAGCTACTTCCCTTATTCTTTCATTAATTTACATTTTATTGATACTGACATCTGTCAATTTGAATTACCTGAATATATTAGCAGTTTCCATGGTTAAGTTAGCATAGCTGGCTGAATAATGAAATTTATTATCTTTATTCTTCTTTAACTCTATATCTGTTGAATATCAAATATAAAATGCAATCAAATCGTATAGACAATAATATATTCTTTAAGTTATAATAAGATTTAACTGAGTTTTTCAAGAAAAACTGTTAAAATCTTCAAATGAGGATACTTCCGGTTGACCAATTATAACCAAAATCTAATCAAGTCTGCATATGGTTGTAAGGAAGAGGAATACACAAGAATTGTAATCTTTGGAATTCTAGTATTGGAGATATCGTGCACGAAACGGCGTCCACACATACACACACATACATACACACACACACACACGAACACAAACACACACATACAGACATCATCGTAAAAATAGTAAAATCGTATTGTAAAGACCCTAAAACGTGCTTATTCAATGAAAACTCACCACCGATATTTTTGACCAAAGACAATACCTTCCTTACCTAGAGGTGACGGAAGGTAAAAACAACATGTACAAAACATTCAAAAACTTTTCGTGTACATCGCACTTATTTTATTTTCTTAAGTGGTTAAGGGGTATATGCAAATTGTATTTGGAATAATTTGATAATATGAAACTGCTGATTGTATTTGTAATAATTAAAAAAAATCACTAAAAATAAACCAAATATATCCAAAAATATACAACAAAAATTAAATAAAAGCATAAGAAACTTTAAAAAAATCTCAAAATTCTAAAATAAAAAACATTCAAAAATAAAAACTAATACAAAATATATACATTTAAACTATATACAAAAATTAAAAACAACATGTACAAAAACATTCAAAAATAAAAAAAAAACTAATTTAAAATATATTTAAGGGAAACATGAAAATAAAATAATTTTTTTTTCCAAAATGTCGCATAATTTCTGCAGCATTGACATTTTTTCCTCGTGCTGACGCTCTTTCATAGCCAAGAGACTTTTAAAAAAAAATCTTTGTTTTTTCTCTTCTCCTCGTTTCGGCGCTCGTTCTCTTCTGCTCGAACTCGCCGCTCCTCTTTCAGGTCTTGTAAATAGTTCTCTAAATGAGCCTCCACCTTCCGTTTTTTCGGAGTGTTCTCCAATCGGCTCTCTGCCGGTGGCGTGGGCCCTAGCTCCTATGCTAACGCCTTTGGTTGCGCCCACCCCGTGGAACCAAATATTTCATTCATTCTCTACAAAAAACAAAAAAAATAACAACTGATGATGGGTAATAAATATACTTACATCAAAATAGGGCCACGTCATCCTATCATTCCCTGATACGTTATTATGATCTATAATTGTCTTATAGGTTTTTTTCAAACCATTCATTTTTGATTGGCATTGGCTCCCAGTCATGTTATACGCAGTATTAGTTTTCTGCATTCGCAGAGCTATCTCCTGCCATATTTTTTTATGTCTTTTGGATCCATTATTAAAATCCTCCTGACTCTCTTCGTACAAACCCAATAATAATTGGATGCAAGCCGTGCTCCAAATGTATTTGGATGTTTCTGTGCAAATATATATACAATTAGGTTTATGTAATACGTAATACAGAAATATATATACACGACTCACCATCATCTTCTGAAGGTTGACATTCATCCTGTGGGCTCGCCGACGATGTGCCTGCTTTAGATGTGACTGCAGCAGTACATCTCCCGGCTACTAATTTTTGAAGATAAGAATTATCTAAAAATTAAGATAATTATTTATTATTGCTTATATGCGAAAACCTTACTTACTTACTTAATCCAGGTACCTATCTACCTTTCGGTGTGAGGTTATAGTTTTGTCATGTTAGTTTCTGCTGCTGCTTCTTCGGGTTTACTTCTCCATACTTCTCTCCATGCGGTCCTATTACTCATTAGCTGACCAGCTTCGTGCCACTGAACACCCCTATTTTCCATTGCTCTTCTTACGTCGTCATTCCATGTTTTTGCCGGTCTACCTATCTTTCTTTTGCCTGCTGGTCTAGCTTCATATACGCGTTTTGCTGTTCTTTCTTCACTCATTCTGTGTAGATGCCCCTTCCATCGCAGTTGCGCCTCTTCTATGTGCTCCTTTATTGGTCTGACATCTAGGTTTCTCCAGTACGTTTCATTTCTTATGCGGTCGTATTTTGTCTTTCCTTCTATTCTCCTCAGGAACCTCATTTCGACATTTCTGATTCTGCTGTGTGTCCTTTCCGATATATTCCATGATTCACACACATACGTCATAGTTGGTATAACGACTTTCTTGTAGACTTCAACTTTTGTATCGTAGATAGGTTTGGTGGAAAAGAAGAACTCTGAAGATTTATAAAATATGTTTTATTTTATAAAATGGTTGCTTTGCGGCTATCGATTTCGTCGATTAGACATCTTCAGGCCTACAGCTGAAATATATATATATATATATATATATATATATATATATATATATATATATATATATATATATATATATATATATATATAATGTAACATGTGTATATAAAATATTGATATGAAGCATGTATAAATTGTACTTGAGAATTTTTTTATAAAATTTAATAACAGTGAAAATTATAAAATGAATATAGAACTAAAACGTAGCATTGAAATATTTTACATTCTAGGATTGTAAAGATTTTTAAAGATTTTTGAGATTTGATCAATTTTTTTAGGTTAAGTGAACGTGACAATCATAAATTGTAATTAGTTTAAATAATTGTAGAAAAAACAACAAAAATAAATAAGAATATAACTCACCGTCAGGAAGTATTATTTAGATGAACTAGACATCGTCAAATATTGTTAAACTTTTTTAAATTTAAAGTAAAAGATTAATAAAAAATTTTACGTGTTCATTGAGTAGATTGTGATTATTTTTCAAATGTTTTAGAATTTCGTATTTTTCTAATAGAATAAGATTTTGTATTTTAGTTTCTGTATGCAGGAGACTAATGTTTTCTACTGTGCTTTTATGGTTTGTATTTAATAAGTGCGTACCCATTGCAGAAGGGGGGTTGTTTTTGAGATGCTCATTGAATCTAGTTTTAATATTTCTTCTGGTAAGGCCAATGTATGAGTTATTACAGTTGTTGCAGTCTATTTTGTATATACCATTTTTTTCAGATTATTTATTTTGGGTGTATTGTTTTTTAAAATTTTATATAAGTTTGGTTGTGATTTGGATGTTAAAATTGTGTTATGTTTTTCTGTTATTTCTGCAATGTGATTGTGAAGGTTTTTATAGTATGAAATTGTGATATAATTTCTCTTTTGTTTTATGTGTTTGTATATTTTGGTATTTAATAATTTATTGTATTTTAATTTGTTGAAAACATTGAGAATTAAAGGTAGCGGATACTTATTGTTTAAACCAATTGTGCATATGATATTGAATTCTGTTTGGAAATCGGGTATTTTATTTGTGGATTATGATATGAATTGTATGGAATTATTATATCAGTTGAGGTGGGTTTTCTATAGATGTTGTAAGAGATTGTGTTGTTCTTTTTAATTAATGTTAAGTCTAAGAAATTTATTTTATTTTGTTCTTCTATTTCTATGGTGAATGTAATATTTGATAAATTGTTTATGGTATTATGAAAAGTATGTAAATCTGTTAAGGAACCAGTCCATAAAATGATTATATCATCAACATACCTTTTCCAGAACAATATATTTTCGCTGAGTGGAGCCTGCATTATTTTTGTTTCTAAATTATCTATGAAAATGTTAGCTAATAAGCCGCTGATAGGGCTACCCATAGGGAGGCCGTCTTCCAATTTGTAGGTTTTATTGTCAAAATTAAAGAAATTTTGTTTTGTTACTATTGTAAATAGTTCTATTAAATTGTCGATGTCTAGTTCATCTAGATTATAGTTTTCTGTAAAATTCTGATTATTCTGTATAATGGTTTTGAGTAATGTCAGTGTATCTAGAGTAGGAATGTTCTTTTTACGTGTATACGTAACTATGCAGCATTGCTTATTGGTTTTTCAAACTGGGAATCAACACCTAAGTCGGTTAACATATTTTTAATTACATTTGTATCAGTTACTGATTTTACTTGTTCATCAGCAGAAGTATTTTCAGTCAAACCATAAATCATAATATTGTTTTTACGTTTTTCACGCTCATATATTTCATGAATAATTTCTTTAGTGACTATAAAGTTAGATTTTTCAGTGTCATTATTTCTACTATTTTTTAACTTTGTAATATCATTTTGAAGACCAATAATCATTGACCTTAGATCATCAAGAACATCAGAAATAGGAATACAGGTGGTACAAGTAAATTTTAATCCAGCAGTTCCAGATCTAATTTTTCTAGCTTCTGATGTAGTTAGATCAACACAAGTATAACTGAAATTTTTTTTGCAAAGTGAGCAACGTACAAGACGGTGCTCCTCAGTTTTTTGGTTACAACAAGAGCAAACTATATTATCACCCATATTCAACAAGAAAAGGAGAAAAGTAGATAAACGAAAAACAAAACACCCAGTATATAAAATATAACCAAACACTCAGTATATAAGGAAGAGATTAATGAATGAATGAATGAATGACAACTAGCAAATTAAACCATACAAGTATAAACCAAGAACGAGATAGCGACAAAAGTCAGCAGTAAAAAAACTACTTAAAAATTAAAAAAATAAAGAATAACTCACCCCAGGATGTACAAATAACAAAAGTAAGAGCACCGATAGGTAGACGAACATTTGACGAATCCACAGATACCAAACACCAATTCAGAGTTATGAAAAAAACCAACGAAAAATACAACTAATCGAAGAGCAGAAAAAAACATGTGCAGCAAATCTCAATATCAATACGCACTTGTTGTTGTTATACATTGTTATATCGTTATATCGTTATTATAACGATAATCGTTAAAGTAGTATTCTGTGAACAATAATTTAGTGCTACATAACGAAAAAAATCTGCTGTGGCCAACACAATACCTTCCGTCAATCCTGTGTATAATGTATAAATTCCATACATAAATTTGCTTGCAAAAGATTCTAAATTTCCATTAAAATTATTTCATAAACAAACTACGCAAATTGCACTTGACACTAACATCTTTTTCTTTAGTTTCCCCATTCGTTAGGGTTCGCTATTTTTTATTTTCTTCTTCCACTCATTTCTGTTTTACGTGTCGTTCTCATTCAGTTCCTTTTCTCTCAAGTCTTCCGCAATACAGGCCCTCCATCTTATCTTTGGTCTTCCTCTGTTTCTTCAACCTTCTATTACTAAGCTATTCATTCTTCATCCAATATATTCTTCATTTCTCCTCATGACATTTTCAAACCAATGTAATATCTCTCTTGTATCTTTCTACAAACTTGTAACACAAGAGTTATTTCCTTACCTATCTTTCCGTATCTTCCCGAACATCTACTTCCACATCCTCATCTCTGCCACATTAATTTACTTTTTATTGATACTGACATCTGTCAATTCGAATTATGTGAATATATTAGTAGTTTCCATGTTTAGCATAGCCAGTGGCGTAGCCATAGGGGGGGTTTTAGGGTTTAGAACCCCCCCCCCCCTGTGAGACCATGCTAGGCCGCTTTTAACACTAATTTAAAAACATACACGTTTGTTCATATATAATATGATCAGAAGCAAAAAATAATTAATTTTCATACATACATACACAAAATCACGCATATCCCACTTAGTGGGTTCGCACAAACCCGAAAACAATAAGAACAACATCAACATCATACAACAAATCCTTACTTTAAAACATATTAAAGTGACCGATTTTCGGTAGCGAAATACCGCATCCGGATCACAATAATAGTTACGAAACAATCATCCTTCGCCACACATTCCTATCTAAGCACACTTCTTTCGCCCCGGCCACACTCATAATCGCATTCATA
This sequence comes from Harpalus rufipes, assembly GCA_951394225.1. Classification (NCBI taxonomy): domain Eukaryota; kingdom Metazoa; phylum Arthropoda; class Insecta; order Coleoptera; family Carabidae; genus Harpalus; species Harpalus rufipes. The sequence continues at coordinate 28,766,003 of OX596277.1, read as the reverse complement.
CATGTTCTTCTTCTCTTCCCACTAGAAACCCTACCAACCACATCCATCCACTTACACACTGGTTGGACACGCAATCGAAAACCCTCAACTTCACCAAGATATATACGCTTAACAAACCGTTTACTCGCCATTCTCTCCACATGCCGAAACCATCTCAACTGACTCACACCAACTTTCTTAATAACATTGTAAAAGAATATTAATTTTCGTAGAAATCTGTTTACACGCAATTATTAGATACAGACTGTAGAGTCTGTAGCCTACAGATGCCCTTTCGCGCAATGTCCTCATGAAAATGCCGAGCTTTACCGAAATTTACCGACGGCTAACAGTGAATCTCATGCGCTATGTTCTTCTTCTTGAGTAGAATACCTACGTTAATTTAATTTATTAGTGTTACAACTAGAACTTTTCTTGTTTTTATACTGCGGTTTGTATAAACATATTTAGGTGAGTGTGAGTGGTTTGAAATTCACTGCATAATTTATCATTGTTGTTATTTACCTATTGATTTAAAAAAAATGCCTACTAATAAATATTATATTTATAAAAATATTGTTTTTCTTGATTGTTATTATTAAGCCCATTTAACCTCATATTTATTTAAAATTTATTATCCTAAACCCCCCCTGTAAAATTTTTCTGGCTACGCCACTGAGCATAGCTGACTGATTTATAAAATTTAATTTCTTTAAAATTCTTTAACTCCATATCTATTGAATATGAAGTATACAATGCAATCAAATCGTATAGAGAATAATATATTATTTAAGTTATAATAACGTTAAATGTCAATAAATCAAATTTAACTGTTAAATCTTCAAATGAGGCTACTTTCGGTTCACCAATTATAACCAAAATCTAATCAGTTGTTCTTCTGGATGTAAACTTGAGGAATACGAAAAAAATACAATTTTTGGAATCGTGGTATTGAAGTTATGCGATCCGAAACTTTCATCCCACACACACACAGACACACACACACACACACACACACACACACACACACACACACACACACACACTCACACACACGCACATACATACAGACATCATCGTAAAAATGGTAAAATCATATAGGGCACGCGCGGCGAAAGAGTTGGCGCCTGGTGGTAAGATGAGGAACTAGAGTAATGGTGATCGTTTTCTGTGTATACATGTGTTTTGTGATTGGTTTTTCCTGCGTTGAGAAAAAAAGTGATTTTAGGTGAATTATTTTATTAATATAAAATAAAAATGGTAACCAGGAGATACTGCTCCGTGCCACAGTGTAAAAACTATGCGAGCAAGGATATTAGCCTGCATTATTTTCCTACAACACCTCATTTGAGGAAAAAATGGCAAATTGTTCTGAAAATAGGGAAAAAAATAAGTAAATACATGGCTGTCTGCTGCATACATTTTAATGATAGTGACTTTCATTCAAGTAAGTAATTTAACATTGCGTACATTGTATGGAAACTAATGACGACATATATTTCAGATCCCTTGAACATTAAAAAGCGTTATTTAAAGAAAGGAGTATGTCCATCTCAGAACCTACCAATTAGAAGTATTAAAAAAATATTACCCGCAAAAAGAAAAGAGAGAAATGCATCAATAAATTGTACAGATTAATTACTTTTATAAATGTAAAACATGTAAATACTCTGTAATTTACTTACAGGTTTATCTACAGCTACAGAAAGTGTTTCGACCACGGAAACCCATGAAGAAGAAAAAACAGATTCTGCACATAGTGAAGAAGTAACAGATTCCTTGCATAATCAAGAAGAAAGAACACATTCCTCACATAATTTAAATTTGTTAGCCGAAATATGTGCAAAACAGCTAAACATGACTTCGAAAAATGTTGAAATACAGTGCAATATTATTGACCACAACAAAAAGCCTATAGAATCGATTCTGCAACACTCTGATGAAACATTTAAAATTTATACTGGTATACATATAGATCTTTTCAATACTTTCGTGATTTGTGTGGAAAATTTATTAGAAGATAACGATCATTTAAATATCAGTGATGTGCCAACAAAAATTTTAATCTGCTTAATCAAATTAAAATTAAATCTTCCCTTCACAGTAATGTCAGGATTGTTTTTATTACACAGATCAACTTTAAAAAAATCGTTTGAAATAATGTTGCCAATTTTAAAATCGGCTATTGAGGATGCAATTTATTGGCCAAGTATTGAAGAAAATAGAAAAAATATGCCGTCTTGTTTTGATAAATATTTAAATACAAGAGTAGTACTCGATTGTACTGAAATATCTGTACAAGCACCGTACTGTTTGAAATGTAGAACAAGAACATATTCTTATTATAAAAGCAAGCATACATTTAAATATTTAATTGGGATAACTCCGGCCGGAACAATTAGCTACGTTAGTCCAGGATATGGTGGACGAACAACAGATAAAACAATTTTGATTGATTCGGGAATTATTACAAAACTTGAATCCTACGTGGATGCTGTAATGGTTGATAAGGGTTTTCATATCGACAAAGAAACTATGGAAGCAGGGATTAAATTAATCAGACCTCCATTTTTAAGGTCTCGTCCACAATTAACTAAAAATCAAGTAAGATATTAATTCATCATTTTTTTATTTATTAATTACATTCTTAAATTTTTTAGGCAGAGATAACAGCAGACATAGCACGTGCAAGGATACATGTTGAAAGAAGTATACAACGTATAAAAATGTTTAAAATTTTATCGGAAAAAATACCTTGGACGATGGCACCCTACATAGACGATGCAATAATAATTATTGCATCTATAACAAACTTATCAAATCCTATTTTTAAAATAGATAGTAACAATTTATAGACTATAAAGCTATGAAACTTTAGATTAAACATTTTACTATTAATAAAACCGTTTAACAAACAAAATATTTATATATACCTATCCTATATACTATTTACAAAAAAGAGGTAACATATTTTGAAAATACGCTTTTTCCACTTTGTGCACAGCACTAACAATAAACTTTTCATCGTATTCTTCTTCTAAAATAACAAAAGTATTATCAAAAGAACTGAAAATAATAAAGAGACATTTTTTTTTATGCAAAATAAACATATTAATTTGTATTTGTAAGTAATACGAATGGTTTTTCTTCAAATTGTAAATTCCATCTGAAAATACTAAAAAAGGAAGATTTTGCAACATTTCAATTGCAGTTAATTTTTTTCCAGCAACAGGACATTTTATTTCTATTAAGATTTCCAAGTTTTCAATTATACCATCGGGACTGCACGCCAGCCAGTTATAAATGGGATGGATAACTAAACCTACTCTCAAAGCATTCTTGCCTACATATTTCTCATAAATATTTCTAGCTGGATCTTCCTGTAAAATATTGCACTATGTTTTTACAATTTCATATATTAGGAATTTAGATGAGCCTACCTGCATCTGTCCGTATCTTGTATTTGCATTTCCCGTGAATTTTTTATTAGTGTACAATTTACACTTACGCTCCCAATCTGGATTTTTATTAAATGTATAAGTATAGATTCCATAAAAGCGACTTGCAGTTATTCTGAATTTTCTTTCTCTATGCCAGATGTCGTTTGTTTGGTCTACAGTGTCTTTACAAATTTGTATACATTGATCTACAGTTTTTAATATATTATTCTTATAAAAACTATTAATAACATATTTTTCCTTTAGCAGAATGGACGATGTCATTAAATTTTCATAAACTCTATCTACAAACTTATGGCTTTCATAATTTAATTCTGTTATTGTAGTAGCAATATCATGACTGGGTTCTTTGCTTTTGTCAAAAAATCGAGCCAAAGCAGAATTCTTTTGACCTACAATTTAATATAGTTTCATAAAGACATAATTTTGATCTATAGTCATGCAACATGCAACTAAAAACCCATTATTACAAAAAAATAATACCTTAAGTACAAATATTTCTTAATAAACTACTATAATATCGTATAATGAAAGTAAGTACTTCATGCTAATACATAATAGCTAATAATATTTTCCTATCTTTAGCAAAATATACGGTAAGTACAATATTTTAAATATTAACCAGTACGTTGCAAATTTCAGGAAACAAAATGCACATCACTACTTCAACCTACTTATATTTTAGATTAAAGCTACTTTTAAAACGTGCAAACAACAACAAAGCATAATTATTTATATAAACTAATATACGTGCTACAAACTATGCATACTACTAATTCTAAATATACAGAGCACCTGTAGATATATACTTATTGTCAAACTGTAAATAAATTCATATAAAAAATTAAAACGAATTCTTCGTAATGTTTTCCCTTAAAGAAATATTTTTAAATTATTACAGTCCAGCAGAAGTTGCATATTTTTTGTTCGTGTTTGCGGTTTCGATATAATGCGCCGGGTATTTCTTTTCACATGGCAAAAATTCTGCACTTTTGTAGCTTGATCATAGTCGCGTTGGACTTCTTGTGCTGGATTTTTTCCCCATTTTTGTTCAACATCAGTTGAAGAGAGTGATTCTAACTGGTTCCTATAATACAATACATTTCTTAATACCACATTTTTTCGGAAATAAAAATAAACTTACTTGTTCGCGTATAGCAAAGTAGCGACTATATGCTTGCAACAACCACCTTCTCCAGCTTTACAAGAACATTTGCAGTCCCATTGTTTTATATCGCCAGGAAAAAATTTAATGGTGACGGTATGAGGCTTATGCTTTATTCCAGAACTTTGCACAACATATGCTACAATGTTCATTTCATCAAGCATTCCACACCGTACCACATGATCAGCCAAAAATACAGCTTCTCCTTCCCTTAAAGGTCTGACTCTTTTGCCAATGTATTGGAATAAATCACTCAATCTCACGGCCATTTGTGTTATATATTTTTTAACTTATAAAAAATAAAATGAAACAGTATCAAAAATTATATTTTATCTCACATAAAATGAAAAATATCGGAAAACAAAACAAATCTGTTGTATATACTTATATGCTCACAATGACATTTATCACCATTCCGTCGCCATTTTGGAATTTTCGGCGAGACACCTAGCGGCAATGCGCATCCCCTATTATAGGGACCCTAAAACATGCTTATTCACTAAAAACTCATCATTGAATTTTTTGACTAAAGACAATACCGTGATGACGGAAGGTAAAAAAGGTAACGATAACGTTATTTTTTAACGACTGAAAATAACATTCGTTACATAAACTTTTTGATAATAATTCAGTATTTTTATTCGTGTCACAATAAAATTGCTTCCCAATTTGTCCACAGATGGTAATAGTACCTCTAGCATAGCCCACAACACGAAGAAGAGCTGATAGGTTAACAGCAGCCTCCCACCAGAACTAATCTAATCTAGAATTTATGTGAGTAATATTGAATTTTTTTCAAATTTCATTTAAAATTATTATTTGATTATAGGAACTAAAATTCTAAACTTGATGCCAAGTTTATTTTTTAAAATGTGTTACAGAATATGGATACGAAGATAAAGATTATCGTTAAGTAGATATAACGATTTTCATAATAACGATTTCGTCATGATAACGATTCGTTAAGCGAATAGAATAGGCCTATAAGTCCCAGGAATATGGTGAAAGTGTTATTACATCTCATTATTATAAAGTTTGATATTGTGACGTACGCCCCCGAGAGAAGAATATACAACGCCGCCACTGAACAAGAGCGATCACGCGATCCCTGGTGCCGCAGCGGCTGGACTCTTAATTGCGCCGTGACCTCGTTCCTTTGTGTGCCGGTCATTATCGCGTGGAAGGCTTCGAGTGGCTTCTAGATTGTTATGCGGTGTATAAATAGCGTCGGGAGAGCAGCGGGAGCTCAGTCTCATATATACCAGTAACCAGATATGAACTCGGTGATATAAATAAACAGTTTAACAGTTGTCAACATAAATAAATGTAGTTATATAAATAAGTGCAGTGATATAAATGTTAGTTAGATAAATAATCGTAGTGTTTAAGCATTTAATAATATTCTTAGTGTTTATAATTATTTAATCATAGTGTTAGTTGTTTTTATCATTCTTTTAATATTTAATCCTTAATCATTTACCGTTTAATAAACGTATTCTTTTGTTAATAATATTTGTCTATGTTTTACACTTCACCCATATAAATAGAAACGTTACAATTGGTGTCAGGTGTGGGGTTGTTCATAACTGTGAAGTGTAAATAAAATAAATAAAATGACGACTAAACAAGTAAAATTAGGTGAATTAAAAGTAAGTGATCTCAAGAAAGAACTGGAAGAACGAGAATTAGATACGACAGGACTGAAAGGCGTTCTACAATCTCGTCTGCGGCAAGCATTAATCGATGCTGGTGAAAATATTGAAGATTACTTATTCGAAATTTCATGTAACCTATCTCTATCCGACATTGAGAAACTTATAATAGAAAGTTCTAGAAAAGCAGATGAAAGTTCTAGAACACTAAAAGAAGAATTAAAACAGGAGATGGTAGAAAGTTCTAGAAAAGCCGAAGAAAATTCTAGAACATTAGAAGAAAAATTAATAGAAAGTTCAAGAACATTAAAAGAGGAATTGACAGGAACATTGGAACAAAAATTAGAAGAAAATTCTAGAGCATTAGAACAAAAATTAATGGAAAATACTGAAGAAGGCCTCAAGAACTTAGAAGATAAGTATGACAAGAAGATCGCGGAACTGCAAGAAAAATTCACTAAAATTACATCGTCGTCAATTCCGAATTCTGGTGTGGCTGAGCCAAGTCTAATAGAAGGAAGAAAAGTAGTGAAAGCTGATACTACTTCAAAAATACACATAAAAACACCGGAATTTGATGGGAAGTCTTCGTGGCCGAATTATTTAAAACAATTTGAAGCGGCCGCAAAAGCGAATAATTGGACATCCGAGGAGAAGGCTACTGCGTTGACTGTCTCGTTGCGCGGAGAAGCTATCGACATCCTGCAAACGCTGAAAGAAGACGAACAAGAAGACTACGACCAGCTAGTCAAGCGATTGGATATGCGGTATGGAAATGCGCATCTGGAGCAGGTGTACCAGACGCAACTGAGGAACCGGTATCAGAGTTCAAAGGAAAGCCTTCAAGAATTTGAAGTTGACGTAGCTCGTTTGGTTCATCTCGCACATCCTACGGCTCCTGACAGCGTTTTGGAGTGCTTGGCCACTCAATCATTTATCTACGGAGTTCGAGACAGCGAAACTCAACAAGCACTGCGATTGGCCCGTCCTAAAACTTTAATTGATGCGCTCTCATATGCATTGGAGCATGAAGCTGCCAAACAAGCTTCACGTAACCAATTACGAGTGCGGAATATTGATGCTGAGAGTAATGAAACAACAGAAGATTTAGATGAGAGGTTACGGCGAATTGAAAATGAAATGTTTGCTGGCAGAAAGAAACTCCGCTGTTGGAACTGCGGTGAACTGGGCCATCCGCAGAGACTTTGCAGAAAAATACAAAAGAAGACGGAATCTGCAAAGGAAGAAAAGGAGTCGGAAAACTAAATCGGGTTGATGCGAAGGAGCAACTGTCGACCCGTAATCTAGTAGCTCCACAATCCATCAGTTATGTCGCATCTCTTCATCATAAAGCCAATAGCATCTATGTGGATGGCTCTATTAACGGAAGGCCAATGAAAATGCTACTGGATACGGGTGCGACAAAAACTATAATTAGGCCCGACTGCATAAGGAAAACTGGCAAGACACATCTTCAACCAACCAAGTGGCGGTTACGCACAGCAACGGGAGAACAAGCTATCGCATTAGGAGAAGTAGATGTCACCATCTCTATTGGAAACACCTCCTTTAAACATCGTGCGCTAGTAGCTGAAGTTGAAGATGAATTAATACTCGGAATGGACGCAATGACAAAGCATGGCTTTAAACTTGACCTGAAGAAGGGCGTGATGATGGTCAATGAAGAAGAACTCGTATTAAATCCACGAGATGATAAAGCTGTGCGCGTACTAATGGCAGAAGACGTTACCCTCCCAGAACGAAGTGAAACTATCCTGGAAGCACATTTAGATGGTAGTTTCTGTGAGGGAAGTATCGTTATGCTGGAGCCCAAGAATGATGATGCCAAAACTGGCACTGGAGTTGTTGTCGGAAAATCACTCGTCAAAGCCAGCCGGGTAATACCTGTTCGAATAATGAACGTAAATTTTTATCCTGTTGTCCTAAAGAGAGGAACAATTGTAGGAGAATGCTCTGCAGTATCCTCGATTATTCGAACTGTAAAGGCCACAGGGAACACATCTCAGAAAGTTTCGGACACGTTAATCAATCAATTAACATCGTTCGAAGAATTGACCGCCGACCAGAGAACCAAGGCGAAGGATTTAATTGGGAGGTTTCAAGATGTGTTCCAATATGACAAGAAAGCCAACGGAAGAACTAATGTAGTTCATCATAAAATAGACACCGGAGACGCAAGACCCATCCGTCAACCAGCAAGAAGACTACCACTGGCAAAGCGTGAGGAAGCGGAAAGAATAATCGAGGACATGAAAATGGAAGGTGTGATTGAACCTTCAAGCAGTCCATGGGCTTCACCAGTGGTGTTAGTGAAGAAGAAGGATGGCTCTACACGATTTTGCGTCGATTATCGTCAACTTAACAACGTGACGAAGAAGGACAGCTACCCGCTACCTCGAATAGACGACACATTAGACACCTTAGCTGGCTCAAAGATTTTCTCCACTTTGGACCTAAAGAGCGGATACTGGCAAGTGGATTTGGATCCAAAAGACAAAGAGAAGACAGCCTTCACCATTGGTACAGGACTTTGGCAATTCACCGTAATGCCGTTCGGGCTCTGCAATGCTCCTGCAACGTTTGAACGACTCATGGAAACAGTATTGGCTGGGCTATCTTGGAAAACCTGTTTAGTGTACCTCGACGATATTATTGTGGTTGGTAAGACATTCGAGGACCACATGAAGAATTTGGAAGAGGTTTTCCAGAGATTGAGGAAGGCTAACCTGAAACTTAGCCCGAAGAAGTGTCACCTGTTTCGAAGAGAAGTTCATTACCTGGGACACGTGGTTTCCGGTAAGGGTATTGCAGTCGACCAGGAGAAGATAAAGGCTGTGAGAGACTGGCCAGCACCTAGGGACAAACACGAACTCAGAAGTTTCCTTGGTTTGTGTACCTATTATCGGCGATATGTACCTGGATTTGCCAACATAGCCAAGCCACTGACAAGGCTTACTGAAGAAGGAAGAAGATTTATCTGGGAAATGGACTGTACAGTTGCATTTAAAGAACTAAAACATGCTTTGACAAGCGCACCCGTCTTGAGTTATCCTTTACCTGAAGGAGAATTCATTCTAGACACAGATGCCAGCAACGTTGGAATTGGTGGCGTTCTTTCCCAGATACAAGATGGGCATGAGAAAGTTATTGCCTACTTTAGTAAGACCTTGTCAAAACCAGAAAGGAATTACTGTGTGACTAGAAAAGAACTCTTGGCAGTCGTGAAATCCGTGGAACATTTCTACAAATATTTGTACGGAAGACGATTTTTGATTAGGACTGATCATGCTGCATTAAAATGGCTGCTACAATTCAAGAATCCTGAAGGTCAGGTGGCTAGATGGATTGAAAGACTACAGGAATACGATTTCAAAATCGATCATAGGGCGGGTACCAGCCATCGTAATGCCGACGCATTGTCCAGAAGGCCATGCCAAGATGAGTGCAAGCATTGTAGTCGACTGGAAGAGAAACATTTTACTGTCGCCAGGACAACAGTAGTCGACGATAATTGGCAGCCCGATGGACTACGCGAAGACCAAGAGAATGACCCGACGTTGAAAATACTGCTGGAGTGGAAAGCAGAAGAGAGAAAACCAAGATGGGAAGAAGTTGCACCACACTCACAGAGTGTAAAATCATACTGGGCGCAATGGGACTCGATGATGATTGAAGATGGCCTGTTAAAGCGTTTGGTGGAAAATACCGATGGAACTGAGAAGAGAACTCAGTTGGTTATTCCTAAGAATAGAATTCCAGACGTGCTGAAAGAGATCCATGACGGATCTGGAGGTGGCCATTTTGGAGTCAACAAAACGTTAGAAAGATTGCGCCAGCGATTTTACTGGGTTAACTGCAAGGAAGACGTTAAAGACTGGTGCAAGAAATGTGTGGTTTGCGCTGGAAGCAACGGCCCTCATAGACGACGGAAAGCTCCAATGCGTCAATACAACGTTGGCAGTCCATTTGAGCGCATTGCGATTGACGTGGCCGGACCATTTCCAGAAAGCGAAGACAGAAATAAATACATCGTGGTTGTCATGGACTACTTCACCAAATGGGTTGAGGCCTATCCATTACCCAACCAGGAAGCTATTACGGTCGCCGAAACCTTAGTCAAGGAGTGTATATGCCGATTCGGAGTTCCACGTGAACTTCACTCCGACCAGGGGAGAAATTTTGAGTCTGCCGTTTTCCAAAATATCTGTAAGATATTAGGGATTAATAAAACGAGGACAACTGCATTACATCCGCAGTCCGATGGCATGGTTGAACGCATGAACAGAACGATCAACCGATATTTGTCGAAGGTAGTCTCCAACCACCAAAGAGACTGGGACCGACATCTTCATCTGTTCTTAATGGCTTATCGTTCATCCGTGCATGAAACCACAGGGCAAAGTCCTGCGAACATCTTATTTGGGCGTGAGTTGCGCCTGCCATGTGACTTGGTGTTCGGCAGTAAACCTGGGGAAGATCTGGCCGGGGAAGATTACGTAACGGACTTACGGAGAAGAATGAACGACATTCATGAACAAGTCCGCATAAACACTCAAGCTGCCAGCGACCGAATGAAGGACCAGTATGACATCAAGGCAGAAAAAGGTGGATACCAACTCGGGGATTTAGTGTGGCTTTACAATCCTCAAAGGCGCCGAGGTTTATCACCAAAGCTACAAAGAAATTGGGAAGGTCCATATGAGGTCGTTAAGAGAATAAACGACGTGATATACAGAATTAGAAAAACACCTACCGGAAAGCCGAGAGTAGTACACTTTAATCGGCTAGCCCCGTTCGCCGGTGACAACAATGAAGACCAGCATGGAGCAACGGTTCGTCGGATCATACCTCAGGAACCGACTTTTGAAGACTTCATGGAACAGTATTCCTTTGGTCACAAGGCGCGGTATGGCGTGACGACAGAAGAATATAGAGATCTGTTCACCGTGTCCTCAGATTATTCCCTCGGCCACTGCGTATCGGAAGACTTAAAGATGTCACGCGGCATAGCGTCAGTCTTTAAGACAAAATTTGGACGACTACAAGAACTGGCCAACCAAGGTCCATCCGTCGGGAAGACGCTACGACTGAGGGATAACAATACAGAACAGCAGCGGTATATCTACTACCTGGTCACAAAACCACGCTCGTACCAAAAGCCGTCATATCGCAACCTATGGAGCTCGCTGTGTGACTTGAAGGATCATCTGCTAGAAAATGACATTTTGAAGTTGGCAGTACCGAAGTTAGGCTGTGGACTAGATGGCTTGGATTGGAGAGTTATTAGGAACATGTTAGAGATCCTCTTCCGATATACCGGTATCGAAATTCTAGTCTGCAGCTTTAACCCTAACAGACAGAAAGGAGAACTCCAGCGGACCATCGACTGTCACTTCTTCAAGACTTCAAAGTGTACCAAGGGCAATGCATGTAGATTTCGTCATCAAGAACTGTTCCGGGACGAAACAGTCTTAAGGAGGGGGCAGTGTGACGTACGCCCCCGAGAGAAGAATATACAACGCCGCCACTGAACAAGAGCGATCACGCGATCCCTGGTGCCGCAGCGGCTGGACTCTTAATTGCGCCGTGACCTCGTTCCTTTGTGTGCCGGTCATTATCGCGTGGAAGGCTTCGAGTGGCTTCTAGATTGTTATGCGGTGTATAAATAGCGTCGGGAGAGCAGCGGGAGCTCAGTCTCATATATACCAGTAACCAGATATGAACTCGGTGATATAAATAAACAGTTTAACAGTTGTCAACATAAATAAATGTAGTTATATAAATAAGTGCAGTGATATAAATGTTAGTTAGATAAATAATCGTAGTGTTTAAGCATTTAATAATATTCTTAGTGTTTATAATTATTTAATCATAGTGTTAGTTGTTTTTATCATTCTTTTAATATTTAATCCTTAATCATTTACCGTTTAATAAACGTATTCTTTTGTTAATAATATTTGTCTATGTTTTACACTTCACCCATATAAATAGAAACGTTACAATATTCTTTCGATGTACAACATTTCATCGTGTGCAACACGAAAAGCGTTTAACATGGGAAAACGAATATACAAATGTAACTTATAAATTTTAGAAAATATGCTACAAATAAATGTTATAGACTGTACAGAATTAAATTCTGCACCGAGTGCAATAATCACTTTTATTTAGCACGTTTTATAACCCAGAAAATAAAACTTTTCCTTTAATCAATTCGATGTAATGTAAAAAGACAAGGACATCATTAAACTGTCATATCCACTACTTTTTTTCAAATTTACGCTCTTTCTGTTTGCAAATATATTCCATTAAATAAAATAAATTAAAATGCTTGCACAACCGGCGTCGGTTCGCAAAAAAATGATCAACGCGAGCCTGCGCGATAGGAACGGTGATACTATCTAAATGGCAGCCGGCAATCAACTGACAATTGTCAATGACCGTATAGCTGATGTACAAACTTTGATCATCGAACAAATACAAGTTAGGTGTCGACGTGCGCGTATAATGCAATAGTGTTATGTTACAGTAAAAGTGCACAGTGAAACAATGTGTACATTGTAAATATTTATTAGGGTGTAAAGGTCCAACAGAACTAATTTTTCTCCAACATTAAATTTCAGCTCCTCCTTCATCCCAGTTAAAACCACGATTAATGTAATTCTTGCCGTCCCTGAAAAGTTAGGGATAATATAAAGCTAAGTAAGCTAATGGTTGCCAAAACGGCTGATTGCGGACGCACTGCCTAAAATTTTAGTTTATTCAACGGGAAAATTTATTTTAAATATCGATGCTTGTTGTTTTCACCACAATTGGTTTTTAGTATCTACTAATGATGCGATTATGAGCATTTCGTCGATTATTCACAATAATTACTAACCATTATTAATATGTACGTACTTAGAGCCACGTATTTGATTATTTACCACTTTCTTTTGTTATGACTAAAATGTAACAAATATTATACGGATGTGCACACGGAACATAGAGGTTAGGGGTTATGCATGGGATTTTAAATAAGTACGGAAATAGGATCTCCTTAGAGCAAAAAGTTGTTTAAAATTGAATTTTACATTAAAAAATTTAAATTCAATGCAAAAGCACATTGACAGCAGACAACACGGCATATTTCAGAAATAAAATATTACAATTTCGTCAGAAATCAAACGGCCATGATCCATGGAAATAAAACACAATTTCAGCATGAGATTTTAATAAGATAACAATGCGCATAATACTTATAATGTAATCTATATTGTGTACAGATCCATTTTATAATTTATTTTTCACCCATTTAGTATGTTCTTTATCTTTAGATGCCCATAAAACAGAAATAATGCGATCAGCTATTTGATTTGGAGTAATAGATGTAAGGTCACAAGTAGCAGATTTCTTTAGCAAAGTCCATGCTTTGCTACTAGAGTGCTTAAATTTAAGATTTTTAGTAGTTTGTTTCCTAATTTCTCTATGACGTACATCTAAAAAATGAAGTAATTCATGTCCAATTTTAGAATTTCCAGACTGTAAAAAGTTTGATATTTAATTTCTGATTTTTTATTCCGACTAGGTATGTGTGTCTTCTTTTTAATAACCTCTAGGTATATGTTCTTTTAGCAGATGATATAACTGCCCCTAAACATGTATTCTAAGTATTGTAAATAGAGGAATGCACCTTACACATTTATCAAGATTAGTAGCAAATTTTTGACCAGTGAGCTTTATGAAAATTCCACCTAGTTTTTGGGACTGAACAAATTATTGGAATTTAAATACTTAATTCAGGCAACACTGGTCGATGTTGACTTGTAGGCAAAATATTCAAGAATACCTCTTTTCATATAAAAACGTTGATATCTATCCAATATACTAAAAGGATAACAGGATCTTTCTATATTTTCTTTCATCACGCTAAGCGGTAAAAATTTAGACACGGCTAGAGCGTTTACTATTGGAGTGATTTTAATGAAATTTGTACCAGTTTGTAGGATTTTTTTTCCTTTAGTGCCCTCGTCATATGTGTTTTTTCTGTAGGATGCATAGTTTTTTAATAAAAAATTATTAAAGTGCAAATTTTCAAAATTAAAACAAAAAATCAAGTAGTCTATAAAAATTTTAAGAGGAACATCGATCTTTTGACTTGTCAATTTGAAACTTTAAATGTAAATATTTATGTAATGAAGAATATTTGAAATAAAGTAAATTTAACACCATAAATAATGACAATAGACAATTATTTCACACAGGTAAAAAAGGTGTAATACATTATATTTAAAAAATAAAAATTTTGACGTTACATATGGATTTGGTCAGTGTTGCCAATTGTGCAATAATTAACAAAATAAGAAACCAAGGTCACGACACATTTGACATAATTAATATGAATATTGAAAAATAGAGTAATATAACAACGATTTATTATAATTTTAATTAATTATAAACATGAGAAAATAGTTTACATTAGTTGTAAGTATTAAAACATGAAATATTTTTGTAATACTAAAATTAAATTTTCAGGTTATCAAAAGAACATGAAATGTGAATAATCTGTGCTTTACAAGAACGAAAAATTGTCTTACAGGCTAATTATAAAATAATTACATGTGTTTTATATATATTTGCCCCAATTAAGTGGTAATTAATTATTATAAAATTAATCTCAAAAAATTGTGGGTAATTGAAATGTGAAGAAAGTTTGAAATATTTCTTTTATACATAGAGTGTTTTAAAATGAAATATATATATTGTAATATTAATAAATGTATATAATTTAATTTATTTGATAAATATTGTGTGTATAAAATGTCTAGAAATTATAAAAATGTGCACTATTAATCAACAATTTCTTGATGAAATATACGTCATCTTGTCGAGTCAGCAGACAAAAAGGATAAGAATAATACTTTTAGGAAACGTATTTCATTTACAAATAAAGAAACTTTAATATTAGAAATTGTATTCATTATACAAATAAAATTAGCGCGAAATTTAAATAAATATCAATAACACATTCTCTTGGCCTTGAATCATATGATATTTATTTTCTCCATTTAAGTTTAAACAACCTCATAAATATCAGTGTGTGTGTGCCAAATAATTCCTTGTTATAAAATTATAGTCATTTTTCTTATTATACTCTGTTTTTATAAGGTAGGTACATGTATTATACTCATTAGATCTTTCTTACACATCAGATTTTTCTATTCCAATCGGGTGACAGTCTACGTAAAAGGCTATTACCATATAATACGAATCAGTTAATATATTATTATATATAACCGCTATAATGAAAAGTAATTATTGTTGATTGCAACAATGAAATTCTTAACAATACAATCATTAATTCAATCAATAATAAGAATTGATACAGAAAAGTTTTTATATTTATCATAATTAACATAACACAACATTTAATGTTCATATTCATCGATTTTTTAAATGATTTAAATGCCGCCAAGAAAGGTTTTCACATTTCTATCGATTCCAATCGGGCGGGTGACATTCTACGTAAACGGCTGTTATCAGATAATACCAATCAGTTAATACATTATAATATAACCGCTGTCACACACATACATAATGCAATCATTTAAAAAAAAAAAAAAAAAAATATTGTTCCCTGTTGGGATCGAACCCGAAACCGAAGATTTACTGTTGCTCGCATAACACCATTCATAAAGTTAGAAATTAAAATTATAAACTTATACATAATTATGCGTCTTAATTATCATTATAAGTCACACATATTATTGTAGACAATCAATGAAAAATAGAAAAGAAACGTTACATCATCTCTGACAGAAATTATTCAATGTCAAAATTTCAAAAGTAACCTTGGCTCACCTATGTTCAAGTCACAAATTTCAATTTCAAACTATCTTAATAGGAAGAAATAAATTATATTGTTTATAAACAGTACGTAATAATTTATTTTGTGAACTTGTATATACAAGTTTCTTCCTAAAACAACTTGTGTAAGGAAATAGAATATTCTAGGGAGTTTTTGGCGTATCCCCTGATATGTTTAAAACATTATTTTAAAACTATTTTCATTTTATCACTTATATTATATCATAATGTAACTAAAATAAGTGTTTACAGAACTTATTTCAATTTATTTACATATATTATACTAATAATAAACTGGTAACATCGAGATATACACCACCATCTGTTGATGTCTATCAGAACTATTTCAAACATTACTTTTCAAATAGACATATCAAATGAATATTATACCATAGTATTAGCAGTCTGACACTTTCGCTTGCTCTTAATCAGTATGTGAGTTCTTAGTCAGCCCCTTTAGTCTTCAAAAAAAGTTCATTTATTCACACAACCCATGGCGTGCGGGCGCGGGAAATTCAATTAAACGTCATATTTTACATGATTGCAAAGAAAAATTTGAAAAGTCTTTCACTCAATGTGTATTATAATAATGATTACACGTTGAACAATAAATAAATAAAAAAAAAAAATAGCTATTTATGACAAAAATATTAAGTGTTATTTTAATGTGTCATCAGGAAATTGACTCTCGGGCGTGACTAGACTAGAAAACTTAGAGAAAATGTTTCTTCGATATGTAACAATAATGATTAAACTTTTTACAATAAATAAATAGAAAATATAAATATCAGTATTTATAATAAAAGTATAATGCATCATTAACTTTAAAAACATTTATACAGGGTGAATACTTGAAACCCAAACATAGCCCGTCAATACGGGCAAATTATTATTCACAGACTGTTTTAACTGACAACAATGGTTGTGGTATCAATAGAAAAATAAAATATACATGTAAATTAAATTAAATTATATTATTAATACCGATAACTATGGAATTGTACAGAATAACAAATTTTTGCCATTTTATCTGCCAGAATCGTTAGCTATATTTTTTTATTTAGACACACTATCCAACAGGAAAAAATCCCAATTGAGAACAGGAAAAAATAATACTACATAAAATAGCATAAGTTAACATAAATTAATATTGCTCAAAATAGAAAATATTATATATTTAATATTACGTATTATATTATAAAAATATTTAGGTTGCAAATGAAAAATGTCAATATCCGAATATTTAGTATTATAAGTTGAGCACATTCTGTATATGGGACAAGAATAATCTATGTTTGTACGAGGGGTAGGAAGATAGAAGGTACTGAAGTTCCGTAAGTGAAAGGATGAGATGTGGAAATTAAGGAGACACAATCAAGACGAGTCGTTAAGTTCACCATGAATTAACTTACTGAGATGAAAAACAGAAGTCAATTCACGGCGATGATAAAGACTGGGCATATTAAAGATGTGCAGTAAGGTAGAGTAAGATACTGAATAGTCCGGGTAAATTTTATTTATTTTGAAATACAGGTATTTCAAAAACTTTTTTTGAATTCTTTTGAGATGATCTTGATAACTCTCATAAGTTGGGTTCCATATTAATGAGCAATATTCCATTTTGGAACGAATGGAACTGTAATATAGTGTTATGATGGGCGTGATACTGATAAAATCTTTGGTATTACGGATAATAAAACATAGAAATCGAGTGGACTCATTATAAATATTATTAATATGTTGTGAAAAACTAAATTTAGTGTTAAAAGTCACTTCGAGGTCTTTAGTATTTTCTTTGCGGTTTAGAACTGTAGTATGAATACTATAATTAAAAGTTATAGGATATTTTTTATTTCTTTTTTAAAACTTTGTAACGGCTATTTTATTTTATGGTTTTCTCATGACAAAAACCTATTATATCAACAAATTTAAGCTCATTTCATGCAGTTTTTAATTCTAAATATTTTACGTATTTATACATTTGTTTTTAATTTAATAGGGCAGAAATTACAGCCATATAAAAATTTTACCATTGTATTTCTTATAGTCCACAAAAATAAATACCCGGTATCTTTATTTACATAATAGTTAAGTTTTATTTATTTATTAATACAGGGTGATTATTCGGTCTGTTTTCTTTTAGTAACTCGATTATTTTAAATATTATAGAAAATTGTTCAAACAAAGTTTGTGTATAAATATGCAGTATCAGTTTTTCTACAAGTGTTCCATTTTTACGCAATGATATGTAACTTTTTATTTTCAAATAAAACATGCTATATATTTATTCAAATTTGAAAAGTACATGAAACTTGCTATTTAATAGTGCGAAAACAATCATAATATGTTATTTAAAAAATGTAGATTATCTGTGAACATATGGGCCGATTTACTAAATTCACAGTCGATTGGCCCCTTTTCATTGCTAGATTAATTAAATGCTGAAAATTATGTATTTTTGCAAAATAATCTGCCAGAATTTTTAAAAGAAACTCCCTTAAATGTACGTCAAAAAATTGTGATTTCTTCTATACTTAATCAATGCATTTGAAAATACGTGGATTGGTCGAGTCGGTCTTGGTGTCAACCTCAAGGAACTCTATAACCGTGTGGAATCAGAAACAAAAATGTTATATTTTTCCAAATATAACAACAATAAAATAATCTAATGCACAAAACATGCCCGAATTTTCCAAGCGTGACTTTTGTACATAAGGTGAGGTTATTGTTGTTTTTCTTTTTTAAACTATTCAAGCTAAATAACCGGCGTTATACTACGCGACCCACTTTTGTTTTAATTTACAATGTTATCATCTGACCTATCCCCGCAAGCATTCAATACCAGAAAATATGATTACTAATTCTACTGTGCAGACAAATGGTTTTACGGTGGAACCAACAGCTGTGGTAAAACTTCAAACAGTTCTAATGTTATTTGTCTAACAATATGCGACGGAAAATTAATTCATACAATCTGGTCGGTCTGTAAGATAGTAAATGTATTGATTTAAAGAATGTTAATTCTTGTGGATATCATAAGAGGGCCTGCGACGTTAGCACTCTGTATAGCTTATGCACGTTTCCAATGTGGGAATGCGTGTAAACAGTCATAAAATGCTGAAGACAACGGCGGTAGCACTTTTTATAAATGTTAAACTATTATAATTTAGGAATGCATATAAACAATCATAAAACACTATCCACCTAGGGGAAGCTCGGCGTAGCCGAGTTTTCGCTAGTCCTATATACTAAAGGGTTAGATTCACTATTCTTTCATCACGACAATCGCCCATCATTTGAACAAGGCTACAGCTTTAACCGTTTGTGCGATTTTTGTGCAAGTTTTAACAAGTGGTTGGAAATTCTTTGCTCGAGTGCCCTAACCTTATGTGTTTTTTCTGTAGGATGCATAGTTTTTGTGGAAAAAATTAATTAATGTGAATTTTTGGATTTTTGTTTTTAAAACTGAGACAAAGCTCAAGTATTCTTTGAAAATTTTAAGATGAAAATCGCTCTTTTGACATGTCAATTTGAAACTTTAAATGTAAATATTTATGTAATGAAGAATATTTGAAATAAAGTAAATTTAACATCATAAATAATGAGAATGGACAATTATTTCACACAGGTAAAGAAGGTGTAATACATTGTATTTAAAAAATAAAAAATTTTGACGTTACATATGTATTTAGACAGTGTTACCAAATGTGACATAATTAACAAAATAAGAAGCCAAGGTCACGACACATTTGACATAATTAATTTGAATATTGAAAAATAGAGTTAAATTAGAACGATTTATTATAATTTTAATTAATTATAAACATGAGAAAATATATTACACTAGTTGTAAGTATTCTAAACAGGAAATATTCTTGTAATTCTACAATTTAATTTTTAGGTTATTACAATTAAGTAACTAAATAAAAACACATATATTCCTAAACATAGACACATTTGACATATCAATATTTTTTAAATAAGATAGAAGGATTTATTAGCATTTATTTAAAGAATTACCGTCATGAGAAAGTAAGTATTCAAAAAGAATTAATAAAATGAAACATTTTACTTAGTTTAAAATGGAAAAAGCGCGGGAAACTATTATTCCATAAACAGCGTTAAAGGATCCTACTATTACAAAAATTAAGTGTTCAATAGTTTACACGTACTTATAATTATAAATGTCTGCATATATTTTAGATGTACCTAATGAAATGGACAAATAATGCAATTTTCGAAAGGAGTTATGAAATGAAATCTGTTGGAAGTCCAAACAAGACAATAACATGAAATTTCAATAATATGTGTTGATTACGACAGTGAAATGTTGTTTTTAGGCTAATTTTAGAATAATTACATGGATTTTATACATATTTATTCCATCTAATTGTTAATTAATTAATATTATAACTTTAACCTCACATATATTGTCAGTGTGTGATTGAACTATGAAACATTGTAGTTTCAATTATAAATACTAAAGATACTGTAGATATTTATGTAAAATGATATATAAATAAAATATAAAAGGTAATTATTCAATTTTATGTGTTTTCTCACGTAGAAATGTGTAAAAGTTGTTATGTAGGTACTACAGTTTCCAGATTTTTTATAAATAATCATAATTAACATAACACAACATTTAATGTTCATATTGCATAAACAAATTATCAATAATACC
The DNA here is from genome assembly GCA_951394225.1 of Harpalus rufipes. Taxonomy (NCBI): domain Eukaryota; kingdom Metazoa; phylum Arthropoda; class Insecta; order Coleoptera; family Carabidae; genus Harpalus; species Harpalus rufipes. Next base: position 28,745,198 of record OX596277.1, on the reverse strand, counting down.
AATCAGTTAATAACCGCTGTCACACACATACATAATACGATCATTTAAAAAAAAAAAAAAAAAGGAGCACAAAGATTTACTGTTGCTCGCATAACAAGTTAGAAATTAAAATTATAAACTCATACATAATTACACGTATTAATTATCATTACAAGTCACACATATTATTGTAGACAATCAATGAAAAATAGAAAAGAAACGTTACATTATCTCTGGCAGAAATTATTCAATGTCAAAGTTTCAAAAGTAACCTTGGCTCACCTATGTTCAAGTCACAAATTTCAATTTCAAACTTTCTTAATAGGAAGAAATAAATTATATTATTTTCTAAACAGTACGTAATAATTTGTTTTGTGAACTTGCATATACAAATTTCTTCCTAAAACAATTTGTGTAAGGAAATAGAATATTCTAGGGAATTTTTGGCGTATCACCAGATATGTTTAAAACATTAATTTAAAACTATTTTCATTTATCATTTATGTTAAATCATAATGTCACTAAAAGTGTTTTACAGAACTTATTTTAATTTATTTACATATATTATACTAATAATAAACTGGTAACAACGAGATATACCGTGCCACCTCTTGAACGCATGGCGTACGAGCGCGGGAAATTCAACAAAACGTCAAATTTTACATGATTGCATAGAAAAATTTGAAAAGTCTTTTCTTCGATGTATATTATAATAATGATTACACATTGAACAATAAATAAATAAAAAATATAAAAATAGCTATTTATGACAAAAATATTAAGTGTTATTTTAAAGTGTCATCTGAAAATTAGCTCTCGGGCGTCAGATACTCAATTAGACTAAAAAAAATAGAAAAAATGTTTCTTCGATAAGTAACAATAATGATTAAACTTTGTACAATAAATAAATAAATAAATAGAAAATATAAATATCAGTATTTATGATAAAAGTATAATGCATCATTAACTTTAAAAACATTTATACAGGGTGAATACTTGAAACCCAAACATAGCCTATCAACACGGGCAAATTGATATTCACAGACTGTTTTAACTGACAACAATGGTTGTGGTATCAATAGAAAAATAAAATATACATGTAAATTAAATTAATTTCTATTATTAATACCGATAGCTATGGCATTTGTACAAAATATCAATTTTTTGCCATTTTATCTGTCAGAACTCGTTAGCTATAATTTTTTTTATTTCTTTTTTAAAAAATTTGTAACAGTTATTTCGTTTTATGGTTTTCAAATGACAAAAATCTATTATATTAACAAATTTAACTCATTTCATGTAGTTTTAAATTCTGAATATTTTACGCATTTATATTTTGTTTTAAATTTAAAAGAGGAGAAGTTACAGCCATATGAAAAATTTGCCATTGTATTTCTTATAGTTAATACAGGGTGATTCTTCGGTCTGTTCTCTTTTAATAACTCGATTATTTTAAATATTATGAAAATTTTTTCAAACGAAGTTTGTGCATAAATCTGCAATATAGGTTTTTGTATAGGTGTTCCATTTTTACGCAATTATATGTAACTTTATATTTTCAAATGAAACATGCTATATATTTATTCAAATTTGAAAAGTACATGAAACTTCCTATATAACAGTGCGAAAACAATCATATCTTATACTATTAAAAAAATACAAAGATTATCTGTGAACATTTGGTAAACTCACAGTTGATTGGCCCCTTTTCGTTGCCAAATTGATTAAATGATGAAAATTATGTATTTTTAGCAAGATAATTTGCCGGAACTGTTCGAAGAAACTCCCTTAAATATACATAAAAAAAAATTCTTCTACACTTAAACAATGCATTTGAAAATAAGTGAATTGGTGGAGTTGGTCTTGGGCTTTGATTTCCCCAGTTACCAGACTCAACACATATACAACCAAATTATCAACCTCGAATCTCTGTAACTGGATAGAATCAGTAACACAAATTTATATTCCTCCAAATAATCTAACTTAATGCACAAAACATGCCCGAATTTCGTTTTAGTTTACAGTGTTATCATCTAACCTAACCCCGTAAGCATATAACACCAGAATATATGATTACTGTTTGTACTGTGCGGACAAATGGTTTTACACTATTGGGTGACATCACCAGCTGTGGCAAAAATTCTAACAATTCTAGATATATTTATCTTAACAGTATGCGACAGGAAATTATTTCATACGATCTGGTTGGTCTGTAAGATTGTACATGTATTGATTTTAAGAATGTTAATTCATATGGATATCATGGGAGAGCCTGCGGTGTTAGCACTGTGTATAGCTTATGCACGTTTCGATGTGGAAATGCGTGTAAACAGTCATAAAATGTAGAAGACAGCGGCGGTAGCACTTTTTCAAAACGTGCAACTATTATAATTTAGGACTGCATGTAAACAATCATAAAACACTATCCACCTAGGGGAAGCTCGGCGTAGCCGAGTTTTCGCTAGTCCTATATACTAAAGGGTTAGATTCACTATTCTTTCATCACGACAATCGCCCATCATTTGAACAAGGCTACAGCTTTAACCGTTTGTGCGATTTTTGTGCAAGTTTTAACAAGTGGTTGGAAATTCTTTGCTCGAGTGCCCTAGCCTTATGTGTTTTTTCTGTAGGATGCATAGTTTTTGTGGAAAAAATTATTTAATGTGAATTTTTGGATTTTTGTTTTTAAAACTGAGACAAAACTCAAGTATTCTTTGAAAATTTTAAGATGAATATCGCTCTTTTGACATGTCAATTTGAAACTTTAAATGTAAATATTTATGTAATGAAGAATATTTGAAATAAAGTAAATTTAACATGATAAATAATGACAATAGACAATTATTTCACACAGGTAAAAAAGGTGTAATACATTATATTTAAAAAATAAAAATTTTGACGTTACATATGTATTTGGTCAGTGTTGCCAATTGTGCAATAATTAACAAAATAAGAAACCAAGGTCACGACACATTTGACATAATTAATATGAATATTGAAAAATAGAGTAATATAACAACGATTTATTATAATTTTAATTAATTATAAACATGAGAAAATAGTTTACATTAATTGTAAGTATTAAAACATGAAATATTTTTGTAATACTAAAATTAAATGTACTCTTTGAAAATTTTAAGATGAATATCGTCGAGAAAATATTATGACACATTTTTTGACATTGTCAATTTGAAACTTTAAATGTAAATATTTATGTAATGAAGAATATTTGAAATAAAGTAAATTTAACATGATAAATAATGACAATAGACAATTATTTCACACAGGTAAAAAAGGTGTAATACATTATATTTAAAAAATAAAAATTTTGACGTTACATATGTATTTGGTCAGTGTTGCCAATTGTGCAATAATTAACAAAATAAGAAACCAAGGTCACGACACATTTGACATAATTAATATGAATATTGAAAAATAGAGTAATATAACAACGATTTATTATAATTTTAATTAATTATAAACATGAGAAAATAGTTTACATTAATTGTAAGTATTAAAACATGAAATATTTTTGTAATACTAAAATTAAATTTTTAGGTTATCAAAAGAACATGAAATGTGAATAATCTGTGCTTATTACAAGAACGAAAAATTGTTTTTCTATTTTGCATCTGTAACAAAGCTATAACAGCACCCAAAGGAGTTCGTTAATAGCTCGTTTGAGTGTTGTAACAGCCTAGTACAATTTATTTTTATAAAGTTGGTAGCATAGCTGAAACGTTATGTCAAAAAATATCAAATGTCAAACCTTACTGAACAAACGATACTAATTAAGGTTTTTATTTTTATTTATATATATTTGGGGCATAAATAGTTCAAAACACTATTAATTGTTGATATTTAAAATATGTAATTTATTTTTATTTATTTATGAACTCTGTCGGTAAATTAGTTCGAGAGGTTGTGTAAGCAAAAGCAAAATGGCGGCGGAGGAGAAATGTCAACAAGAATTAAGTGTTTATTTATAAGAAAATAGTGTTTTAAATATAAGATGTGTATAATTATATAGTTTTACACTTTTCACAACCTTTTCAGTTAATTTTATACAATAAAATGTCAGTAACTTGTAAAAAATTTACATTTGGTTATAACCTGACTTTTTTCATTGTTTGTTTTTGAAATTATAAAATGTATTTTCCGTAATTTCACGTATTTCAGGTGAAGTACACAAAAATCGTCTGTATTCATTTTTAATTTGATATGAATTTGATTGTACACAACACGAGACAATTTTAAATTCAAACAATTGAATTTTCAAATGTCACATTATTACCAACTAACACAAAATTCCCTAAATTTTGAATTTACGATTTTTTATTTAAAAAGATCATAAAAAGCGCAAAATAGAAAAAATAGTATAAAGAACTCATGTCATAATTGTCGATTATTTTGTTCGAAGGTTTGGGCAACTCCGCTACGCGTCGTCACCCAAACTTCCTTCTCACAAAATAAAATGACAATTATGACATTCGTTCTTTAATATACTATTTACAGGCTAATTATAAAATAATTACATGTATTTTATATATATTTGCCCCAATTAAGTGGTAATTAATTATTATAAAATTAATCTCAAAAAATTGTGGGTAATTGAAATGTGAAGAAAGTTTGAAATATTTCTTTTATACATAGAGTGTTTTAAAATGAAATATATATTGTAATATTAATAAATGTATATAATTTAATTTATTTGATAAATATTGTATGTGTAAAATGTCTAGAAATTATAAAAATGTACACTATTAATCAACAATTTCTTGATGAAATATACGTCATCTTGTCGAGTCAGCAGACAAAAAGGATAAGAATAATACTTTTAGGAAACGTATTTCATTTACAAATAAAGAAACTTTAATATTAGAAATTGTATTTATTATACAAATAAAATTAGCACGAAATTTAAATAAATATCAATAACACATTCTCTTGGCCTTGAATCATATGATATTTATTTTCTCCATTTAAATGGTAATTAATAAATATTGAAACTTTAAACAACCTCATAAATATCAGTGTGTGTGTGCCAAATAATTCCTTGTTATAAAATTATAGCCATTTTTCTTATTATACTCTGTTTTTATAAGGTAGGTACATGTATTATTCTCATGAGATCTTTCTTACACATCAGATTTTTCTATTCCAATCGGGTGACAGTCTACGTAAAAGGCTATTACCATATAATACGAATCAGTTAATATATTATTATATATAACCGCTATAATGAAAAGTAATTATTGTTGATTGCAACAATGAAATTCTTAACAATACAATCATTAATTCAATCAATAATAAGAATTGATACAGAAAAGTTTTTATATTTATCATAATTAACATAACACAACATTTAATGTTCATATTCATCGATTTTTTAAATGATTTAAATGCCGCCAAGAAAGGTTTTCACATTTCTATCGATTCCAATCGGGCGGGTGACATTCTACGTAAACGGCTGTTATCAAATAATACCAATCAGTTAATACATTATAATATAACCGCTGTCACACACATACATAATGCAATTATTTAAAAAAAAAAAGTCCACAAAGATTTACTGTTGCTCGCATAACACCATTCATAAAGTTAAAAATTAAAATTATAAACTTATACATAATTATACGTCTTAATTATCATTATAAGTCACACATATTATTGTAGACAATCAATGAAAAATAGAAAAGAAACGTTACATTATCTCTGACAGAAATTATTCAATGTCAAAGTTTCAAAAGTAACCTTGGCTCACCTATGTTCAAGTCACAAATTTCAATTTCAAACTATCTTAATAGGAAGAAATAAATTATATTGTTTATAAACAGTACGTAATAATTTATTTTGTGAACTTGCATATACAAGTTTCTTCCTAAAACAACTTGTGTAAGGAAATAGAATATTCTAGGGAGTTTTTGGCGTATCCCCTGATATGTTTAAAACATTATTTTAAAACTATTTTCATTTTATCACTTATATTATATCATAATGTAACTAAAATAAGTGTTTACAGAACTTATTTCAATTTATTTACATATATTATACTAATAATAAACTGGTAACATCGAGATATACACCACCATCTGTTGATGTCTATCAGAACTATTTCAAACATTACTTTTCAAATAGACATATCAAATGAATATTATACCATAGTATTAGCAGTCTGACACTTTCGCTTGCTCTTAATCAGTATGTGAGTTCGTAGTCAGCCCCTTTAGTTTTCAAAAAAAGTTCATTTATTCACACAACCCATGGCGTGCGGGCGCGGGAAATTCAATTAAACGTCATATTTTACATGATTGCAAAGAAAAATTTGAAAAGTCTTTCACTCAATGTGTATTATAATAATGATTACACGTTGAACAATAAATAAATAAAAAATATAAAAATAGCTATTTATGACAAAAATATTAAGTGTTATTTTAATGTGTCATCAGGAAATTGACTCTCGGGCGTGACTAGACTAGAAAATTTAGAGAAAATGTTTCTTCGATATGTAACAATAATGATTAAACTTTTTACAATAAATAAATAGAAAATATAAATATCAGTATTTATAATAAAAGTATAATGCATCATTAACTTTAAAAACATTTATACAGGATGAATACTTGAAACCCAAACATAGCCCGTCAATACGGGCAAATTGTTATTCACAGACTGTTTTAACTGACAACAATGGTTGTGGTATCAATAGAAAAATAAAATATACATGTAAATTAAATTAAATTATATTATTAATACCGATAACTATGGAATTGTACAGAATAACAATTTTTTTCCATTTTATCTGCCAGAATCGTTAGCTATATTTTTTTTATTTAGACACACTGTCCAACAGGAAAAAATCCCAATTGAGGACAGGAAAAAATAATAATACATAAAATAACATAAGTTAATATTGCTCAAAATAGAAAATATTATATATTTAACATTACGTATTACATTATAAAAAGATTTAGGTTGCAAATGAAAAATGTCAACATCCGAATATTTAGTATTATAAGTTGAGCACATTCTGTATATGGGACAAGAATAATCTATGTTTGTACGAGGGGTAGGAAGATAGAAGGTACTGAAGTTCCGTGAGTGAAAGGATGAGATGTGGAAATTAAGGAGACACAATCAAGACGAGTCGTTAAGTTCACCATGAATTAACTTACTGAGATGAAAAACAAAAGTCAATTCACGGCGATGATAAAGACTGGGCATATTAAAGATGTGCAGAAAGGTAGAGTAAGATACTGAATAGTCCGGGTAAATTTTATTTATTTTGAAATACAGGTATTTCAAAAACTTTTTTTGAATTCTTTCGAGATGATCTTGGATGACTCTCATAAGTTGGGTTCCATATTAATGAGCAATATTCCATTTTGGAACGAATGGAACTGTAATATAGTGTTATGATGGGCGTGATACTGATAAAATCTTTGGTATTACGGATAATAAAACCTAGCAATCGAGTGGACTCATAAATATTATTAATATGTTGTGAAAAACTAAATTTAGTGTTAAAAGTCACTACGAGGTCTTTAGTATTTTCTTTGCGATTTAGAACTGTAATTAAAAGTTATAGGTTATTTTTTATTTCTTTTTTAAAATTTTGTAACGGCTATTTTATTTTATGGTTTTCTCAGGACAAAAACCTATTATATCAACAAATTTAAGCTCATTTCATGCAGTTTTTAATTCTAAATATTTTACGTATTTATACTTTTGTTTTTAATTTAATAGGGCAGAAATTACAGCCATATAAAAATTTTACCATTGTATTTTTTATAGTCCACAAAAATAAATACCCGGTATCTTTATTTACATAATAGTTAAGTTTTATTTATTTATTAATACAGGGTGAATATTCGGTCTGTTTTCTTTTAGTAACTCGATTATTTTAAATATTATAGAAAATTGTTCAAACAAAGTTTGTGTATAAATATGCAGTATAAGTTTTTCTACAGGTGTTCCATTTTTACGCAATGATATGTAACTTTATATTGTCAAATAAAACATGCTATATATTTATTCAAATTTGAAAAGTACATGAAACTTGCTATTTAACAGTGCGAAAACAATCATAATATGTTATATTATTTAAAAAATGCAGATTATCTGTGAACATATGGGCCGATTTACTAAATTCACAGTCGATTGGCCCCTTTTCGTTGATAGAATAATTAAATGCTGAAAATTATGTATTTTTGCAAAATAATCTGCCAGAACTTTTAAAAGAAACTCCCTTAAATGTACGTCAAAAAATTGTGATTTCTTCTATACTTAATCAATGCATTTGAAAATACGTGGATTGGTCGAGTCGGTCTTGGTGTCAACCTCAAGGAACTCTATAATCGTGTCGTGTGGAATCAGAAACAAAAATGTTATATTTTTCCAAATATAACAACAATAAAATAATCTAATGCACAAAACATGCCCGAATTTTCCAAGCGTAACTTTTGTACATAAGGTGAGGTTATTGTTGTTTTTCTTTTTTAAACTATTCAAGCTAAATAACCGGCGTTATACTACGCGTCCCACTTTTGTTTTAATTTACAATGTTATCATCTGACCTATCCCCGCAAGCATTCAATACCAGAAAATACGATTACTAATTCTACTGTGCAGACAAATGGTTTTACGATGGAACCAAACAGCTGTGGTAAAACTTCAAACAGTTCTAATGTTATTTGTCTAACAATATGCGACGGAAAATTAATTCATACAATCTGGTCGGTCTGTAAGATAGTAAATGTATTGATTTAAAGAATGTTAATTCTTGTGGATATCATAAGAGGGCCTGCGACGTTAGCACTCTGTATAGCTTATGCACGTTTCCAATGTGGGAATGCGTGTAAACAGTCATAAAATGCTGAAGACAACGGCGGTAGCACTTTTTATAAATGTTAAACTATTATAATTTAGGAATGCATATAAACAATCATAAAACACTATCCACCTAGGGGAAGCTCGGCGTAGCCGAGTTTTCGCTAGTCCTATATACTAAAGAGTTAGATTCACTATACTTTCATCACGACGATCGCCCATCATTTGAACAAGGCTACAGCTTTAACCGTTTAAGCAATTTCCGTACAAGTTTTACCAAATGATAGAAAATTCTTTGCTCGAGTGCCCTAGCATTATGTGTTTTTTCTGTAGGATGCATAGTTTTTGTGTAAAAAATTATTTAATGTGAATTTTTGGATTTTTGTTTTTAAAATTGAGACAAAGCTCAAGTATTCTTTGAAAATTTTAAGATGAATATCGCTCTTTTGACATGTCAATTTGAAACTTTAAATGTAAATATTTATGTAATGAAGAATATTTGAAATAAAGTAAATTTAACATCATAAATAATGAGAATGGACAATTATTTCACACAGGTAAAGAAGGTGTAATACATTGTATTTAAAAAATAAAAATTTTGACGTTACATATGTATTCAGACAGTGTTACCAAATGTGCCATAATTAACAAAATAAGAAGCCAAGGTCACGACACATTTGACATAATTAATTTGAATATTAAAAAATAGAGTTATATTAGAACGATTTATTATAATTTTAATTAATTATAAACATGGGAACACAGATTACATTAGTTGTAAGTATTCTAAACAGGAAATATTCTTGTAATTCTACAATTTAATTTTTAGGTTAATAAAATTAAGTAACTAAATAAAAACACATATATTCCTAAACATAGACACATTTGACATATCAATATTTTTTAAATAAGATAGAAGGATTTATTAGCATTTATTTAAAGAATTACCGTCATGAGAAAGTAAGTATTCAAAAAGAATTAATAAAATGAAACATTTTACTTAGTTTAAAATGGAAAAAGCGCGGGAAACTATTATTCCATAAACAGCGTTAAAGGATCCTACTATTACAAAAATTAAGTGTTCAATAGTTTACACGTACTTATAATTATAAATGTCTGCATATATTTTAGATGTACCTAATGAAATGGACAAATAATGCAATTTTCGAAAGGAGTTATGAAATGAAATCTGTTGGAAGTCCAAACAAGACAATAACATGAAATTTCAATAATATGTGTTGATTACGACAGTGAAATGTTGTTTTTAGGCTAATTTTAGAATAATTACATGGATTTTATACATATTTATTCCATCTAATTGTTAATTAATTAATATTATAACTTTAACCTCACATATATTGTCAGTGTGTGATTGAACTATCAAACATTGTAGTTTCAATTATAAATACTAAAGATACTGTAGATATTTATGTAAAATGATATATAAATAAAATATAAAAGGTAATTATTCAATTTTATGTGTTTTCTCACGTAGAAATGTGTAAAAGTTGTTATGTAGGTACTACAGTTTCCAGATTTTTTATAAATAATCATAATTAACATAACACAACATTTACAGCGGTAATAATAAATAATTTCCTTTTCCCAGATTAGGTATTCCGAGAATATCTCTTAACCCTGTGTTAAAATGACGTTTATGGAGAGTTTATTCTAGAGTTAAGTCTTATTCCATGTTTATTATTATACATTTGTGGGTTAAAATCGTGATAAACTAGGAATAGCTATTCCTGCGTTAAAAAGAAGCTATTCTGAACTTAACCCTTGTTTATTATTACCGCTGTTAATGTTCATATTGCATGAACAAATTATCAATAATACCAATCAGTTAATAACCGCTGTCACACACATACATAATACGATCATTTAAAAAAAAAAAAAAAAAAAAGGAGCACAAAGATTTACTGTTGCTCGCATAACAAGTTACAAATTAAAATTATAAACTCATACATAATTACACGTATTAATTATCATTACAAGTCACACATATTATTGTAGACAATCAATGAAAAATAGAAAAGAAACGTTACATTATCTCTGGCAGAAATTATTCAATGTCAAAGTTTCAAAAGTAACCTTGGCTCACCTATGTTCAAGTCACAAATTTCAATTTCAAACTTTCTTAATAGGAAGAAATAAATTATATTATTTTCTAAACAGTACGTAATAATTTGTTTTGTGAACTTGCATATACAAATTTCTTCCTAAAACAATTTGTGTAAGGAAATAGAATATTCTAGGGAATTTTTGGCGTATCACCAGATATGTTTAAAACATTAATTTAAAACTATTTTCATTTATCATTTATATTAAATCATAATGTCACTAAAAGTGTTTTACAGAACTTATTTTAATTTATTTACATATATTATACTAATAATAAACTGGTAACAACGAGATATACCGTGCCACCTCTTGAACGCATGGCGTACGAGCGCGGGAAATTCAACAAAACGTCAAATTTTACATGATTGCATAGAAAAATTTGAAAAGTCTTTTCTTCGATGTATATTATAATAATGATTACACATTGAACAATAAATAAATAAAAAATATAAAAATAGCTATTTATGACAAAAATATTAAGTGTTATTTTAAAGTGTCATCTGAAAATTAGCTCTCGGGCGTCAGATACTCAATTAGACTAAAAAAAATAGAAAAAATGTTTCTTCGATAAGTAACAATAATGATTAAACTTTGTACAATAAATAAATAAATAAATAGAAAATATAAATATCAGTATTTATGATAAAAGTATAATGCATCATTAACTTTAAAAACATTTATACAGGGTGAATACTTGAAACCCAAACATAGCCTATCAACACGGGCAAATTGATATTCACAGACTGTTTTAACTGACAACAATGGTTGTGGTATCAATAGAAAAATAAAATATACATGTAAATTAAATTAATTTCTATTATTAATACCGATAGCTATGGCATTTGTACAAAATATCAATTTTTTGCCATTTTATCTGTCAGAACTCGTTAGCTATAATTTTTTTTATTTCTTTTTTAAAAAATTTGTAACAGTTATTTCGTTTTATGGTTTTCAAATGACAAAAATCTATTATATTAACAAATTTAACTCATTTCATGTAGTTTTAAATTCTGAATATTTTACGCATTTATATTTTGTTTTAAATTTAAAAGAGGAGAAGTTACAGCCATATGAAAAATTTGCCATTGTATTTCTTATAGTTAATACAGGGTGATTCTTCGGTCTGTTCTCTTTTAATAACTCGATTATTTTAAATATTATGAAAATTTTTTCAAACGAAGTTTGTGCATAAATCTGCAATATAGGTTTTTGTATAGGTGTTCCATTTTTACGCAATTATATGTAACTTTATATTTTCAAATGAAACATGCTATATATTTATTCAAATTTGAAAAGTACATGAAACTTCCTATATAACAGTGCGAAAACAATCATATCTTATACTATTAAAAAAATACAAAGATTATCTGTGAACATTTGGTAAACTCACAGTTGATTGGCCCCTTTTCGTTGCCAAATTGATTAAATGATGAAAATTATGTATTTTTAGCAAGATAATTTGCCGGAACTGTTCGAAGAAACTCCCTTAAATATACATAAAAAAAAATTCTTCTACACTTAAACAATGCATTTGAAAATAAGTGAATTGGTGGAGTTGGTCTTGGGCTTTGATTTCCCCAGTTACCAGACTCAACACATATACAACCAAATTATCAACCTCGAATCTCTGTAACTGGATAGAATCAGTAACACAAATTTATATTCCTCCAAATAATCTAACTTAATGCACAAAACATGCCCGAATTTCGTTTTAGTTTACAGTGTTATCATCTAACCTAACCCCGTAAGCATATAACACCAGAATATATGATTACTGTTTGTACTGTGCGGACAAATGGTTTTACACTATTGGGTGACATCACCAGCTGTGGCAAAAATTCTAACAATTCTAGATATATTTATCTTAACAGTATGCGACAGGAAATTATTTCATACGATCTGGTTGGTCTGTAAGATTGTACATGTATTGATTTTAAGAATGTTAATTCATATGGATATCATGGGAGAGCCTGCGGTGTTAGCACTGTGTATAGCTTATGCACGTTTCGATGTGGAAATGCGTGTAAACAGTCATAAAATGTAGAAGACAGCGGCGGTAGCACTTTTTCAAAACGTGCAACTATTATAATTTAGGACTGCATGTAAACAATCATAAAACACTATCCACCTAGGGGAAGCTCGGCGTAGCCGAGTTTTCGCTAGTCCTATATACTAAAGGGTTAGATTCACTATTCTTTCATCACGACAATCGCCCATCATTTGAACAAGGCTACAGCTTTAACCGTTTGTGCGATTTTTGTGCAAGTTTTAACAAGTGGTTGGAAATTCTTTGCTCGAGTGCCCTAGCCTTATGTGTTTTTTCTGTAGGATGCATAGTTTTTGTGGAAAAAATTATTTAATGTGAATTTTTGGATTTTTGTTTTTAAAACTGAGACAAAACTTAAGTATTCTTTGAAAATTTTAAGATGAATATCGCTCTTTTGACATGTCAATTTGAAACTTTAAATGTAAATATTTATGTAATGAAGAATATTTGAAATAAAGTAAATTTAACATGATAAATAATGACAATAGACAATTATTTCACACAGGTAAAAAAGGTGTAATACATTATATTTAAAAAATAAAAATTTTGACGTTACATATGTATTTGGTCAGTGTTGCCAATTGTGCAATAATTAACAAAATAAGAAACCAAGGTCACGACACATTTGACATAATTAATATGAATATTGAAAAATAGAGTAATATAACAACGATTTATTATAATTTTAATTAATTATAAACATGAGAAAATAGTTTACATTAATTGTAAGTATTAAAACATGAAATATTTTTGTAATACTAAAATTAAATGTACTCTTTGAAAATTTTAAGATGAATATCGTCGAGAAAATATTATGACACATTTTTTGACATTGTCAATTTGAAACTTTAAATGTAAATATTTATGTAATGAAGAATATTTGAAATAAAGTAAATTTAACATGATAAATAATGACAATAGACAATTATTTCACACAGGTAAAAAAGGTGTAATACATTATATTTAAAAAATAAAAATTTTGACGTTACATATGTATTTGGTCAGTGTTGCCAATTGTGCAATAATTAACAAAATAAGAAACCAAGGTCACGACACATTTGACATAATTAATATGAATATTGAAAAATAGAGTAATATAACAACGATTTATTATAATTTTAATTAATTATAAACATGAGAAAATAGTTTACATTAATTGTAAGTATTAAAACATGAAATATTTTTGTAATACTAAAATTAAATTTTTAGGTTATCAAAAGAACATGAAATGTGAATAATCTGTGCTTATTACAAGAACGAAAAATTGTTTTTCTATTTTGCATCTGTAACAAAGCTATAACAGCACCCAAAGGAGTTCGTTAATAGCTCGTTTGAGTGTTGTAACAGCCTAGTACAATTTATTTTTATAAAGTTGGTAGCATAGCTGAAACGTTATGTCAAAAAATATCAAATGTCAAACCTTACTGAACAAACGATACTAATTAAGGTTTTTATTTTTATTTATATATATTTGGGGCATAAATAGTTCAAAACACTATTAATTGTTGATATTTAAAATATGTAATTTATTTTTATTTATTTATGAACTCTGTCGGTAAATTAGTTCGAGAGGTTGTGTAAGCAAAAGCAAAATGGCGGCGGAGGAGAAATGTCAACAAGAATTAAGTGTTTATTTATAAGAAAATAGTGTTTTAAATATAAGATGTGTATAATTATATAGTTTTACACTTTTCACAACCTTTTCAGTTAATTTTATACAATAAAATGTCAGTAACTTGTAAAAAATTTACATTTGGTTATAACCTGACTTTTTTCATTGTTTGTTTTTGAAATTATAAAATGTATTTTCCGTAATTTCACGTATTTCAGGTGAAGTACACAAAAATCGTCTGTATTCATTTTTAATTTGATATGAATTTGATTGTACACAACACGAGACAATTTTAAATTCAAACAATTGAATTTTCAAATGTCACATTATTACCAACTAACACAAAATTCCCTAAATTTTGAATTTACGATTTTTTATTTAAAAAGATCATAAAAAGCGCAAAATAGAAAAAATAGTATAAAGAACTCATGTCATAATTGTCGATTATTTTGTTCGAAGGTTTGGGCAACTCCGCTACGCGTCGTCACCCAAACTTCCTTCTCACAAAATAAAATGACAATTATGACATTCGTTCTTTAATATACTATTTACAGGCTAATTATAAAATAATTACATGTATTTTATATATATTTGCCCCAATTAAGTGGTAATTAATTATTATAAAATTAATCTCAAAAAATTGTGGGTAATTGAAATGTGAAGAAAGTTTGAAATATTTCTTTTATACATAGAGTGTTTTAAAATGAAATATATATTGTAATATTAATAAATGTATATAATTTAATTTATTTGATAAATATTGTATGTGTAAAATGTCTAGAAATTATAAAAATGTACACTATTAATCAACAATTTCTTGATGAAATATACGTCATCTTGTCGAGTCAGCAGACAAAAAGGATAAGAATAATACTTTTAGGAAACGTATTTCATTTACAAATAAAGAAACTTTAATATTAGAAATTGTATTTATTATACAAATAAAATTAGCACGAAATTTAAATAAATATCAATAACACATTCTCTTGGCCTTGAATCATATGATATTTATTTTCTCCATTTAAATGGTAATTAATAAATATTGAAACTTTAAACAACCTCATAAATATCAGTGTGTGTGTGCCAAATAATTCCTTGTTATAAAATTATAGCCATTTTTCTTATTATACTCTGTTTTTATAAGGTAGGTACATGTATTATTCTCATGAGATCTTTCTTACACATCAGATTTTTCTATTCCAATCGGGTGACAGTCTACGTAAAAGGCTATTACCATATAATACGAATCAGTTAATATATTATTATATATAACCGCTATAATGAAAAGTAATTATTGTTGATTGCAACAATGAAATTCTTAACAATACAATCATTAATTCAATCAATAATAAGAATTGATACAGAAAAGTTTTTATATTTATCATAATTAACATAACACAACATTTAATGTTCATATTCATCGATTTTTTAAATGATTTAAATGCCGCCAAGAAAGGTTTTCACATTTCTATCGATTCCAATCGGGCGGGTGACATTCTACGTAAACGGCTGTTATCAAATAATACCAATCAGTTAATACATTATAATATAACCGCTGTCACACACATACATAATGCAATTATTTAAAAAAAAAAAGTCCACAAAGATTTACTGTTGCTCGCATAACACCATTCATAAAGTTAAAAATTAAAATTATAAACTTATACATAATTATACGTCTTAATTATCATTATAAGTCACACATATTATTGTAGACAATCAATGAAAAATAGAAAAGAAACGTTACATTATCTCTGACAGAAATTATTCAATGTCAAAGTTTCAAAAGTAACCTTGGCTCACCTATGTTCAAGTCACAAATTTCAATTTCAAACTATCTTAATAGGAAGAAATAAATTATATTGTTTATAAACAGTACGTAATAATTTATTTTGTGAACTTGCATATACAAGTTTCTTCCTAAAACAACTTGTGTAAGGAAATAGAATATTCTAGGGAGTTTTTGGCGTATCCCCTGATATGTTTAAAACATTATTTTAAAACTATTTTCATTTTATCACTTATATTATATCATAATGTAACTAAAATAAGTGTTTACAGAACTTATTTCAATTTATTTACATATATTATACTAATAATAAACTGGTAACATCGAGATATACACCACCATCTGTTGATGTCTATCAGAACTATTTCAAACATTACTTTTCAAATAGACATATCAAATGAATATTATACCATAGTATTAGCAGTCTGACACTTTCGCTTGCTCTTAATCAGTATGTGAGTTCGTAGTCAGCCCCTTTAGTTTTCAAAAAAAGTTCATTTATTCACACAACCCATGGCGTGCGGGCGCGGGAAATTCAATTAAACGTCATATTTTACATGATTGCAAAGAAAAATTTGAAAAGTCTTTCACTCAATGTGTATTATAATAATGATTACACGTTGAACAATAAATAAATAAAAAATATAAAAATAGCTATTTATGACAAAAATATTAAGTGTTATTTTAATGTGTCATCAGGAAATTGACTCTCGGGCGTGACTAGACTAGAAAATTTAGAGAAAATGTTTCTTCGATATGTAACAATAATGATTAAACTTTTTACAATAAATAAATAGAAAATATAAATATCAGTATTTATAATAAAAGTATAATGCATCATTAACTTTAAAAACATTTATACAGGATGAATACTTGAAACCCAAACATAGCCCGTCAATACGGGCAAATTGTTATTCACAGACTGTTTTAACTGACAACAATGGTTGTGGTATCAATAGAAAAATAAAATATACATGTAAATTAAATTAAATTATATTATTAATACCGATAACTATGGAATTGTACAGAATAACAATTTTTTTCCATTTTATCTGCCAGAATCGTTAGCTATATTTTTTTTATTTAGACACACTGTCCAACAGGAAAAAATCCCAATTGAGGACAGGAAAAAATAATAATACATAAAATAACATAAGTTAATATTGCTCAAAATAGAAAATATTATATATTTAACATTACGTATTACATTATAAAAAGATTTAGGTTGCAAATGAAAAATGTCAACATCCGAATATTTAGTATTATAAGTTGAGCACATTCTGTATATGGGACAAGAATAATCTATGTTTGTACGAGGGGTAGGAAGATAGAAGGTACTGAAGTTCCGTGAGTGAAAGGATGAGATGTGGAAATTAAGGAGACACAATCAAGACGAGTCGTTAAGTTCACCATGAATTAACTTACTGAGATGAAAAACAAAAGTCAATTCACGGCGATGATAAAGACTGGGCATATTAAAGATGTGCAGAAAGGTAGAGTAAGATACTGAATAGTCCGGGTAAATTTTATTTATTTTGAAATACAGGTATTTCAAAAACTTTTTTTGAATTCTTTCGAGATGATCTTGGATGACTCTCATAAGTTGGGTTCCATATTAATGAGCAATATTCCATTTTGGAACGAATGGAACTGTAATATAGTGTTATGATGGGCGTGATACTGATAAAATCTTTGGTATTACGGATAATAAAACCTAGCAATCGAGTGGACTCATAAATATTATTAATATGTTGTGAAAAACTAAATTTAGTGTTAAAAGTCACTACGAGGTCTTTAGTATTTTCTTTGCGATTTAGAACTGTAATTAAAAGTTATAGGTTATTTTTTATTTCTTTTTTAAAATTTTGTAACGGCTATTTTATTTTATGGTTTTCTCAGGACAAAAACCTATTATATCAACAAATTTAAGCTCATTTCATGCAGTTTTTAATTCTAAATATTTTACGTATTTATACTTTTGTTTTTAATTTAATAGGGCAGAAATTACAGCCATATAAAAATTTTACCATTGTATTTTTTATAGTCCACAAAAATAAATACCCGGTATCTTTATTTACATAATAGTTAAGTTTTATTTATTTATTAATACAGGGTGAATATTCGGTCTGTTTTCTTTTAGTAACTCGATTATTTTAAATATTATAGAAAATTGTTCAAACAAAGTTTGTGTATAAATATGCAGTATAAGTTTTTCTACAGGTGTTCCATTTTTACGCAATGATATGTAACTTTATATTGTCAAATAAAACATGCTATATATTTATTCAAATTTGAAAAGTACATGAAACTTGCTATTTAACAGTGCGAAAACAATCATAATATGTTATATTATTTAAAAAATGCAGATTATCTGTGAACATATGGGCCGATTTACTAAATTCACAGTCGATTGGCCCCTTTTCGTTGCTAGAATAATTAAATGCTGAAAATTATGTATTTTTGCAAAATAATCTGCCAGAACTTTTAAAAGAAACTCCCTTAAATGTACGTCAAAAAATTGTGATTTCTTCTATACTTAATCAATGCATTTGAAAATACGTGGATTGGTCGAGTCGGTCTTGGTGTCAACCTCAAGGAACTCTATAATCGTGTCGTGTGGAATCAGAAACAAAAATGTTATATTTTTCCAAATATAACAACAATAAAATAATCTAATGCACAAAACATGCCCGAATTTTCCAAGCGTAACTTTTGTACATAAGGTGAGGTTATTGTTGTTTTTCTTTTTTAAACTATTCAAGCTAAATAACCGGCGTTATACTACGCGTCCCACTTTTGTTTTAATTTACAATGTTATCATCTGACCTATCCCCGCAAGCATTCAATACCAGAAAATACGATTACTAATTCTACTGTGCAGACAAATGGTTTTACGATGGAACCAAACAGCTGTGGTAAAACTTCAAACAGTTCTAATGTTATTTGTCTAACAATATGCGACGGAAAATTAATTCATACAATCTGGTCGGTCTGTAAGATAGTAAATGTATTGATTTAAAGAATGTTAATTCTTGTGGATATCATAAGAGGGCCTGCGACGTTAGCACTCTGTATAGCTTATGCACGTTTCCAATGTGGGAATGCGTGTAAACAGTCATAAAATGCTGAAGACAACGGCGGTAGCACTTTTTATAAATGTTAAACTATTATAATTTAGGAATGCATATAAACAATCATAAAACACTATCCACCTAGGGGAAGCTCGGCGTAGCCGAGTTTTCGCTAGTCCTATATACTAAAGAGTTAGATTCACTATACTTTCATCACGACGATCGCCCATCATTTGAACAAGGCTACAGCTTTAACCGTTTAAGCAATTTCCGTACAAGTTTTACCAAATGATAGAAAATTCTTTGCTCGAGTGCCCTAGCATTATGTGTTTTTTCTGTAGGATGCATAGTTTTTGTGTAAAAAATTATTTAATGTGAATTTTTGGATTTTTGTTTTTAAAATTGAGACAAAGCTCAAGTATTCTTTGAAAATTTTAAGATGAATATCGCTCTTTTGACATGTCAATTTGAAACTTTAAATGTAAATATTTATGTAATGAAGAATATTTGAAATAAAGTAAATTTAACATCATAAATAATGAGAATGGACAATTATTTCACACAGGTAAAGAAGGTGTAATACATTGTATTTAAAAAATAAAAATTTTGACGTTACATATGTATTCAGACAGTGTTACCAAATGTGCCATAATTAACAAAATAAGAAGCCAAGGTCACGACACATTTGACATAATTAATTTGAATATTAAAAAATAGATTTATATTAGAACGATTTATTATAATTTTAATTAATTATAAACATGGGAACACAGATTACATTAGTTGTAAGTATTCTAAACAGGAAATATTCTTGTAATTCTACAATTTAATTTTTAGGTTAATAAAATTAAGTAACTAAATAAAAACACATATATTCCTAAACATAGACACATTTGACATATCAATATTTTTTAAATAAGATAGAAGGATTTATTAGCATTTATTTAAAGAATTACCGTCATGAGAAAGTAAGTATTCAAAAAGAATTAATAAAATGAAACATTTTACTTAGTTTAAAATGGAAAAAGCGCGGGAAACTATTATTCCATAAACAGCGTTAAAGGATCCTACTATTACAAAAATTAAGTGTTCAATAGTTTACACGTACTTATAATTATAAATGTCTGCATATATTTTAGATGTACCTAATGAAATGGACAAATAATGCAATTTTCGAAAGGAGTTATGAAATGAAATCTGTTGGAAGTCCAAACAAGACAATAACATGAAATTTCAATAATATGTGTTGATTACGACAGTGAAATGTTGTTTTTAGGCTAATTTTAGAATAATTACATGGATTTTATACATATTTATTCCATCTAATTGTTAATTAATTAATATTATAACTTTAACCTCACATATATTGTCAGTGTGTGATTGAACTATCAAACATTGTAGTTTCAATTATAAATACTAAAGATACTGTAGATATTTATGTAAAATGATATATAAATAAAATATAAAAGGTAATTATTCAATTTTATGTGTTTTCTCACGTAGAAATGTGTAAAAGTTGTTATGTAGGTACTACAGTTTCCAGATTTTTTATAAATAATCATAATTAACATAACACAACATTTACAGCGGTAATAATAAATAATTTCCTTTTCCCAGATTAGGTATTCCGAGAATATCTCTTAACCCTGTGTTAAAATGACGTTTATGGAGAGTTTATTCTAGAGTTAAGTCTTATTCCATGTTTATTATTATACATTTGTGGGTTAAAATCGTGATAAACTAGGAATAGCTATTCCTGCGTTAAAAAGAAGCTATTCTGAACTTAACCCTTGTTTATTATTACCGCTGTTAATGTTCATATTGCATGAACAAATTATCAATAATACCAATCAGTTAATAACCGCTGTCACACACATACATAATACGATCATTTAAAAAAAAAAAAAAAAAAAAGGAGCACAAAGATTTACTGTTGCTCGCATAACAAGTTACAAATTAAAATTATAAACTCATACATAATTACACGTATTAATTATCATTACAAGTCACACATATTATTGTAGACAATCAATGAAAAATAGAAAAGAAACGTTACATTATCTCTGGCAGAAATTATTCAATGTCAAAGTTTCAAAAGTAACCTTGGCTCACCTATGTTCAAGTCACAAATTTCAATTTCAAACTTTCTTAATAGGAAGAAATAAATTATATTATTTTCTAAACAGTACGTAATAATTTGTTTTGTGAACTTGCATATACAAATTTCTTCCTAAAACAATTTGTGTAAGGAAATAGAATATTCTAGGGAATTTTTGGCGTATCACCAGATATGTTTAAAACATTAATTTAAAACTATTTTCATTTATCATTTATATTAAATCATAATGTCACTAAAAGTGTTTTACAGAACTTATTTTAATTTATTTACATATATTATACTAATAATAAACTGGTAACAACGAGATATACCGTGCCACCTCTTGAACGCATGGCGTACGAGCGCGGGAAATTCAACAAAACGTCAAATTTTACATGATTGCATAGAAAAATTTGAAAAGTCTTTTCTTCGATGTATATTATAATAATGATTACACATTGAACAATAAATAAATAAAAAATATAAAAATAGCTATTTATGACAAAAATATTAAGTGTTATTTTAAAGTGTCATCTGAAAATTAGCTCTCGGGCGTCAGATACTCAATTAGACTAAAAAAAATAGAAAAAATGTTTCTTCGATAAGTAACAATAATGATTAAACTTTGTACAATAAATAAATAAATAAATAGAAAATATAAATATCAGTATTTATGATAAAAGTATAATGCATCATTAACTTTAAAAACATTTATACAGGGTGAATACTTGAAACCCAAACATAGCCTATCAACACGGGCAAATTGATATTCACAGACTGTTTTAACTGACAACAATGGTTGTGGTATCAATAGAAAAATAAAATATACATGTAAATTAAATTAATTTCTATTATTAATACCGATAGCTATGGCATTTGTACAAAATATCAATTTTTTGCCATTTTATCTGTCAGAACTCGTTAGCTATAATTTTTTTTATTTCTTTTTTAAAAAATTTGTAACAGTTATTTCGTTTTATGGTTTTCAAATGACAAAAATCTATTATATTAACAAATTTAACTCATTTCATGTAGTTTTAAATTCTGAATATTTTACGCATTTATATTTTGTTTTAAATTTAAAAGAGGAGAAGTTACAGCCATATGAAAAATTTGCCATTGTATTTCTTATAGTTAATACAGGGTGATTCTTCGGTCTGTTCTCTTTTAATAACTCGATTATTTTAAATATTATGAAAATTTTTTCAAACGAAGTTTGTGCATAAATCTGCAATATAGGTTTTTGTATAGGTGTTCCATTTTTACGCAATTATATGTAACTTTATATTTTCAAATGAAACATGCTATATATTTATTCAAATTTGAAAAGTACATGAAACTTCCTATATAACAGTGCGAAAACAATCATATCTTATACTATTAAAAAAATACAAAGATTATCTGTGAACATTTGGTAAACTCACAGTTGATTGGCCCCTTTTCGTTGCCAAATTGATTAAATGATGAAAATTATGTATTTTTAGCAAGATAATTTGCCGGAACTGTTCGAAGAAACTCCCTTAAATATACATAAAAAAAAATTCTTCTACACTTAAACAATGCATTTGAAAATAAGTGAATTGGTGGAGTTGGTCTTGGGCTTTGATTTCCCCAGTTACCAGACTCAACACATATACAACCAAATTATCAACCTCGAATCTCTGTAACTGGATAGAATCAGTAACACAAATTTATATTCCTCCAAATAATCTAACTTAATGCACAAAACATGCCCGAATTTCGTTTTAGTTTACAGTGTTATCATCTAACCTAACCCCGTAAGCATATAACACCAGAATATATGATTACTGTTTGTACTGTGCGGACAAATGGTTTTACACTATTGGGTGACATCACCAGCTGTGGCAAAAATTCTAACAATTCTAGATATATTTATCTTAACAGTATGCGACAGGAAATTATTTCATACGATCTGGTTGGTCTGTAAGATTGTACATGTATTGATTTTAAGAATGTTAATTCATATGGATATCATGGGAGAGCCTGCGGTGTTAGCACTGTGTATAGCTTATGCACGTTTCGATGTGGAAATGCGTGTAAACAGTCATAAAATGTAGAAGACAGCGGCGGTAGCACTTTTTCAAAACGTGCAACTATTATAATTTAGGACTGCATGTAAACAATCATAAAACACTATCCACCTAGGGGAAGCTCGGCGTAGCCGAGTTTTCGCTAGTCCTATATACTAAAGGGTTAGATTCACTATTCTTTCATCACGACAATCGCCCATCATTTGAACAAGGCTACAGCTTTAACCGTTTGTGCGATTTTTGTGCAAGTTTTAACAAGTGGTTGGAAATTCTTTGCTCGAGTGCCCTAGCCTTATGTGTTTTTTCTGTAGGATGCATAGTTTTTGTGGAAAAAATTATTTAATGTGTATTTTTGGATTTTTGTTTTTAAAACTGAGACAAAACTCAAGTATTCTTTGAAATTTTTAAGATGAAAATCGCTCTTTTGACATGTCAATTTGAAACTGTAAATGTAAATATTTATGTAATGAAGAATATTTGAAATAAAGTAAATTTAACATCATAAATAATGAGAATGGACAATTATTTCACACAGGTAAAGAAGGTGTAATACATTGTATTTAAAAAATAAAAAATTTTGACGTTACATATGTATTTAGACAGTGTTACCAAATGTGACATAATTAACAAAATAAGAAGCCAAGGTCACGACACATTTGACATAATTAATTTGAATATTGAAAAATAGAGTTAAATTAGAACGATTTATTATAATTTTAATTAATTATAAACATGAGAAAATATATTACATTAGTTGTAAGTATTCTAAACAGGAAATATTCTTGTAATTCTACAATTTAATTTTTAGGTTATTACAATTAAGTAACTAAATAAAAACACATATATTCCTAAATATACATTTGACATATCAATATTTTTAAATAAGATAGGATTTATTAGCATTTAAAGAACTACCGTCATGAGAAAGTAAGTATTCAAAAAGAATTAATAAAATGAAACATTTTACTTAGTTTAAAATGGAAAAAGCGCGGGAAACTATTATTCCATAAACAGCGTTGAAGGATACTAATATTACAAAAATTAAGTGTTCAATAGTCTACACGTACGTATAAATTATAAATGTCTGCATATATTTTAGATGTACCTAATGAAATGGATAAATAATGCAATTTTCGAAAGAAGTTATGAAATGAAATCTGTTGGAATTCCAAACAAGACCATAACATGAAATTTCAATAATATGTGTTGATTACGACAGTGAAAAGTTGTTTTTAGGCTAATTTTAGAATAATTACATGGATTTTATACATATTTATTCCATCTAAGTGGTAATTAATAAATATTAAAATTTTAACCTCACATATATTGTCAGTGTGTGATTCAACTATCAAACATTTAAAGTTTCAATTATAAATACTAAAGGTACTGTAGATATTTATGTAAAATGATATATAAATAAAATATAAAAGGTAATTTCAATGGGGACTTATACAATTCAAATATTTTGGTCGCCATCTAGTGTGTAAAAAAGTATTTATTAATTAGTTATGTAGTGAGCAAGATTTAGCTCGAAGTTTGACGTTTATCACGTGATCCATATTTGGTCCCACGTGATCACAACAATCCTTGTTTGAAAATGATGCTGTAAAATTTATATATTTCACCGGCTTATCAGTAGAACATTTTAATGTTCTATATGATTTGTTAAATCCCACAGTTATGCCAAAGTTGAAATACAGGTATTTCCAAAAAAACGCCAAAGAAAACTAAATTTAATAATTTAACATCCAGAGACAAATTATGTATGACTTTAATAATATTAAGACGTGGATATACACTAAAAGAAATTTCATTATTTTTTCCGTGTCTCTCTCAACAGTGGAATTTGTAGTGTTTACATGGATTCAGTTCATGTTTTTTCAAATTGAATCGATGAAATCGGATTTGTTTTCCCTCCGTGAGAATCAGAAATATTCGATTCCGCAATGTTTCATTAATAACAATTACTACATATAATAACTTAACCAAACTTTGCTGACTAAATAACAAATTATGGGATCAACGAGGAGGTGTTCAAAAGGGAAAGCATTTGATCGACTCTGCCATGGTATATCACCTCGCTCTTTCTAAAAAATTCTTGTCCCTTTCTAAATTGTGTGGAGGGAGGTCCGCTGCCGATCCGCCGCCGATGACGTCAAAATCATAAGTCCTCATTTTATGTGTTTTCTCACGTAGAAATGTGTAAAAGTTATGTACTACAGTTTCCAGATTTAAATCAAATAATACCAATCAGTTAATGCATTATAATATTACCGCTGTCACACACATATATAATACAATCTTTAAAAAAAAAAAAAAAAACAAAGATTTACTGTTGCTCGCATAACACCATTCATAAAGTTAGAAATTAAAATTATAAACTTAATTATACGTATTAATTATCATTACAAGTCACACATATTATTGTAGATATTCAATGAAAAATAGAAAAGAAACGTTACATCATCTCTGGCAGAAATGATTCAATTTCAAACTATCTTAATAGGAAGAAATAAATTATATAGTTTATAAACAATACGTAATAATTTGTTTTGTGAACTTGCATATACAAATTTCTTCCTAAAACAACTTGTGTAAGGAAATAGAATATTCTAGGGAATTTTTGGCGTATCCCCAGATATGTTTAAAACATTATTTTAAAACTATTTTCATTTTATCACTTATATTATATCATATTGTAACTAAAATAAGTGTTTACAGAACTTATTTCAATTAATTTACATATATTATACTAATAATAAACTGGTAACAACGAGATATACCGTACCACCTCTTGAACCCATGGCGTACGGGCGCGGGAAATTCAATAAAACGTCAAATTTTACATGATTGCATAGAAAAATTTGAAATGTCTTTTCTTCGATGTATATTATAATAATGATTACACATTGAACAACAAATAAATAAAAAATATAAAAATATGTATTTATGACAAAAATATTAAGTGTTATTTTAAAGTGTCATCTGAAAATTAGCTCTCGGGCGTCAGATCAACTAGACTAGAAAACTTACAGAAAATGTTTCTTCGATATGTAACAATAATGATTAAACTTTTTACAATAAATAAATAGAAAATATAAATATCAGTATTTATAATAAAAGTATAATGCATCATTAACTTTAAAAACATTTATACAGGGTGAATACTTGAAACCCAAACATAGCCCGTCAATACGGGCAAATTGTTATTCACAGACTGTTTTAACTGACAACAATGGTTGTGGTATCAATAGAAAAATAAAATATACATGTAAATTAAATTAATTTCTATCATTAATACCGATAGCTATGGTATTTGTACAGAATAACAATTAACATGTTGCGTGAGAAATTTGGGTGGGCAGTTTGGGTTGGCAGGTTGAGTGGGCAGTTTGGGTGGGCAGTTTGGGTGGGCAGGTTGCGTGGGCAATTTGGGTGGCAGATTGCGTGGGCAGTTTGGATGGGCAGGTTGCGTGGACAGTTTGGGTGGGCAGGTTGGGTGGGCATGTTGCGTGGGTAATTTGGGTGGGCAGTTTGGGTGGGCATGTTGCGTGGGTAATTTCGGTGGGCAGTTTGGGTGGGCAGGTTGCGTGGGCAGTTTGGGTGGGCATCTTGCGTGGGCAATTTGGGTGGGCAGTTTGGGTGGGCTGTTTGGGTGAGCAGGTTGCGTAAGCAATTTGGGTGGGCAGGTTGCGTAAGCAATTTGGGTGGGCCTGTTGCGTGGGCAATTTGGGTGGGCAGTTTGGGTAGCCAGGTTCCGTGACCAGGAGAGGATAGATAGAACGTACGTGTAGACCATCATAAAACACTATCGACGGAGCCCTAGGGGAAGCATGGCGAAGCAACTGGGAGGAACCAGTAGCTGTGGCAAATATTCGACAAGACGTTGGCCTTATAATGAACGCTCATCCTAATAATTCTAAATATATTTATCTAACAGTATATGAAGGTAAATTATTTCATACGAACTGATCAGTCTGTAAGATTGTAAATGTATTGATTTTAAGTGGATATCAGCGGCGTTAGCACCTTGTATAGCTTATATACGTTTCCAATGTAGGAATGCGTGTAAACAGTCATAAAATGCTAAAGACAACGGCGGTAGCACTTTTTATAAATGTTAAATTATTATAATTTAGGAATGCATATAAACAATCATAAAACACTATCCACCTAGGGGAAGCTCGGCGTAGCCGAGTTTTCGCTAGTCCTATTTCTAAAAGAATAGATTCACTATCTATAGTTATATACTTTCATCACGACGATCGCCCTCATTTGAACAAGGCTACAGCTTTAACCGTATGAGAAATTTCCGTGCAAGTTTTACCAAATGGTAGAAAATTATTGTCTCGAGTGCCCTAGCCTTATGTGTTTTTTTCTGTAGGATGCATAGTTTTTGTGGAAAAAATTAATTAATGTGAATTTTTGGATTTTTGTTTTTAAAACTGAGACAAAGCTCAAGTATTCTTTGAAATTTTTAAGATGAATATCGCCGAGAAAATATTATGACACATTTGATGACATTGTCAATCTTCTAAACATGATAATATTTTTGGAATAAAAACAACACATTTTTATGATGATCTAAATGCAATCAAAATGAAATGAAATGCTGGTGGTATTCGAACAAGTATGTATTATTTAAAATGTTATTATTTTTATGAAATCTTTATAATCACTTTTTCAGGTTGTCATTTTTAATGCTATAAATCTATAAATCATCACAAGTGGAGTTAGGAAAGGTTCTTATATATCAGAATTCAAACAGAATTATTGTAGGTATGTGCGTGAAATGAATTGAATGCATTCAACGTATATATTTGGTTTGAAGCATGAAACAGACTGAAGAATCATTAGAAAATTTTGTAAAACAATATCAGCGGAGCATGTTGCGTGGGCAGTTTGGGTGGGCAGGTTGCGTGGGCAATTTGGGTGGGCATGTTGCATGGGCAATTTGGGTGGGCATTTTGCGTGGGCAGTTTGGGTGGGCAGGTTGCGTGGGCATGTTGCGTGGGCAGTTTGGGTGGGCAATTTGGTTGGGCATTTTGCGTGGGCAGTTTGGGTGGGCAGTTTGGGTGGTCAGTTTGGGTAGGCAATTTGGGTGGGCAGATTGCGTGGGCAGTTTGGGTGGGCAGTTTGGGTGGGCAGGTTGCGTGGGCAATTTGGGTGGGCAGGTTGCGTGGGCAGTTTGGGTGGGTAGGTTGCGTGGGCAGTTTGGGTGGGCAGGTTGGGTGGGCATGTTGCGTGGGTAATTTGGGTGGGCAGTTTGGGTGGGCAGGTTGCGTGGGCAGTTTGGGTGGGCATGTTGCGTGGGCAGTTTGGATGGGCAATTTGGGTGGGCTACACCATCGGCGGAGCCCTAGGAGGAGCTACAGCTTTAACCGTTTGAGCAATTTCCGTGCAAGTTTTACCAAGTGGTAAGAAATTCTTGTCTCGAGTGCCCTAGCCTTATGTGTTTTTTTCTTTAGGATGCATAGTTTTTGTGGAAAAAATTATTTAATGTGAATTTTTGCATTTTTGTTTTTAAAACTGAGACAAAGCTCAAGTACTCTTTGAAATTTTTAAGATGAATATCGTCGAGAAAATGTTGACACATTTGATGACATTGTCAATCTTCTAAACATGATAATATTTTTGGAATAAAAACAACACATTTTTATGATGATCTAAATGCAATCAAAATGAAATGAAATGCTGGTGGTATTCGAACAAGTATGTATTATTTAAAATGTTATTATTTTTATGAAATCTTTATAATCACTTTTTCAGGTTGTCATTTTTAATGCTATAAATCTATAAATCATCACAAGTGGAGTTAGGAAAGGTTCTTATATATCAGAATTCAAACAGAATTATTGTAGGTATGTGCGTGAAATGAATTGAATGCATCCAACGTATATATTTGGTTTGAAGCATGAAACAGACTGAAGAATCATTAGAAAATTTTGTAAAACAATATCAGCGGAGCATGTTGCGTGGGCAGTTTGGGTGGGCAGGTTGCGTGGGCAATTTGGGTGGGCATGTTGCATGGGCAATTTGGGTGGGCATTTTGCGTGGGCAGTTTGGGTGGGCAGGTTGCGTGGGCATGTTGCGTGGGCAGTTTGGGTGGGCAATTTGGTTGGGCATTTTGCGTGGGCAGTTTGGGTGGGCAGTTTGGGTGGTCAGTTTGGGTAGGCAATTTGGGTGGGCAGATTGCGTGGGCAGTTTGGGTGGGCAGTTTGGGTGGGCAGGTTGCGTGGGCAATTTGGGTGGGCAGGTTGCGTGGGCAGTTTGGGTGGGTAGGTTGCGTGGGCAGTTTGGGTGGGCAGGTTGGGTGGGCATGTTGCGTGGGTAATTTGGGTGGGCAGTTTGGGTGGGCAGGTTGCGTGGGCAGTTTGGGTGGGCATGTTGCGTGGGCAGTTTGGATGGGCAATTTGGGTGGGCTACACCATCGGCGGAGCCCTAGGAGGAGCTACAGCTTTAACCGTTTGAGCAATTTCCGTGCAAATTTTACCAAGTGGTAAGAAATTCTTGTCTCGAGTGCCCTAGCCTTATGTGTTTTTTTCTTTAGGATGCATAGTTTTTGTGGAAAAAATTATTTAATGTGAATTTTTGCATTTTTGTTTTTAAAACTGAGACAAAGCTCAAGTACTCTTTGAAATTTTTAAGATGAATATCGTCGAGAAAATGTTGACACATTTGATGACATTGTCAATCTTCTAAACATGATAATATTTTTGGAATAAAAACAACACATTTAAATGATGATCTAAATGCAATCAAAAACAAATAAGTGAAATGAAATGCTGGTGGTATTCGAACAAGTAGGTATGTATTATTTAAAATGTTATTATTTTTATGAAATCTTTATAATCACTTTTTCAGGTTGTCATTTTAAATGCAAAATATCTATAAATCATCACAAGTGGAGTTAGGAAAGGTTCTTATATATCAGAATTCAAACAGAATTATTGTAGGCATGTGCGTGAAATGAATACAAAGCATTCAACGTATATATTTGGTTTGAAGCATGAAACAGACTGAAGAATCATTAGAAAATTTTGTAAAACACTATCGGCGGAGCATGTTGCGTGGGCAATTTGGATGGGCAGGTTGGGTGGGCAGTTTGGGTGGGCAGGTTGCGTGGGCAATTTGGGTGGGCATGTTGCGTGGGCAGGTTGCGTGGGCAATTTGGGTGGGCATGTTGCGTGGGCAGTTTGGGTGGGCAGGTTGCGTGGGCAATTTGCGTGGGCAGTTTGGGTGGGCAATTAGGGTGGGCAGGTTGCGTGGGCAGTTTGGGTGGGTAGGTTGCGTGGGCAATTTGGGTGGGCAGTTTGGGTGGGCATTTTGCGTGGGCAATTTGGGTGGGCAGTTTGGGTGGGCAGGTTGCGTGGGCAGTTTGGGTGGGCATGTTGCGTGGCAGTTTGGATGGGCAATTTGGGTGGGCTGTTTGGGTATCTACAAAAAGTACAAGTGGAGTTAGGAACGCCGAGCTTCTGCTACACTATCGGTGGAGCCCTAGGAGGAGCTCGGCCGAAGGCCGAGATTCTGCTAGTCTAATATACTAATCAGCATAAACTTCTATACTTATTTTATTATTTATTTATTTGTATATTTTCACCATTCCATTTGTATTCACACCTACAGCCCAAACGGTTCAACCGATTTTCATTAATTTTCGTATAGTCATAATACACATTGGGGAATAAGGCCTTTTTATATTTTCAATTTTTTTGCGCATTTTCTTCTAAAACATTCACTTCCGATTCATTCAAATATTTTTCTTTTTCAACTTTTTTTTGGTCCGCTATCATAAAACACCATTTACTAAGCGGGAGCACGGCGAAGCCGAGTGATCGCTAGTCCTATACTAAAAGGCATACGGATCTATACTTTCATCACGACGATCGCCCTCATTTGAACAAGGCTACAGCTTTAACCGTTTGAGCAATTTCCGTGCAAGTTTTACCAAATGATAGGAAATTCTTGTCTCGAGTGCCCTAGCCTTATGTGTTTTTTTTTCTGTAGGATGCATAGTTTTTGTGGGCATGTTGCGTGGGCAGTTTGGGTGGGCAATTTGGGTGGGCATTTTGCGTGGGCAGTTAGGGTGGGCAGGTTGCGTGGGCAATTTGGGTGGGCATGTTGCGTGGGCAGTTTGGGTGGGCAATTTGGGTGGGCATTTTGCGTGGGCAGTTAGGGTGGGCAGGTTGCTTGGGCAATTTGGGTGGGCAGTTTGGGTGGGCAGGTTGCGTGGGCAATTTGGGTGGGTAGGTTGCGTGAGCAGTTTGGGTGGGCAGGTTGCATGGGCAATTTGGGTGGGCAGGTTGCGTGGGCAGTTTGGGTGGGTAGGTTGCGTGGGCAGTTTGGGTGGGCAGGTTGGGTGGGCATGTTGCGTGGGTAATTTGGGTGGGCAGTTTGGGTGGGCAGATTGCGTGGGAAGTTTGGGTGGGCTTGTTGGGTGGGCAGTTTGGATGGGCAATTTGGGTGGGCTACACCATCGGCGGAGCCCTAGGAGGAGCTCGGCCGAAGGCCGAGATTCTGCTAGTCCTTATACTAAAAGGCATAATTCACTATCTATATAAAACTACTTCAGTGTCTTTTTAAAGCCACTGTCTACCTAAATCCGAGTTCTATGCGTTAGGTATCGGTTCTGTCAGTTGTTTTTATAAAAGTTGCACACCCAGGTTGTTGCGTGTGCAGTATGGGTGGGCACATTGCGTGGTCAGTTTGCGTGAGCAGGACAGATATACTTAGAATACTATTAGTGTTAGCACTATGAGTTTAAATTGTGCCTAGACGGATTGAACGTACGTATAGACAGTCATAAAACACTATAGGTCGATCGGCTATTGTTTTTTGCATAAAGTTGTTAGAAATATGTCATGTTTGGCAACAAATAAAATATTTTCTGAAGGGCCGTCAGACAGAAATGTCAAAAATATGACAACTCAATCGGCTTTTGTTTTTTTTTTGCATAAAATTGTCAGAAATACGTCGTGTTTGGTATCAAATGAGAGGCCTTGTTAAGGGCTGTCAGGCATCAGTCAAAACTTTGATAGGTCGATCGGAGTTTGTCTGAAATTTGTACTAATGAGAATAATGTTAGAATTAGCACTTCGCGTTTAAAGTATACCTAGACGGATTGGATGTACGTATAGACTATCATAAAACACTATCGGCGGAGCCCTAGGGGAAGCTCGCTAGTCCTTATACTAAAAGGCATAATTCACTAACTATATATTCTTTAATCAAGACGATCGCTAAAATTTTGTCGGTCTACACAGCCTAAACGGTGCGACCGTAAAATAAATCACAGAATAATTAATCATACGAAAATATTGCTATTCATAATTGCACTTTTCTTGATTTCAAGGAAGCAAATTCGTCCAATAAATGATTTATATTTAATTTATCGCAAATTTCGCTCTCCATAGCTATCATTGGGAGGCCAACTAATCTTTCTTGTGATAACTAGACCGTATATATGACTTAATTAATTTAATCTTCGAAAATCATCTTTCGCCACTTGCTACTGACACGGGAAGTGTCAATAGAATTCGTAATAAAATTTCCAAATTAGGAAATTTAGTAAATAAATCATTTCAATATATATATATATATATATATATATATATATATATATATATATATATTTATATTTTTTAAGGAATGTAATACTATATCCACAATCGGTAGAAAAATATAAATTTTATATTTATGCTCCGGGTTAATCGGCATTTCATCATAACTTTCGTAATCGAACATATGTTTTTTGCGCCTACGCAATATGTTTTCTTCGAACTGAGGACAAATTTCTAAATCATCTGCTACCGTTTTTGCTGCTTCAAGTATAGTATTAAATGTGCATCTGAACGGAATTCTTGAAAACTTATTAAATTATTTAAAAACTTTGTAAAATCATTTAAATTAGTATTTGAACTTTGAAACATTTTACTAACTACATTAATTCGACTTAAAATATGCCAGATTATAAGTGAACAAACAAATTCATAGTTTTTAGGGCTAAAGTTTTGGCTTCAAATTTCGTGTTATTATTGTTGTCATGTTCATAGACGTCGATTAATGCATCCAAAACATTTCCAATATTATTCCTTAAGGGACTAAGGGCGTCAATTCGTGACTCCCATCGCGTATCTGATAAAGGTTTGAGCGTAATTTTAGTACATTTTTTATAATTCATCCCACCGCTTAGTAGAACCACTAAAGAAATTATAGAGTTCTTGAACTCCGCTGTGCTTGCCACGTATGTTTGCTCCGTTATCGTATCCTTGTCTGCGTAAATCTTTTATATTTAAATTTAATTCTTTTAGTTTATCAACTAGGTATGTGGCCAAACCTTCTTTGGTAGAATCAATTACTTTCATGAAGCCCAAAAATGTTCTTCTACAGTAATTTTATTATTTTCATTCTTATAGACAAATCGGATAAAAATTGTCATCTGTTCAGTGTGGCTTATATCCGGAGTATCCAATATGACAGAAAAATATGTTGCATTAGTCACCATCGGAACAATAGATTGAATAATTTGCTTTGAAATTAAAGTTATTATTTCATTTTGAATATTTTTTCCCAAATAATGAACTTTTTTTTTCTCTATTCTTAATTTTTGCTATATGATTTGCAATGATAATATCAAATTTTGAAAAGAATTTTACTAATTTAAAAAAAAATCCGTTATTTTTCTCAAAAATTACATCTGACGAGCAACGGAGAGCCAAATTTTGTCCAGCTAAATATTTTATCATTTCTACTATTCTTTCTAAAACACCCCGCCAATGTCTTTTCTCAACTTCGTATATCTTCTCAAGCTCAGTATCTATAGTGGTATGCTTTTCTAATCTTTTTTTAAGTTCCATCCACTTTATAAATGAATTGAGATGTGACCTATTTCCTTCATGTTTAGTCAGAGTTTTCAATAAATTTTGCCAATTTCAGAATCCGCTTGTAGTCTGTTGACTTGTTTCACACGAAAATAATTTACAACATAAACAAAATACTTGGCCGACAGAACAGGAATATACGAGCCGCGTTCGTGGAATAATATCATACTTACCGAAAGTAATAATTATTACTAAAACTACGACCGGTATCGTCACGTGGATAGGATTTATTTTGTTTTTGTTCTAACGAAAACTGTTCAATAATAATTTTCCGAACTTTGTCATTGATAATATCGGGCCACGTGGCTTTATCATTTGATCTAAATGAAATCATCTCGCTTTCGCTTACTGTTACTGTTACTGAACTTGTTCATGGTTGTGATTGTGGTGAAGCTGAGGGAATGTCAGTAATTGTTTCAGTAGCAGTGGATTGATGTAGACCTTCATGTTGATGGAATAAAATTGAAGTAGGTGAATCAGTGATTGTTTCAAAAGTGGGTAACTGTTGATCTTCAAAATCTTTGCTAGCAGCAGTCACATAGCTGCCATCTTTCTTTTTAGGAATTTGTTCAATTGTCCTCTTAACTTTTCTTTTTCGATTTCTTTGGCTGCTTTTCTTTTGCGGTTCTCTGCTTCCGATAATATCTTTTTTTTTTCATTTTGCAAATAAAACTAAAGGAAATTGAACTAATACACGTTCCGCTTTAAAATATGTACAATTTCAACTTACCTCAATGTGGATCAAAACCCATCTGCAGACACCAATAGTATAAGTATAAAATAATGTGACGCCCGCGCATCCTAGCTACACGGGTGTGGCCGTATAGCCAGCGGCGGTTGACGGGAGAGAACTCAGCGTTCAGCAGACTGCGAGTTGTCCAGTAGACACTGGCAAGAGAGGGTATATCACTTTGTTATGTTTTGCAACATGTAATCTTATGTAACTTTGTGTAACCTAGACATTGTAATTATAAAAAACGAAATTAAGCAATGCATGTATATTAAACATTTTGTTTATCTTAAAAAACCACGATAGTTGCACTGAACGACAATGAATCATGCTGATAATATAGTAGCCGACATCGCAACAGTAAGCGCCCCCTTTCGGGGACGCTGATGCGACGCATCCTTTGCTTCCCCTGTTGAGCCCGCCCTGAATGGAATGTCTGGCAATTAAATTACTTTTCAAAAATTTGTATTTATTTGATGTCGGTGGCGTGTGTGTAGGATATCTGTTATTGAAATGATACCTTCCTGGGGTAAAGCTGATACTACATAGTTGTACTTGGTCTCATCTCGTGTGATACGCGCTAATTGGAATTGAGTTTCTATACATGAACACCAGGCCGAGGAGCTGTGGCTGACGCCATCCCCCGAAGTCAACTTCCTAACACACAGAAAAACATTATAAATAAATATAAAAAAGATGTAATAATCGGAAATGAAAATGAAAATTAAATGATACTAGTTAGAATTCCACTTCATCGAAGTCCGTTTAAAATTATTGGGGAAACTGTGTCCTCTTGGGCAGTAGAAGTAGTAGTAGTATGAAGATTCAAATGAAAGTCTTGTGGATTGTCGTTGGTTCACGACACTCTTCAACGGAATATTCCGTCCTATTGAGCAGCGTTACTAGTGGCGCGAAGATAAGATGAAATTCATTGAATTGATGAAGGTATATTGACACAAAACTGATACATGATTGAGGCAAAGTTCTAAACGGGGTCACCAATGTAATGGTAGTAGAAGGGTAAATGTTGTCTTTTACTAACATTAACAATTTTGAATCATCGAAGAAAAAAATTTCAACGAATAATTCGGAAGAATTTTATTTGCGGCTTTTTACTTTCGTTTACAAATAACAACTGCTATTGTAAAATAAATAACGACGAAAAATATCTATGCAAACATAGGCTGCTATATAAAAATATTAACATTTTATAAAATAAAATATATAAAAGTAGACAGAGGAACCGTGTGCCCAGGCAACACGATTTTAAACACGTTTTCGTGTTGCCAGCGTTGGCACAGCATGAAGAAATGTTTCTAGGCCACAGCAAAGCACAAAAATACTAAAAGGTCAAGGACAAATTCGGAACGTTGAAAAAAATATAAATTAGAAATGATGGCTGCTATTCACAGCTCTATACTAAAGTTCTATACTAGGCTGTATTAGGTAAAACACGTATTAGTGTAAAAACACATTTTAAAACATAGGCTATTCAGAGCTCGATTCTAGAGCGTTCTAATACAAGTGATTAGTGAAAAATACACTTGGCAACATCGCTAATCCTAATACCGCAAGTTTCCGTAGTTTTCATTCTGTCAGGTTCTCTAAAACAATTAGAATATTTTTTTAAGGTAAAGTGAGTATAAATTATAAGTTTATTTTATTAAATAAAATTAATACGTAATTAATAAAATTAATTTGAAATTAATCACATACCTAACCTATATTTAGATGAATTGAAAATTTTAGGAGTCGCTACTTAAGGTAGTTCACCAGCTACCGTCCAGGCCAAAAATTTGAGCGCGCTGAACGTATAGTGAGCATTCTACGATAACCCCTCTCTGAAGAAAACTTTTGGTAGGTGACTGTACTTTCTCGCGCTGTATGTCATAGTGTGTACACCCACACCGCTACGAAATGTTTTTAACGGAAAACTGGCAACGTCGCGTTATGATCGGAAGGGTAAGAGGGGAACAGTTCTAGCCGTTTTGACGTGACATTCCCGATGTCAATTTTGACGTATTAAAAATAATATAACAAATTATATACTTATATAGATTAAAAATATTACATTTGCATTTTTTGTATTTTTTTATTCATTTATATTTTTGAAAAACCATATAACAACGTTATAATAGCTAAATTAATTTTTTAACATTCTAAAAATGACATTTAAATTTGATATCTGCTGGATCGTAGCCTACTTTCTTAATACAAGATCGAGAAACAACTCAAATTTTGTTTCAAAATCTGCCCAAAACTCTACTTCTAAAACCGGTAATGAGGACGTGATTTATGCCTGCTGTCATTTAAATGTCATTTTTAGACTGTCAAAAAATAAATTTAGCAGTTCTAGCGTTGTTATACAGTTTTTCAAAAATATAAATGAATAAAATATACATTAAATGCAAATGTAAGTAATATTTTTTTCTATATATTATATTAGTTTTATTCCTTTCCTGTGACGTAAACATACAGTGTTGCCGCTGCCTCTCTCCATCGAGTTTTTCTGTCGTCGAATACATTATTTTACACTACGATTATTCTGAAACTGTACGTCAGATCGCTTTCATCGTTTGAAATAACATTCGAAAAATATTAAACTACTACATATTAGTTTTTTTATTAAAATCTATAGAAGCAAAATGATGCTATTAATCAAAACGTTCGCTTTGGTAGCATTGGTCCTATGCTGCACGTTTTAAAATGTCTGACTTTCGAGGCGAATAGCTCATTTTCTGTACGTCAGAATTTTATAAAAAATTAACTGTGCATGTATTAGGTCATTCTTAACACATAATTAAATTTTTATGAATATCTATAGAAACTCGATTTACTGGTGAACTACCTTAAAATTAACTGAAGATGAGTTCTTTGAAAGTGAAGCAATAGAGAGAAAGAACAGAAAATTGGGGAGTGGACGAAACGAAACTTTTAATAGAGTGTGTGGCTGAGAGGAAGAATGTTATAGAAAGCAAAACGAATGACCCCAGAAGTATGCAGCAAAAAAGGGAAGCGTGGAAGGATATTGAGTGTGTGTTTCGAGCAAATGGATTTGAAAGAGAATTGAATAGAATTAAAGAGCAATGGCGAAGATTGAAGTACCAATCAAAGGAAAAAGTTGGCAGTTTTGAAAGAAAAAGAAAGACCACTGGAGGAGGATCTCCTCCAGAAACCCCAACTGCCCAAGATTGGCAAATTAAAGACATTTGTCTAAATGATTTTGTAGTGAACAGCAGCAAGTATGATTCAGATGCTGCAGTAACTAAATCGGTAAGACCTGTTTAATAATATTACTTTTTTAATTATTCAAATTATTATTTTAGTCTGAACAAATATTTGAGTTAGAGGTGTAAACACAAGAACCGTGTGGAAACAGGGTCCGGTGCAGGTCTTAAATGCTGAAACTGGGTATGTATTTTTTCTTTTTTTAACATTTTATTTACAGTTTGTTCTAGGAGTAATAGGTATATTACCGTAAAAGCTTAAAAAATATAGGATAATGGGTAAGAAATTATTTTTGTTTACGTAAATAGGTATTTCTTAATACTTTTTGTAAAATTCATGGTTAAATATTATATGCTGATAATAGCAATAACTGACTTCGTGTCAGAGCTGGGCATTATGTAAATCAAAAGGAATTGTACATTAATATAAATCAAGTGAATTGTCTTTTTCAAAAAGCCGCATATTATGCTTATGATTTAGGTTCTTTAAATCAAATTGATTTGGACTATTAATAAAGGCGTAAATATTTAAAAATAGTCTTAATTCAATTTAAATGGCTCAAATCAAAATATGTGGCCTTAAATTATTTTGTAGATCGTCATTATACAGTTCACAAATTTCTTTGAAATGCAAATTAATTAACTTTAAAAATGAATTGAAATTATTATTTTCTCAGACAACAAATTTTCATTGATTTGTTAATTGTTATTTACAATAATTCCTTTTGTTCAGCTCTTTTGTATAATTAAAATACTTATATAAATAAAATATACGAGTATAATTAATAATTTTCACAAACTAATTGTATAAGTTTATTTCACCTTCTTAAAAATAAATATATTAATGATATTTATCGTTTTATTGTAGTACATTTGAACCTGAATATATTGTTCACCATCCTCAAATCCAAACCCTTACTCAAACCGTTCCTCAAGCCCAATATAATCTGTCGGGTTCAAGTAATGAAAATAAAAATAGAAATAGAAATAAAAAAACAAAAATATTACCAATGTCGGAATATAAGAAGGAATTATTCAAAATAGAAAAAGAATATTTTCTGCGCAATCAAAAAAGAGAAGAAAAAATTATGACATAAATTAGAAAACATGAAAAAACGAATGGCATTGGACGAAGAAATTTTATTATTAAAAAATCTGATGTGGACACCACACGACTTCCTTGTACGATTATTAAACTATACATATTTTTTTAATAATTAAATTTCAAAATATTGACAGGCTTAAGCCAAGCCCAAGAAATATTTTGATATAGAACAAAAAATAATTCATTTACTACTATCATTCTTAAATTAACAATAATCTAACCCGGTTCTTTTTAAAGCGAGTTTTGATTACAACAAAGAAATATTTGATTACAACAATGAATATGACTAATTTCACAATAAAAATATAATATTTGTTATTGTACGAAACATAAAATTGCACGTATTTAACGTAATTTGACATGAACTTTATTTTTTATTTTTTTGTCCTAATCCGTAGCAAGCTTTATTACAAAAACAAAAAGTATATAATTTTTAAATTTACATATCTCGCTTATACAAAGGGCTAATTTAATAATACTTGTTGTGCTAGACGCAGAAATTAATTCTCTAAAACTTTTATTTGAAGCATTTATTTCTAAAATCAAAATAAAATCATTTTATTCAAGAAAAACTGTTAACAACTTCAAGTAATGTACCACTTCCGGTTAGCCTATTTTAACCAAAATCTATTATGTTATTTCGATTGACATAAAAGTCTTGTATACCAAATTTGAAAAGTTTTGAATTATATTTTAAAACAGTTTTTCATTAAAATCTATTATAGACTTC
This sequence comes from Harpalus rufipes, assembly GCA_951394225.1. Lineage (NCBI taxonomy): Eukaryota > Metazoa > Arthropoda > Insecta > Coleoptera > Carabidae > Harpalus > Harpalus rufipes. The sequence continues at coordinate 28,704,926 of OX596277.1, read as the reverse complement.
ATGTAAAGTGCCACTTCTAGAAATTGTGTAATAACCAGAAAGGGAGGTGCACAACTAGATGTTATAGAGTCCTAAATACAAAATTTCAACTTTCTACGGCTTACCGTTTTTGAGTTATGCGAGATACGTACGTACGTACAGACGTCACAACGAAATTAGTCAAAATGGATTCAGGGATGATCAAAATGGATATTTCCGCTGAAATCTGAAAACCGAAATTTTTAGCGATTACAATACTTCCATTACTTACGTACAAGGAAGTAAAAAGAAGAAAGAATTGTTAGAAATAGAATTATTAAAAAGAAAATTAAGTCAGTGTTCCTAGACTTAGACCTTAGAATATAAGAATTAATTAGTAATTAAATAAATAACTATTTTTATTTTGAATTTACAAGTGATTGTTTTTCTTACTTATAAACTATAACAAATATGTCATCATCATTACCGACATCTGTATACAAAGCAGATTGGCACACCCACCAATGGGTAATATGCCGAGATGATATATTTATGTATTTTATTTAAGTTATATAAATTGATAAAATACCAGTTTTGAGAAATAGACAAAAAAAAGGTGAAATCTCCAAGATCATTTCTACGATTACACGGAGTTAAATGAAGATATTGCTTATCGAAGGACAAAGCGCAACTTCTTGTTCAACTTGTAAAACAACTTAATGGGAAACCAAAATCGCCGAATTGCAGGTGTTATACGTATTTGACTAATGAAAATAACGTTCAATGAATGACGATCTAAACGCAGTTCCTCGCATATTGCTGTTGAGTTCCTCCTGCACTGGCACCGTTGTGAAATCCTCGATATCACTTTCATCGGACAGTGATTCATCAGAAGTCTCATATGGTTCTAAGAAGTTAAATCATTTATAGATGTAGGGTATTTTTCAATATATTAAACATTTTGTTGAATTTAGAAATAATATCTGGAACGTTTATTGCGTGATATTATGTAAGTAGGATTTATATAAACGTTTTTCCTTACGATTATCCATATCCTTATAAATATTGTACAAAACTACCATTGCTGCTATAGCAGCTTTAACAGTATCTAAAGATATAATTTAGCCATGTCGAAAAGCTCTAAACATGGACTTCCACTGTCCGAAGCACCTTTCGATGGAACATCGAGTTGCTATATGGGCTGAATTATATCTGCGCTGCGGACATGTCTGGGGATTTAAAATGGGAGTTAATAAAAAATGGCGACATGGGTAGCCACTATCTCCTAATAAAATCCCATTTAACTCTCCTTGCTGCAAAAATAAAATCTTAAAAATACTATTTAACTTATGATTTTAAATAGATTACTTATTACTATCCGTGCTAGATACCTATCAGCTCATATTTGAGCATCATGCGCACTTCCACGTCATCTAGCATTGATGTCGAGAATTCTACAATTTGCATCGCAGACAACTTGGACGTTAAGAGAGTGCCATCCTTTTCTGTTGCAAAAAAGGAGAGGCCTCTCTTTTTTGGGATTTTTTATTTTTATATGGGTGCAATCAATGCACCCAATTCAGTCCCGGAAATCCAGCCAGTTCATAAAATTTTCTTTTCTCCAAGTTTTAATTTTCTCCAAACTTCACAAATTGGGGAAATTTTTGTGCCAGTGCAAGAGAAACCCGACGAATTATTCGACTAACAGTCGGCTGGCTAATACCATGCAAATCTCATGTAAGATATGTAAAACATTACAAAATTGTTAGAAATAATAATTTAATTGTACCGCCAGAATATTTTAAATATACACATGCGCCACAAACCATTAGCGTATGCATCAGATGGAGGATGAGAAGTTCAAAGTTAAAATGGCGATGGAGTTTATTATCCGTTAGATAAAAAGGGAGCAAAATGTTCATTTGAATACAATACAATAAAATTATATTAATTTATGAACATAATAAATAGTTAAGTAGTTTGGTAGGTGTTGTGAAATAAACCTTTTAAGACAACCAAACTAAGGTTTTATTCAACATAAAATATAAGTACATAATGACGTGATAAATTAAATATGAACAGTAAACAAATTAAACAAAATGAACGAACTTCCAGACTAGATAAATTAATTACAGAACAAAGTCAACTATATAAATATATTACATTCTTCCCCTCAACATTGGAGAACATAATCTTTCAAATAAATCGGCGATTGTTTTTGTTTTGAAGATCTACGAAGTGTTGGATTTGTCGAATTTTCATTTGTAGAAACTTCTTCAACAGCATTCTCATGCGAATTTGGTGAATTAATTGTAAAAGGTACTTCATAATTTAGAGGTGATTCAAGATTGTGGGTAGATTTATTATTAGTTATTTCTTCAATTTCTTGTTCTTCGAACTGATGAGTCTCTAAATTATTTCCCGCCGGTGCGAGATGCCTTAAATTTACAGTAGTTTCTCGACCGTCAGGCAGCTGTATTAGAGCATAAACAGGATTTGCTTTTAAAAGAGTCACTTGTTCGACTAATGGATCGAATTTACTTTGTCGAACTTGCTTCTTCATCAATACTTTACCTGGATTTGTTAACTATGAAGGTAGACTAACTCCTGAAGCTAATTTTCTTTTATGATGAAACATTCGGTCGTGTGGAGTAGTATTTGTCATAGTACAAAGTAAAGATCGAATAGAATTTAATACTTCTGGTAGCACCCTTTCCCACTGTGAAATCTTCATTTCTTTCGATTTTAATGCTAAACCAATTGTTCTACATATTATTCCATTATATCGTTCGACTTGTCCGTTACCACAAGGATTGTATGGTGTAGTGTGACTGGTTGCTATGCCTTTAGAGAGTAGATAAGACTTAAGTTCTTCTGACATAAATGAAGTTTCTCGATTTGAATAAATATAAGAAGGGAAACCAAACATAGTAAAGATAGTATTGAGAACTTTAATGACGGTAGATGCAGATAAATTTGAACAAGATACAGCGAAAGGATATCTAGACTAGAATATTCATCTACAACTGTGAGAAAATATTTGTTTCGTGTTTCTGATGGTACTGGGCCTTTGAAATCAATACTGAGTCGTTCAAAAGGAGATGTAGCTTTTTTACTTCCTTGTACGTAAGTAAAGGAAGTATTGTAAACGCGAAAAATTTCGGTTTTCAGATTTCAGCGGAAATATCCATTTTGATCATCCCTGAATCCATTTTGACTAATTTCGTCGTGACGTCTGTACGTACGTACGTATCTCGCATAACTCAAAAACGGTAAGCCGTAGAAAGTTGAAATTTTGTATTTAGGACTCTATAACATCTAGTTGTGCACCTCCCTTTCTGGTTATTACACAATTTCCAGAAGTGGCACTTTACATGAAGTCTATAATAGATTTTAATGAAAAACTGTTTTAAAATATAAACCAAAACTTTTCAAATTTGGTATACAAGACTTTTATGTCAATCGAAATAACATAATAGATTTTGGTTAAAATAGGCTAACAGGAAGTGGTACATTACTTGAAGTTGTTAACAGTTTTTCTTGAATAAAATGATTTTATTTTGATTTTAGAAATAAATGCTTCAAATAAAAGTTTTAGAGAATTAATTTCTGCGTCTAGCACATCAAGTATTAATAAATTAGCCCTTTGTATAAGCGAGATATGTAAATTTAAAAATTATGTACTTTTTTGTTTTTGTAATAAAGCTTGCTATGGATTAGGACAAAAACATAAAAAAATGTTCATGTCAAATTACGTTAAATACGTGCAATTTTATGATTCGTACAATAACAAATATTATATTTTTATTGTGAAATTAGTCATATTCATTGTTGTAATCAAATATTTCTTTGTTTTAACCAAAACTCTCTTTAAAATGAACCTTTATGGTCGCTATATGTCTTACTGTTTTGAAGTTAAAATTAATATTTTGTAATTTATTTATTAAAAAATATGTATAGTTTAATAATCGTACAAGGAAGTCGTGTGGTGTCCACATCAGATATTTTAAATACTGCGTTTGTTATTGTAAAAACGAGGCTTAATTTCGGCACATACCTTACAAGTTGATGTTACTTTCCTAACTTCTTTGATAGTATATGGCAGATTTTGACATTTCACCCAGTGAACCATTCTTGTCACTCCGGAATGACATAAAGAGTCGTGTAAAGAAACTAATTTATCTATATGATGTGTAGCACAACAGACTCGTGAAAGCGCATCAGCTGCTATATTTTCCTTGCCGGGGCGATATATTATGTCATAATTATAACTTGAAAGTTCCAAACGCTATCGAGTATTTTTTTCATTTTTAATTTTTCCAGAATGTTTGGTATTAAACATAAATGAAACTGATCCGAAACATCCGATTAAGTAGTGTCTCCATTTCCTCAACGCTTCAACAATAGCATATGCTTCTTTTTCCACAGTCGAATGATTCTGTTCGTTTTTCGACAGCGTTCTTGAGAAGAAAGCTACAGGACGTTTATTTTGTGTAAGAATTGCTGCAATAGCGAAATCTGAAGCATCAGTTTCAACGCAAAAAGGTATATCATTTTCAATGTTTAAAACAAATGCATTTTGTATAGAGGATTTCAAATCTTTAAAATCCTTTACTAATTCTGAACTCATAGGAAAAAGCTTGTAATTTATTAGTCTATGAATTTTGTGTGAAAATCTAGGAACCCATTTTGAATAATAAGAAAACATTCCAAGAGCTCTCTTTAATGATTTTGCTTCTTGTGGAATAGGTAATTCTATTAATGGTTTCATGCGATCAGGATCAGGTTTAAGTGTATTGTTTTCGATGCAATACCCTAGTAATTTTATTGATTCCAAGTGAAATTTTGAATTGTCTCGATTTATAGTTAAATTATACTTTTTACATACCTTCATAAATTTATTTAGATTTTTATCATGTTCTTCTTCATTCTTACCACTAACTCTAACATCGTCTAAATATACATGAGTACCTTTTAAGTCTTCTTTCTTCACTATTTCATCAATTTTCCTTTGAAATGCAGCAACACCATTACTTACTCCCATTGGAATTCTTGTAAATTGTCAGAGTTTTCCACCTGCTTCGAATGCTGTAAAAGGCATGTCTTCTGCACGAATTTGTATTTGATAGTAAGAACTTTTTAAATCAATAGTACTATGGATAGAATAGTTAGCAACTTCTGATACTACTTTTTCGATTGACGGAACTGGGTAAGCGTCGAGCATCGTATACCTATTTATTGTTTGAGAGTAGTCGACTACCATGCGTTTTCTGTGATTTCCATTAACTATAAGAACTTGTGCTCTCCAAGGAGAACTACTTTTTTCTATGATGCCATCTTTTAACATTTTATCAATTTCTAAAAGAATAAGCTTTTCATCTTCAACTGAATGTCGTCTTGATTTAATAGCGATTGGTTTATAGTTTGAGGTAAGATAAGGAAATAAAGAAACTGGGGATACTTTAGCGCAAGCAAGACTACAAATTCTTAGAGAAAGTTTCTCTCCACCAAACGTTATTGATAAATTTGAGTGTTGTTTCAAAACTTCGTGCTCTAAAATGACATCTGCACATGACTCACTTAAAACATTTAATTTTATATTGTGGTATTAATTTTTAAAAATTTCTAATTTTACTATACAATATGTTTTAATAGGTGTTGTAAAAGACGAAGATGCCATAGAAACTTTACTATTAGTTGGGTATTGCTTAAAATTGTGTTTTAGAATAAACCTGTCACTCACAAAGCTTTCAGAACTACCAGTGTCAATCAAGCCATCAGCAGTATATCCGTTGACTTTAATTTGTATAGTTGATTTTGACAGACAGTTAGGAGATGCAGCGGATATCATGGAAAGAATAACTTTACTTTCATTATCGTTTAGCATAGAAACAGTCGATGATTTATATTTATTTTTAGATGATTTACATACCTTAGCATAATGACCTTTCTTACCACAAACTTTACATATAGCATCACAAGCTGGGCAGGAGCTACGGGGATGTTTATTGTACCCACAAAAATAACATTTAGAATTAATTCTAGCTGTCAGTTTTTCTTTATCTTCCAATATCGAAATAGTTTCTGTTGATGCTAATTCGGATGGTTGTGAAGTACTGTACGATTCTGAATACAAATGGGCAGATTCAAGAGATCTTGCTTTAGTGTAGGCTTCTTCTCGTGGCCGTGTGCCTGAGTGTTTGGTCGCGAATCTAGGGGACCCGGGTTCGATCCCGACCGACGCCAAAAATTACATCGCATTCTAATGGCACAAAATTGACCCCTGTGGCGCACTCTCCACGCCAGCAATGAGTGCCCGTGAGGTGACGCCTGGTAAGCGCCCGCACGGTACAAATATTCCATCATTACCGACATCTGTGTATGAAGCAGATTGGCACACCCAGCAATGGGTAATATGCCGTGATGAAATATTTATTTTTATTTATTTTTATTTTCTTCTAATGTTAGAGTAATATTTTCTAACAGTCTTTGGCGTATGGAATTTGAGGATAGTCCATTAATAAAAGCATCGCGAGTATATTCTTCTTTATAATTTTCGGCTGTAACAGTTTTAAAATTACACTCTTTACTTAAAATGCGTAGAGCTTGTAAGAACTGATCTATTGATTCATTATTTTGTTGACGACGAGTTATAAGAATATGCCTTGCATAAATTTCATTCTTTGGTTTATTGTATAGGGCATCAAGTTTCTCTATAGTTGTAGAATACTTAGTACATTCATTTATTAATTCATATATAGAGTAATTGATATAGTTAAAAACTAATGTTAACTTATCTTCATCTGTAGCCTTAATGACTGTTAAAAAGTTCTCGAAAGTTCTTTTCCAGTGAATCTATTGAGGTCCTGCATTACTAGATGTATGTTCAACTTCAAATTTGTCAGGCTTCAAATATCGTTCCATATTTTGAAATTATATATTGAATAAATTTGTTGTGAAATAAACCTTTTAAGACAACCAAACTAAGGTTTTATTCAACATAAAATATAAGTACATAATGACGTGATAAATTCAATATGAACAGTAAACAAATTAAACAAAATGAACGGACTTCTAGACTAGATAAATTAATTACAAAACAAAGTCAACTATATAAATATATTATAGTAGGTAAGTAATTTATGTAATATTACTTGATCTTGCATCTTGCTATACATGGTTTTTATGTTTTTATATTTACATTATGAGAAGACTAAAGATGTGAAACTTACCATTGTCAGTTTGATACAAACATTTTGCAAAAAATTTCTGTGCTATTAACACTTGCAATTCTGGTGACACGCAATTACGACGATTTTGATTTCCTGTCAAGTCGTTCCATATAAGTTGAATAACAAAACGAGCGGTCTCCTTAGATAATCCGTACCTGCATTTAAATTCCGTCTCCGTATAATCTCTGAATGAGTCTGTATGATTTCTGTATATTTCTATTTTTCTATTTCTTAACTTTCTTACATTACGCGCTCGAACAGCAGCCCTAATCGCTCTTTCAGCCATTTTACACATATTTCAAACAAGTTAATCACGTTACTACCTTGTTTTAAGGTTTCACACTAAAAAAGAAACTTAGTAATGCTTAGTATGGGCTAGTACAGAGCTCTGAATAGCCTAAATATTAAACTCCTAATACAAAGGTCTTATTATAGCCTAGTACAGAGCTGTGAATAGCAGCCGATATGATTAAAAACAATAAATTTCTAGATCCATACTTGACCTAGAGATTCAAACTCGGAACCATTAACTTGTGATGCGACTACGCTACCTGACACGGCAATTTTTTATAAATTTAATTTGTTCTTATAATTTTTAATTTGGTTGTATTCTATTGGAAAGAGTGTAGTATTATTTTTTTTGTTTTTCTTTAATTTAGAATGAATGATTTTTTTAAATAAAGTAATTTATTTACTTTTCGGTTAAAGTAATGGTAATTATAAGGAAATTCCACACTCCTGGTGACAAATTAACTCCGTAAACTTAAAAAAATCTTGAAATTTTAAATGAAAAAATCTGACAATTGACATCTAATGACATAAATACTAGTTGTCATTCTGACACGGGCCCCCCAATATGCTTGTCAAGGCCAACAACTTCACATGACTGCTCGCACTCTATACTTATGTAACTAAAAACGGAAGTGGCGAGAGGTATTGTGCTGGCCACAACAGATTTTTTTTTTCTAATAAAACATAAAATCATATTACAATTATTTGGTTTTACAATGTGTAAAATTTCTCAAATCCTAGGATTCATTGATAACTGCTGCGAAAACCGAGTAAAGTATTGTTCTCCATGGCGGCAGGAGAAAAAATAATTTTGATCTGAGCGCTAAACATATATCACTACTGTGTTCATGCATTGTCTTTCCATCTTTAATGAGAAATAAGAGTGGCGTTTAATGTTTTTTTTTTTTTACAGGTTTCTAGATCATTACTTATTTAGAGGCCTGATCAAGTTTTCCATGAGATAATACGTCGTTCATATTTTTCCAAACAAAAACAAAGCTTGCTAAACAGTACCAAGAACGACGCTCGAAATATATTATTAATCAGGACAACATTAAAAATGTACGAGGAGTCCAGGTCAACTACAGCTAGTAGTTTAGCGATGACGTCTACTGCCGTAGTGCCGTAGGCGTGACAGTTGCTTTACTCAGTGGCGTAACAACGAGTTATTGAAAAGGTTTTCGTTATCACGCCATAATTTCCACATATATGTGCTCGTATATATACCTTTTTGTCAATATTGGTTCAGACTGCTCTGTTCCAGATATCAACATATGAATCGTCCTATCTTTTCTGCAGATAGGTACAAGTCAACATCTCAAGAGAACTGATAAAAAGTAAACAGAAAAAAGTGGATTTAAAAAAAAAACTTCTGTATGATTGTCTCCACTAAATGAGAAGCTTCCAAATATGTGAAATACATAATAATTTGTGACTTCAAAATAGAATAATCAAATGTAGCACATTGACAAAATTTAGTAGGAATATATATATATATATATATATATATATATATATATATATATATATATATATATATATATATATATATATATGTATTCCTTATGGAGAAAAACGGTAATATAATTTTACATATTATTTAAACTGTGTGATGTACTGTTTACGATTATCAAAGTGACTACAAAAAAGTAATTAAATTAGTCAATATTTAAATGAGATAATATTGGATTGATGAATTCAAAGAAAATTATTTATTCTAATTGTATTTTAGATAATGGATATATGAACACGTAACATTACTATCTTTCAAAAAGTATCAGACTTTAGATTTATAACTTCTAATTAAAGTCTGGATCTTGTCCATACATTTTTATAACGTAACAATTACCTATATGAATTTATAATACGTAACCTGTCTAAAATATTTTAATGTACTCGTTAAAATAATTTATTAGAGGAATGAAAACATTTTTTCTCAAATATTATCTCTCCCGTCAAACTTTATGTGGTGATTTATACACACACTTTTACAGAATAAAATTTTAATTTTTTAACAACCAAGTAAAGTTAATTTAAAGACATGATAAAAAAAAGTTTTAGTAATCGTGATTTCAAGAAATGAGCGCAGATTAATTGTCAAGTACCTATTTATGGCATAATACTTGGTTTATAGTTGACTCGTCGTTCATTCTTTGAAATAATTGCATTTTTACTACGTCTATAAATTAAGATTACTCAGGTGCGAAACGCGAAATTAAAAAATGCTAGCACTTAAAAATTTGGGATACTGATTTTGTAAATCTATACGTATAAAGCATTATATTTATAATTTTTAAAAATAAACTATTTTCCCATGTTTAACGTTTACCTCACGGATTCTCGTATACGCCCTGTAGTACTTAAAGCAAAATGATAAAAATTGTGCTACATCAGACTACGATCATACAATCGATTAAAAATCACATTTAAAATATTTTTTTACATACCGTCATAATTATATAAAAGATGAAGGTTTTGACCTATATTTTTACACATGAATAAACGTTCAATTAAATATTTAATTTGCACTATGTGCATATAACAAGAAAAAAAACTCCACTACACATACATAGTGTAAGTTCAATTACGGATTTAATTGATAATAATATGTGCACATGGTTTATAATGAAGAAGCACGTTTTAGAGTCCCTAGAATACGATATTACTATGCCTACGATGTCTATAATGTTTGTACCTATGTATGTATGTATGTGTTACATTTCACAATAACTCCAAAAATAACTATTTTTGGTATTGTACGTTTTTACATCCATATGAAAAGCTGGTTAGATTTTGGTTATAATTTGTCAACCGAAAATACCTTTTCACTTGAAGCTCTTAACAGTTTCTGTGGGAAAAACAAAGTTAAATCTATTTTTTTAACATTCTAAGTTTATTATAAATATTCTTCCTTTTCAATCAGTGATACCCTCTAAGCTAGTTGTTGGTTATTTTGACACTCCAAAGTTCCCGGTTTAGCAAATAACCTTCTTGTAGACCCCTTCCTTTCATGAATTTTTCCCATGTTAAACATTGTCTCTCCTTCTCTCAGCGTCTACTCGGTGAGTTGTTTGGGCCATATAAGTTCTAGTATTCGTTTCATATGCCCGTACCATTTCAAAATAAATCTTTTTTTTTGTTATAATTATTTACAAAAAAATGCACGATCGGTTTTTTTAGATACCATATATGGAATGAGATCTTGTAGAAAAAAATCTGTTGTGGTCGGCACAATACCTTCCGTCAATCCTGTGTATTTATGTATAAATTCCATACATACATTTTCTTGCAAAAGATTCTAAATTTCCAGTAAAATTATTTCATAAACAAACTATACAAATTGCACTTGCCACTAACATCTTCTTCTTTAGCTTTCCCCATTCGTTAGGGGTCGCTATTTTTTATTTTATTCTTCCACTCATTTCTGTTTTACGTGTCGTTCTCATTCAGTTCCTGTTCTCTCAAGTCTTCCGCAATACAGTCCCTCCATCTTATCTTTGGTCTTCCTCTGTTTCTTCAACCTTCTATTACTAAGCTATTCATTCTTCATCCAATATATATTCTTCATTTCTCCTCACGACATTTTCAAACCACTGTAATCATCTCGCTTGTATCTCTTTCTAGAAACTTGTAACACTAGAGTTATTTCCTTACCTATCTTTCCGTGTCTTCCTCAACATCTACTTCAACATCCTCATCTCTGCCACATTAATTTACTTTTTATTTATACTGACATCTGTCAATTTGAATTATATGAATATATTAATAGTTTCCATGTTTAGCATAGCTGGCTGATTTATAAAATTTAATTTCTTTAAAATTCTTTAACTCTATATCTATTGAATATGAAGTATAAGATGTAATCAAATAGTATATATTCTTTAAGTTATAATAACGTTAAATGTCAATAAATCTAATTTAACTGTTAAATCTTCAAATGATGCTACTTTCGGTTCACAAATTATAACCAAAATCTAATCAGTAGTTCTTCTGGATGTAAACTTGAGGAATACGAAAAAAATATAATTTTTGGAATTGTGGTATTGAAATTATGCACACACACACATGCACACACACACACACACAAACACACACACACACACGCACACACACACACACACATATATATACATATATATATATATATATATATATATATATATATATATATATATATATATGTATACGTACATACATCGTAAAAATGGTAAAATCGTATTATAGGGACCCTAGAACATGCTTATTCACTAAAAACTCATTATTATTTTTTTTTACCAAAGACATTACCTTCCTTACCTAAAGGTGACGGAAGGTAAATATGTAATTTTGATTGTAAACTAAATAATTTTATTTTTATTGTAATAAAAATTTTCAAAGTTTAATAATTAATTTAATTAATATTGCTACGTCCGATTGCGTTCCAACAGAACAATAGAAGTTTTATTAAGTTTTCTGCTTTTTAATTGAGTAATGGTGTAACTAGTACACTGGACAAAACAAAAAAATTAAAAAGCTACAGGTTCAATATTTTCTATCATTCTTTCGATTAAAGTAACAAAAAAATTATAAGGTGTTATTATAAAAAAAACTGTAAAAATTATGTTTTTATGTAATTGTGATATTTGTGCAATGTGACAAATAAAAACTAAAAGAAATTGAAGGCTAGAAAAGATTCACAAGTTGATATATAGTATTTGTTAATTTAACTTTTTTATGATTATTTTATTTTGATATTTTAATACTAAGGGCTCAATTTTCACTCGATAATACTAATCCGGATATTGGCACCGAGAACGACAGTATATTCGGCACAATATGATGTTTTTGTCTGACAGGAGAGAGTTACATTCGGCAAAATTTCTCTAAGCTAATTGCTGAATAACATTATTGATGAATCTTTTTTTGCTCTCTTGTATTCAATTTCATATTCCCAGATTGGCTTCTAGACACCACAGGACCTACCGTTTAACCACTCGAAATACTAATGTCTTAAGAAGATCTCCGATCCCCATACTGTGTGATCCATTTCTATAATTTGTTAAATACTCAAATTTCTTTTTTGTTATGTTATATTACATTTTATTTTGTCAGTTTATGCATATATTTATATTTGTATTTCCCTGTAATTGGATTTCTGCTGGGAATAAATCATTATTATTATTATGTCATGATATTATTTGTCAAATGTCAACAAATATGGGCGAAATTCGTATTTTCTTTCACCTGTGAACATACGGTAACTACATATAATATCACATTTTCTCACTCATTTATATCATCACTTTGCCATAGACACTTGCAGAATAATTGAAGTCACACGCAACAGACAGATAGAAAATCTCGATACCAACAGACCCCCTCCCGTTTTCTCTTCAATCAGTCAGGTGCTGCGTATGGCTGACAGTTTTTTGTTTGTATTGCCGTAACCTTAGCAAGTATTAGTTCTAAGCAGTGTTTAATAGCTTTAAGTGATCTGTGAAAAATTTTCACTACATATCACTTCAATAAAAATTGAGAATTGGGTCCTAAATTATTTATTTTTTATTTTTTTATATTATCTACTCCCAACAAGAATCATATTACATTTACGTCGGCGTTATAAAATGAAGTCTAGAATATACTCTACTTCCAATGCTCTATGCTGACGATACCACGTTAGTTATTTCAAACCCAGTTAACAATATTTTGATCAAGTACAACAAGTACAATGAAAACATTCAGTCTTTAATTGAATGGTGTAATGAAAACAAATTATTTCTTAATGATAGTAAAACTAATATATTAAAATTTAAATTACACCAGCGTCAAAATGAACAACCTGTAAATATTCAGTTCGATAGCAACGCAAAAACTAATAATTATTCTGCTAAACTTCTAGGAATAACAGTTACAGAAAATTTAAACTGGAAAGAGCACTGTGAGGTAATAATAACTTCCATAATTTAAAAGAATATTTGAATGAAAATCAACTTAGAATGTTTTATTTTGCATGCATAGAGTCACGCCTACGGTATGGTATTTGCTTTTGGGGTTTATCTTCTGCAGCACGAGGAGTTTTCCATGCTCAAAAAAGAATTGTGAGGTGCCTAGTCAGAGTAAGGTACTGTCACGTTCCTATTTTGACACTACCATAAATTTTATTTTTATTAATTTACGGGTTGTAAATATTTAAAACACTTAAGGCCTTATAGTTTAGCAACGTCAGGGACTCGTGAGTAGAGCTGGTTCACTATATGATTTTATTTTACTTCTTTATATATTGTTAATTAATAGTCTTTTGCCGGCCGATTCTTGGAAAAAAAAGTTGTAAGAGTCAGTCATTTACCGACCATAGGTGTGAGAGTTTTATGGATATAGCTAAGTTTATCAGTTAGTGAATATAGAGTATTCTGTGGGATAAATCCTTAGCCACCCAGTTTGGGGATTTAAACTGTAAAACTTTTGGGAAATTGTATTAATTTCTGGCGGAAACATTCCGGATTTAAGCGCACCGAAGGTCGATAAAATTCCTATAAACCACCTAACAACTAAGGTAAATATAAAGCAACTTTAGGCAAAAATAATAATTTGTATTCCTTTTCTTAATGTACAAGTATGTTTTTATAAAATATTTCGATCTTGTTTAAATTTATTTTTCAACCACATGTAAAATGAATTATTGGTGAACTAGCGATGCTAACAAGTCTCTTTCAGGTTTTATTGTTGGGTTTTATCTTTGGATTTTATCTTTGGATTTCATTGTTGGATTTGATTGTTGTACTGTACAATCAAGAAACATTTTGGGATTTCGGAGTCTGGGAGATCATATCTGAGTGTAAATCCATGCGGCGTGATTACGGAGCTTGTTGCAGCCAGAATTCGCCATTTTGAAACGTGATCTGACGTACCATCTGACGTCAACGGAAATTTGGATGCTAGAACTGCCAGCAGCGCCAACGGTCGCAGATGAACCAGATAAGCCACTGATTTTGGTTATATTTTCATTGCTTTATTTGTTTAAATTAACGTCATGAATTTATGAATTATTTTTGGAAATTCACATTCTGTTTAACATATATTTATTATGGTTATTGATGTACTAATTCATGCGAGCCTTTGTTTATTAATTGAGTATTCTTGCAGTTTTATTAGTTATCCTTTAGGGTTTGTTAAGGTAGTAGGAAGGGTTAGGACTCGATTTACTGAGTATTTATGTTGCGCTCGCACTTCTCTGCTTGATCGATCAAACATTCGTCGTGCGTCTTTTGCGTTAACTTTATTTAAGCTTTTTTATTGCGAAGTCCTCGCTCATCCGCGCACTGCGCATCCCCTACGTGGAACCTGTCATGTTCTTGTTTTGCATTACCCTTTTTTTTACTAAAAACTCGCTTGAGTTATACAATTTTCTTAAATTATATCTTGAATTGTTTTCAAGCATACTTTAACTTTATTATTATTTTATTTAATATTAATTTATTAAAGTTTCATATAATTTTTTGTATCTCTTTCTTTTTTTATAATATACATAATTGTTAGTTAAAGTTAAAACGTGGCTTCATTAAGTAACTACCCCTGTAACCGACTCCAGGTACACCCATTCGTAGGGTTTCGGTATTTTCGTGGTTGTGTGCCTTATAAACAACCCCGTGGCGCCCTATATTTAATTATTATTAATACTAACATTTCTTTATTTTTAATTTCGACCCACCCCGACCTCCACTGTTTCAAAGCTAGCGGCCGCAATCTCAAACATCTGTAGATGCGTATTATTTATTCCGAATTTTATGTCATAAACATATAGACATCAGGAAAACGTTACAGTACAAAGCATCTTGCAAAAATATTTTTAAAAATTCAATATTCTCACTGTTCCAAGTATCTTTCTACTTGAAGTCTGTATGTTTATTTATAAAAATATAACTTCTTTTGACAGGATTTATAATCATCATAATTATAATACGAGGGCCGTCAATAAATTCTATATTCCTGTCTCAAGAGTGAATGTTGCTAAATATTCCCCTGACAGATTCGGTATTGAAATATTTAATAAATTACCTGATCCTATTAAAAATCAAACAAATGAGAATTTTTTTAAAAAAGATTTAAAAAAATTCTTACTGCAGTACAGTTTTTACGATGTAAATGAATATCTGAACATGTAATGATCTTATGTAACATTTTCTTTTTAATGTACCTATTGTAAATTGCAATAATTCATTTTATTGTAAACTTGATGTTTTCTATACATATTGTATTGTGTCTACAGAAATAAAATCTAGTATTATTATTATTATTAATATTATTATTATTATTGCCCTATTTTTCATTTTTTTTTATTTTACTAAAGTAAAGCAGAATTTTTTTTTATTATAAATTATAATATTGGAATAGTAAATAGACTAGATATATTGTTAAAAATAACAGCGAAACGCAATCAATGTCTACATATAAAATAATATTTCAACCATACCATTTACCTACCTAATATATAAGTATTCTGCCAAATAAGTAAAGACATACATACATTTTTTAAAATCAGGTTTTCCATTAGGGAACCCTAATAACGTACGCCGCTGCTTTACTTCCTCAACGTACTTCGATCCATTACCTATCTCTGTTTCCGCAGGTAAACCATAGCCTTAGCTGCGGGGAAAGCAGGAAAAACGAGACGTCATAGAAGCCAGGGTCGCTGAACTCGTCCTTATCGCGGCCTGTGACCCACTTCAACACCCGCACTCGCATGGGGTATCTCTAATGCATCGGCTATTGTTGCCTCGTGTCTACTTGTTTGTCACGGCATTCAAATTGAATCATGACTGTTGTATTTTTATGTCCATGGACTTAATAGCCACTTTGAGCCTCGTATCTGACAAGAATGGTTTTATATGACGGTTCGAGATAATTGGAGTATTATATTATAAAAAATCTGTTCAATATTTCAAGGCTCTTATGGCCGTTTACACCACTGCAGTTTAATGGCCATTTACACCACCGCAGATTAACTCTTAACTAAGCTTTATTTAAGCTAAACGAAGGTTTATATTTTTAATGGTTTGCATGGGTAACATCCAAGTACGGCTTAACTAAATCCTACATTTTTTGACATATTTTTTTCTGACTCTTCAAATAGTGCATTATTATAGTTACTGTTAATTTTCCCCTAAAATTCTAGAAACTTTTTGGGTGACAGCATGAATGGTGATTAGGAGATGACTAAGGAGGAGGTGACTAGCAGAGTTTTACCTCTGTCAATCGTTTATGGTTTATTTTAGAAAAAAAAAAACTTCAAATACGAGTTGCGTACAATTAATTTATCTAATAAATAGGTAAGATGAATGTAAGCAATCTGTTTTTTTCAAATGTTTATTTAATAAAAATCCTTAGAGGCTATCGATTTCGGCTTTTTAAAATGCCATCATCAGGCCCAGCTGAAATATAATACATGTGATATTAATGTGAAGTTTTATAAATTTTTATAAACATGTTTAAGAAAATTGACGGTTAAGTGAATGCGAGAACCACAAAAAGACAGAAAAGAACAAAAATATAACAAATGTTCAGACACATTATCAAAATTCAAAATTAATACATACCAAATTTTAGAAACTAATCCTCGTACACCAACTTTATACAGTCTCATAAAACTCCATAAACCAGACAAATCAATCCGTCCTATCACATCCTCTATACCAGTGATGAGCAACTTGTTTTTAAAGCGGGCCAAATTTAAATACTAGAAAAGTTACGCGGGCTACAAATTTCGTAAACATACAAAAAAAATATAAATCAATTTTAAATATCTAATTTATAAAACATAATATTTTTCTTTATTTAAAATCTGCATTTAATTATAAACCAAAATGAAAAAAAAAAAATCTGTACAATAATTTACATAAAAAGAAATAAATATTTATTATACAATGACATATGAGTACAACATACAGAAAAAATCTGATGTGGCCAGCACAATACCTTCCGTCAATCCTGTGTATTATATACAAATTCCATACATAAATTTTCTTGCAAAAGATTCTAAATTTTTGGTATTTTATGATTCCCTTTCTCGGCAACGGAATTCCATACTTCTGATAACAAACAAATCACATGAAATAAGAAAATCATGAAATTTTGAATGAAAAATTATGACACTTGTCAGTTATGGACATAATTAGTTGCTGTCATTTTGATACGGGTCCCCATATCTGCTTGCCAGAGGCAGCAAAGTCATGTCACTGCACGCGCCCTATACATAATTTTTTTGCAAAAGATCCTATATTTCCAGTAAAGTTATTTCATAAACAAACTATGCAAATTGCACTTGACACTAACATCTTCTTCTTCTTTAGTTTTCCCATTCGTTAGGGGGTCGCTATTTATTATTTTCTTCTTCCACTAATTTTTGTTTTGCGTGTCGTCGTCATTCAGTTCCTTTTCTCTCAAGTCTTCTGCAATACAGTCTTTTCATCTTATATTTGGTCTTCCTATGTTTCTTCCACCTTCTATTAATTTATTCATCTCTCCTCATGACATGTTCAAACCAATGTAATCGTCTCTATTATATCTAAAAACTTCTAACACTAGAATTACTTCCCTTATTTTTTCATTCAATTACTTGCTTTTTATTGATACTGACATCTGTCAATTTGAATTACCTGCATATATATTAGCAGTTTCCATGGTTATGTTAGCATAGCTGGCTGAATTATGAAATTTATACGAATTTTTTATCTTTATTATTCTTTAACTCTATATCTGTTGAATATGAAATATAAAATGCAATCAAATCGTATAGAGAATAATATATTCTTTAAGTTATAATAACATTTAACTGAGTTTTTCAAGAAAAACTGTTAAAATCTTCAAATGAGGGTACTTCCGGTTGACCAATTATAACCAAAATCTAATCAAGTCTGCATATGGTTGTAAGGAAGAGGAATACGCAAGAATTGTAATTTTTGGAATTCTAGTATTGGAGATATCGTCCACGAAAAAGCGGTCACATACACACACACACACACACACACATATACACACACACACGCACATACGAACACACACACACACATACAGACATCATCGTAAAAATAGTAAAATCGTATTGTAAAGACCCTAAAACGTGCTTATTCAATGAAAACTCACCACCGAATTTTTTGACCAAAGACAATACCTTCCTTACCTAGAGGTGACGGAAGGTAAAAACGAAAAATATTAATGCGATGTTTGACACCGTTTCTCTGTCACTAGTTTTTCAATGTTGGGTGGTATTGTACTAACTGCTAACCGTATTCAATTTTCAAAGTGCTTGTCATCGAGACGGTTGCGACGATCACTGTTAATAATTTTCATTTTCGAATAAAGATGTTCGCATAAATATGTAGTGCCATATATACTCATTTGTTTAGCATGAGTACCTAGCACTGAAAACTTTTCGGCAGAAAATACGTTTTATAAAAATTCAATAGTTCATTATTTTGAAATTTATTCTTCGGTTCTTATTGCACTGAAGATCGATAATCTGCATTTGAAAGTTTTCTGATTTGTTTTTAATATCCAAATTAAAGGGTGATGAAAAAATATCGAAAGAATTTTTATGGTCTTTTAACATTTGGAACCGAAACTCAAATTTTTTTTGGAGTTTTTTTTATTTCTTCCGCATATTTTTTGACTGGATTCTCTTTTTTTAAAGTTGGAAAATGTGCCATATTATTTTATTCGAGTTGCCGGGTCTACCTATTCCGATTCAATAAATAATATTTAAGTACATTTTGTACTCCGGAGTGTACTGTTTAAATTGTGAGCGCGCGAAGTTCATCTGCGCCAATTTAATTTTCAAGATTTGAACGTTATGAAACTAAGCGAAACAAGAAATGAACAGGGCGATGTATGAACATTAGGACTATATGTGTGTCCCAATATCATTAATTGCACACGGAATATCATGTGAGAAAAATCAGCTGTTTTGTCCCACTCATTTCACATTAGTGTTTTAGTTTTATCCCACCAATTTCACATCAGTCATATATCCAGCGGTAAATTTGAAAGACCTCTGCTTCTTCTACTATTACTACTACTTTCACGTTGAACAGAAGTTAGGCAATCTGACTGACGTGAATCAATGGAACAAAACAGCTGATGTCACATCAGTCATATATCCAGCGGTAAATTTGAAAGACCTCTGCTTCTTCTACTATTACTACTACTTTCACGTTGAACAGAAGTTAGGCAATCTGACTGACGTGAATCAATGGAACAAAACAGCTGATATTTTTTAAATAACATTTCGAGTTTATATTATGACATTTATTATATTTAAAAAAAATGTTAGGCGGGCCGCAAAATATTAGCCCGAGGGCTGCATGTGGGCCGCGGGCCGCGTGTTGCTCATCACTGCTCTATACAATCACCAGCACATAAAATAGCAAAAACACTTAATAATAATATAATGCACATCATTTCAAATATACATCAACATACTCTATACAAAACTCCTCAGAATTAATAATTAATACTCTAAATTACGCCCTTCAGGAAAATCAAAAATAATTTATTTTAATATCATTCGATATCGTTAATCTTTATACAAACATACCAGTTGCCGAAACTCTCGAACGAATCAAAATTTCATTCATGACTACTATTTAAACGAAACTGACATCAATAATCTTATAGAACTTTTTCAAATTGTAACAAAACAATTTTTTTTTAATTTTCAAAATAACACTTATATATTAGAAAATGGTCTCCCAATGGGCAGCCCCATCAGGGGTCTATTAGCCAACATTTTTATTGATAATCTAGAATTAAAAATTATAGAAACAACATTTAAAGAAAATATTATATATTGGAAACGTTATGTAGATGGCATTATAATACTCTGGACAGGATCCTTAACTGCATTACACAACTTTCATAACTCTATAAATAATCTATCAAATATTCAATTTACAATAGAAATAGAAAATGATAACAAAATATTTTTTTTAGATTTAACTTTACAAAAATCTAATAATAACCAAATAAATTACAATGTTTATAGAAAACCCACATCTACAGATATAATCATACCTTATAATTTTTATAACAACCCAACTATAAAACAAACAGCTTTCAAATATTTCTTTAACAGACTATTAAATACACCACTTTCTGAAACAGATTTTAAAAAAGAATTAAACACAATATTTGTTATAGGACTAAACAATAATTATTCATTCACTTACATAGAAAATCAATTAAATCACATTAAAAATACTCATCTAATTAACACTAAAATATATAAACACGTAAAGCAAAAAAAAAACATACATATCTATTCCATATTATAAAAATCTTCATACAAACTTAAAACATATAACAGATAAATATAACATCATCTTAACATCTCAATCCCAGCCAAATCTTTATAAAATTTTAAAGAACAATACACCAAAGATTAACGATATAGAAACAAATGGTATTTACAAAATAAATTGTAACAATTGCGACGCCTCATACATTGGACTCACTAGAAGAAATTTAAGAACAAGATTCACCGAAAATATAAAAAACAACCCCCCCATCCGCTTTTGGAACACACTTACATAATAAACATAACGCTTCAATAGACAATCTTACACTACTACATTCAGAAACTAACTATAATAAATTAACAATATTAGAAAAATTTGAAATACTTAAACACATTAAAAATAACAATAACTTACTTAATGAAAACATACAATTCCCAGAAAATCACATTTTTAAACTTTTACCGCCATTTAAACAATAAACATTACCCAACATAATAGTACATTAAGATACAAGTTTCATAAGACGTGATTTTAGCGCACGCGTCTTTGTTAGAAACGAGCGGCTTGCCGCGAGTTTTCTAACAGGACAAGTGCGCTGAAATGTCTTATGAAACGTGTATTTTATACTATTTTTTTCTATTTTGGTCCTTGTGTCAAAAAAATATTTACAAATATACGTGATTTCATTTTTAGGAATATTTTAATTTTTATTTGATTGTTGGTAACAGTAACAGTGATTGATATTCGTAACTATGACGTTTCATTGTTATTGTTTACAATTTAAACAATATTTACTTTCAAATGATAAATGTCTAGAAATGTAGGTACTATACGTACCAACCTAACAGAAATTAGGTTTGAGTTCTTTTAAGAAGTACTTTATGACATCCAAATGGGTTTCATAAAGTACATATTAAAGAACCAAAATAGAAAAATATATAAAAAGACCTAATTTCACAAAATAACCCTACATTCACATATATATATATATATATATATATATATATATATATATATATATATATATTTCCGCTCCCGCTAAAAATAACCTCAATTGTATTTCATCCTTTTGGCACGTGAACTTAATTAGAAAAGTTTTCTTCAAAAATTATAATCTAAATAGATTTATTTCACTTTATTTTTCAATGTACTTATATTTCATCCATGTAATTACCCGACGGTGAGTATTTATATTTTTCTTCTTTTCTGTTTTTTTGTGGTTCTCGCATTCACTTAACCTTCAATTTTCTTAAACATGTTTATAAAAATTTATAAAACTTCACATTAACATCACATGTATTATATTTCAGCTGGGCCTGATGATGGCATTTTAAAAAGCCGAAATCGATAGCCTCTAAGGATTTTTAAATAAACATTTAAAAAAAAACAGATTGCTTACATTCATCTTACCTATTTATTCAACCATGCATTCTGAATTGGAGAAGTTTATTAACAACGTAATTTATCTAACTTTTATTTGAAGTATTTTACCTAAAATAAACCATAAATGATTGATAAAGTTAAAATACTGCTAGTCATCTCCTCCCTAGTCATCTCCTAATCACCATTCATGCTACCACCCTTTGTGTTTAAATATTAAACATTTTTGTGTACTATTAGTTGTTTTGACGTTTAAAAGTGAGTAGCTATATTTTATGTGAATTATTTTTGTATATGTTACAGTTAAAGTATACATTTCAGTCGGAGCATACACTGTCTAGTTGTATGCTTCCACTAGCTGTTTTAGTGAAAGTATAAAAGGCGTATAAATTTTATAAAAAAAACAAACAGAAACAATACCTAACGCACAGAACTCGGATTTAGGTAGACAGTGACAAAAGAAGGTGTATACACTAACTAGTCAATGAATACATTAACTAGATAAAGTATGCACTATATAAAATTATGTATACTTTCACTAAAACAGCTAGTGGAAGCATACATCAACTAGACAGTGTATGCACTGACTAAGTTGATACTTTATCTGTAACATATACATATAATACATATTACTATATTTACATTGTAGATGGCTGCAAAAAGAGGTCGTAATTCAAACTTTACCATAGATAAGAACAATTTTAAGAATAGTAACGACTAACAAAATACAAAAACATTGTAAAGAAAAAAATAATCACGTAACGTGCAGTTTGTTTGTTTATGGCTAAAATAGTATATTAAAGAACATTTAGAAAACAAGCCCTGGCGAGTTTTCTATTTGACATGTGCGAAAAACGTCCTATAAAATGAGTTCTTTATACTATTTTTTTATATTTTGAATCTTTTATATACCAAAATATTTGTTTTAAAAATCTGATGTGATCACCACATCAGCTCTATGTATTTTGTAAAAATTTCATACAGAAAGTTTCTTGCAAAAGATTCTATATTTCCAGTAAAATTATAACACAAATATACTACGAGCCCAAACTGTTATTAGTTCGACCGGTTAACATTTTCTACAAGCAAATTATACAACCTACGCAAATTGTGAGACATTTCTATAAAATTCTTTTGCCTAGGTTAAATATAGATTTAAGATTACCAAAACTGCCATTTAATATTAGGTTCATCGCCTTTATTAGTAATACCAGCTTTAATTCTATTAGCTATTGTATCTCTAAGCCCTGCACATCTTCCTGTGAATATTGTCCTCATGTCTTGCAAGGTAGGTTTTACTGTACACAATGGATTTTTACGAAGTTATTTTTCATTGCGCCACATCTGAACTAGAAGATGACCCTTAAAATGCCGGTCGAACAATTATCACCAGTTTATGGCCCACAGTTTTTTGAAGGTTTAAGTCTATATTTGAAGAAGCCGAAAGAATTGTGTAGACCTTTCTAACCATTTGTGTAGATTTTATAATTTGTTGAAAATTATTATGAATTTGCGCTCGTACATCAATTGCACCTGACACTGACATCTGTCAATCAGAATTTTCTTCTAACACAGTATCTAGTTGTTTCCATGATTATAGCATAGCTGGCTGCTTTATAATTATTATTTTTTATAATTCTTTAACTCTAAATCCATTGAATATGAACCATAAAATACAATCAAATCATATAGAGAATAAAATATTCTTTAAAATTTAGTAACATTAAACGTGAAAAAATTATTTTTAATAGCGTTGTTTCAAGAAAAACTGTTTAAAATCTTCAAGTTACGGTACTTTCGGTTGACCAATTATAACCAAAATCTAATCACATCTTCATATGAATGAAAAAACAGGAATACGAAAAAATTGTAATATAGGAGTTAGCGGATCCGAAAGAATCGTCACACATACACGCACACACACACACACGCACACACATACATACATATGTACATACATACTACATACAGACAGACAGACATCATCTTAAAAATAGTAAAATTGTGATATAGGGACCCCAAAACGTGCTTATTCATTAATTCATTGAAAACTCCACCAAATTTTTTGACCAAAGACAATACCTTCCTTTAGCAAAATTTGTATGTGTTGTGTAATATTTAATTCAAAGTTCATGTCAATTTATTTATGAACATAAATTTAAGAGAATATACGAGTGCAACCATCCAACCATGGAATATGAAATCAATTGCACTCCGCCTGAGCTACGTAATATAGCTCAGACCACTTCCTACAAAATCGTATACATTGAGGTCAGTATTAAGATCGTGCTTAAATATTTACAAGTATTTGGATATATATGACAATACACTAAATTACAGTTGGGAGAGGACTATGTGCTAAAGAAATACAAAATTCTAGAAAGTTCAATTTTTTTTACAGAATATTTGACAGCCTATTTTCCGGGAATAACAATTAAGGCATAATTATATTGAAATTGTTATAGTTCTCATCCTTGGCGATAGAAAATTTGACCCTTTCAGATCCAGTATAAATGTAATTTTTATTATATTTGAACTGAGAGTTAAAAATTAGTTAAAATTATTTTCTGTCATTTGAGCTACAAATTCTACTTCCATCTATGGACTAGTTTGAGTACTATATTGACATTTACTCAATTTGTGATTATACTTCTGACCATTTGTAAATGCTTATGTAAATATTACCTCCCTATATAAAAAAATAATAATTGTTAACATATTATGAAAATTAATAGTCAATTGTCCATTAGCTAAACTAAATTAGGTAAAAAGGAGTTAAGTAAACGTCACCTACTACCAACGTTTTAAAATAAAAATAAAATGCATATCGAAATGAAGGATATTACGATACACTATTGGGTTTCGTAATGACTTAATTATGAATGCAGAGTATAAAAATCTGTTGTGGCCAGCACAATACCTCTCGCCACTTCCTTTTATTGGTTACAAAAGTATAGGACGCGATCAGTCATTTTACATTGTTGGCCTTGACAGGCAGATTTGGGGGCCCGTTTCAGAATGATAATTAGTAATTGTGTACATAGATGTCAAATGTCAAACTTTTTCATTAAAAATTTCAAGATTTTCTAAATTTACGTAGTTAATTTGTCACCAGGAGTGTGGAATTTACTTGTCGAGGAAAATAAACCACATGGAATTGGAAAATCACTAAATTTAGATTGAGAAAATATGATATTTGACCTCTATATACATAATTACTAGCTATCACATGGGTGCCCAAGGGTTGAAACAGTTTTGGTAGCAATTGGAAAACCAAAAATAGCATATTCTTAAAAAAATCTCTAAATATTATTTTTTGAAAATTTTTATTCTTCAAATATTAAATATTTTATTAAATCTTATATTGATTTAAAGATATAAAAATATAATATACAAAATGATCTGTTGTAATAAATCTCATAGCCCAAATAATGCCATGGAAAACAATTTGAAAAATGAAAATGTTAGTAACGAACAGATGAATGTCAGTGTCAGAAATCCGGAGACTTTACTAAAAAAATTTTCTGGGAAGTACATACATATATTATTTCTTATTGTATTAATAGTTAAATATTTAAAATTATAGGTATATTACATATACCCTTCACAAATACTGTCAATCCCGACAATGAATTGAAACATCTCGAAAAATTAGAAAAGTAGGACAAAATTTCTTCATAGAATGAATTAAAAATTAAAAAATCTAAATATAAAGAATAGGTACAAGTAAAATTTTTGATGTAGAGTGTAGGTATACAAGAAATGTTAAATACAATAGGGCGCGAGTAGGCATGTGACTTTGTTGAGCTTAACAAGCAGTTGTGGGGGGGCCGTATCAGAATGATAACTAGTAATTATGTACATAGATGTCAAATATCATAATTTTTCATTCTAAATTTCGTGATTTTCCAATTCCATGTGATATATTTTCCTCGACAAGTAAATTCGACACTCCTGGTGACAAACTAACTACGTGAACTTAAAAAAGTTTGAATGACATATTCTAACATTTAATATCTACGTACGTAATTACTAGTTGTCATTCTGACACGGGCCCCCATATCTGCTCGTCAATGCCAACAAAGTTACATGACTGCTCGTGCCCTGTACTTATGTTTACAAAAACGGAAGTGGTCGGAGGTATTGTGCTGACCACTACATATTTTATATAGAATTAGAAAGTCATGAATGCAATTAGTGGATAATTTGTTTAGTCACTTGATCATATTTTTTTTATTAAATGTCAACTCCTACAAAATACTCATTTATTCCATTCATGACATTCTAAATGTATGTAAAAAATCTAATGTAGCCAACACAATACCTCCCGCCCTTTAATTTTTATTAATTTAAATACATACTTTCATATTTACTTTTGCTGGAAACTCTATTAAGTTCCTTTCCACTGATCTATTTACTATTGTCTTCTTAAAATGTTACTATTATTAATTTAAAATGTTAATTTTTTTTTACAGTGACATTTGTCTGTCAGTTACATACATTTAAGATCTGAATTGTGTAACCATAGAATTGTGTTTAAAGCGTATATTCCGGTATTTAAATTATTTATAATTTTATAAATTAATCCATAAAATATATAGCAAAAATATTAACGCAAACCTGTAGTTTTAATAATATTTTATTTCTATAATACTATAAATCTCGAAAAAATAACATTTACAGGTATTTTACGAAGAATGGCTTCTTTCCATATTAGAATAAGGTACAAATACAAGGTTTTAGATCTAAAGAGCCGATACTGGCAAGTAGATTTGGATGCAAAGACAAGGAGAAGACAGCCTTCACCATCGGTAAAGGACTCTGGCAATTTACCGTAATGCCATTTGGGTTCTGCAATGCCCCTGCAACGTTTGAACAACTCATGGAAACCGTATTGGCTGGGCTATCTTGGAAAACCTATTTGGTTTATCTCGATGATATTATTGTGGTAGGAAACACGTTTGAGGATCACATGAAGAATTTGGAAGAGATTTTCCAAAGATAGACACCGGTTAACTTGAAGCTCAGTCCAAAGACGTGCCATCTATTCCAGAGTTCATACTAGTTGCCAACAAAGTTTGAATTAGTGGTATCCTTTCCCAGAAATAAGACTGACATGAAAAGGTCCTATTTTAGTAAGACCTTGTCAAAACCAGAGAGGAATTATTGTATCACCAGAAAAGAACTTTTGGCAGTCGTGAAATCCGTGGAGCATTTCTACAAATACTTATACGGAAGAAGATTTTTGATAAGAACTTATCATGCCGCTTTAAAATGGCTGCTACAGTTCAAGAATCCAGAAGGTAAGGTGGCCAGGTGGATTGAAAGACTACAAGAATAAGATTTCAAAATCGAGTACAGGACAGATACCAACCATCGCAATGCCGACGCGTTGTCCAGAAGGCCATGCCAAGATGAATGCAAGCATTGTAGTGAGTGGAAGAGAAGCATTCCACTATAGCTGATAGTTGGCGTCGGATGGACTACGCAAGGACCAAGAAAATGACCCGACTTTGAAAATTTCATTGGAATGGAAATCGGAAGAGAGCAAACCAATATGGGATGACGTCCTTCCAATACACACATAGGCGCAGGCACGCGCACGCATGCGCGCACACGTCACACACACACACATCATCTTAAAAATGTTAAAATCGGATTATATACATATATATATATATATATATATATATATATATATATATAATAATAATAATAATAATAATTTATTTGTTCGAATATAGAAATTCATACAAATGGATTGATAATATTACATAACAAGTATAATGATTGAATAAAATGAGCGAATAAGCAAATAAAAAATATATGTCCCCATTTAAAATTTAAAAAAGTTAGTTCCCATATTTTGGAAACCAATATTGTAATTACCAGAGTAGTAATAGGCATTACCTGTCCCGCTGTGGAATGCAGACTAATTGCTTTTTAATGACTTTTTAATTGAAGCCCTGGAATTCAGGCTAATTGCATTTTAATTGCTTTCGTAGAATTCAGACTAATTGCTTTTTAATGACATTTAAATTGCAATTTAATTACCTTGGAATTTGTGACGTATGTTATGTCCTCGGGGAAAATATGTTATTGTACTTTCTCGAGGTCATCCGTTACTTTTTAATTGCTTTTTAATCACCTTGGAATTTGTGACGTATGTTATGCTTTCGGGGAAAATAGGTCATTGTACTTTCTCAAGGTCATCAGTTAATAAGGTCATTTGAAGTTATTTTTAATTTCCTGGAAAAATAGGTTATTGTATATTTCTGGGTTTTTTTTGTTTTGATTGTTGTGTAATTAGATTATTTTATATTAATTTTTATTTGGAAGATATTTGTTTGATTTGATATATGCTTGCAGTAAAAAGAACAACTAGGTAAGGTTATATTTAAATTAATTAATTATGAGCACTCTCCACGCTAGCAATGAGTGCCCGTGAGGTGACGCCCGGTAAGCGCTCGCACGGTACAAATATTCCATCATTACCGATATCTGCGTATGAAGCAGATTGGCACACCCAGCAATGGGTAATATGCCGTGATGAAATATTTATTTATTTATGTATTGTATTCACTTGTTAAATTTGGTCTTAGATGTGGACTTTTCTAAACTAAATCAGCGAGGTCAATTGGCCGATATAAACCACGCAAGAAGATATCCGACTTGGAAAAAGATAAACTATAAACTGACTGACATAAAAACCGCAAATACAGCGTTTGGAAGGAAGATTATTGCGGAGTGTGAGGATTTTATGTTATATTTCCATGCACGCTTTGATGATATATCCGACGAAGAAATATCTCAATTGAAAAATCCGCTACCACATGGAACTTAAAATATACAGGTGTAAAACCATATGGGCCTGGCAAACACGCAACATTATTAGAATTTGTAGAAATATAATTATTACGAGTTTATGTATATACATATGTTTTTAATATGAAATCTCTTTTTAAAATTGTGAAGAAACTAAAATCATAATAATAAAAATGCAAAACAGTTTTAAATGTTATTTTGGACCGCTCGACCGCGAGCATGACATAGATTATTCTAAATCTAAAAATTATTACTGTTGATCAAAAAGCAATAAATAAATTTCACAATAATTGGCATAGCTTAGTTTACTAATAAATACAGGCGTAGAAGCGAAGTTAGGACGAAGTTTATATCCATTGAATATTCCCAAAGATAAATAAATATTTTTAAATAATGTTTATACCATTAGTTTTATTAATAATAATATGTTCAATGTTGTAACAGAATTACTAAGTTACGTATAGTTTAACGATAAAAATATATAATAAATATATTAGTATAATAATTTATCAACAAAGTGCTGCTGAAATAAATTAAACAAATGTGAAAAGCAAAATCACCCAAATTTTCAATTTTAAAATGAATCCGAGTATACATACGAGGTTTCAGCAATTTCTATTGTAAAATCATTGCGACTATATTTTTCTGTTCCCGGAATTCAAATTTTGAAACTCAATAAGAAATGTGTATATTATGTTAACGAGTAAGTACAAAAATAAGTGTATGTGAAAATATAATAAACATGAAACATTTTGGTCATTAATAACCAATTGGGTATGTATAGCTATAGTGTTATTGATTTGATCCTTGCTCGTAATTAAACTGAGATGTTTATTACTAAATTTAATTTTCTCGTATAATTAGGTCAACAATTATTGTTCATAATTTTTACCAATAGCAACACGTCAGTTTGGCGCATTTCTCCGTACACCAAATGCAGGGCCAGCGCGTGGGGTGAAACAGTGAAGCGAATGTTTCAGACGGCATATTTTCAGGGCGGCATTTGAGATGGAAAATATTTTTAATAACATCATGTTGCTCGTTACAGTTTACATTATACAACGCAACAATAAAATGTCAAATTTCAAAATGTCTTTTTATTGTAAGATTTTTGTGACTTTATAATGAAAGTGTTTATTCTTTTTACTTGTGCCACAGACGAAATATATATTTCATCTGTGCTTTGTGCCTAGGAATAGGCTAATTCAGTAATTAGTCACAGGTAAAATATAAGTTTATTTGTAGTGTTATAGTTTGGCGTGATATTCTGTCGTAAATTAACATAGGATCAAAAATATTACAAAATAAATCTGTAATTTTATCAGAATGTGTCAAAATTTTGAGAAATATTCATTCTTTTGAAATATTATCGTTTAAACGGTTTTAAACAAATGCTATATTTGGCACAAGAAAATCATAATAATAAAAATGCAAAACAGTTTTAAATGTTATTTTCGCGTGATTAAACTGCCAAGGTAATTATTACAAAATCCTTGGCCTCAGGAAATAAATTTCAACCTTTAAATGAATGCTAGTATATCCAATTTTCCAAATTTGCATGATATTCTGTCGTAAATTAACATAGGATCAAAAATATTACAAAATAAATCTGTAGTTTTATCAGAATGTGTCAAAATTTTGAGAAACATTCATTCTTTTTGTAAGATTATCGTTTAAACGGTTTTAAACAAATGCTATGTTTGGCCCAAGAAAATCATAATAATAAAAATGCAAAACAGTTTTAAATGTTTTTTTTGCGTTATAATTATTCAAATACATTCCAAATATAGGTATAAATAAATTTTCACTAATAATAATTGATTTTTTAATTACTTAACTTGAATGTATATAAACAATTCTGAAGTGTTTGTCACTGTCCAATCCAAGTTTATGCTATTCACATAACCCAGCAATATTTTCAAGCATGCCGCTGGTAGAAGTTTCCAAAAATTACTTCGTACAATCATCCAGTGTTGGAATGATGAAGATTCTCCCACTTATAATTCGGAAATCGGAAAATATGCCCATAATATAATAATTAGTCACACTGTGCCGGATGTGAAAGAAAATAATATGACAAAGCGTCAGGTCCATATGTTGGAAGTTTTGAAAATAATCCATGTTTTAGTTTTCTAATATTTCAGAAATTAAAATTTATTTACTAGGAATTAAAATAAAGAACGTACTTAAATAGTTACATATTATATTGTTTGTTATATTGTTAGTTTAAAGATTTGTTATTGTAAAATGTTAATTTAAACATATGGTGAAACGTTTTTTGTCACTATAGTTGGCAACACTATTATTAGTAATATTTCTTGTTGTCTGTTGCTTTGCGGCGTTGTTCGTTCACTCGACAAGAAACGATTGAAAGAACAAGCGCGCATTGGTATTATATTGCAACTTTAACTTAAAGATAGAGGTAAATTTAATAATTGTATTTGTAAATGTATTGTACTTATTTAAAATATATTTGTAGGTGTTTTGTTTATAATATATATATATATATATATATATATATATATATATATATATATATATATATATATATATATATATATCAACTGCTAAAATAACCCAATAAATTGGCGACGAGGATGTCGGAAACAACATGTGCACATGCAGTCCCACAATTTGACAAATATGATCCGGAACTGGAAGACTTCGAAAACTATTTGGAGAGGTTTGAATGTTTCATCACCGTACACAACTTGCCAGCTGATCTGAAGGTACAATATTTTCTCACATGTATGGGGCCTCAAACATATGCACGGCTACGTACAGCAGCTATACCAAAAAAGCCATCTCAATTAAAATATGAGGAAATAACAAGCACGTTAAAAACGTTTCTCTCACCCGTTCTTTTGGAATGCACGCAAAGACAAAAATTCAGAGCGCGAAAGCAAGAATCTAATGAGTCATTTGTAATTTTTTAAATGCATTAAAACAAATATCATTACATTGTAATTTTCAAGGGGAGGAGAGATTGAAAGAGGAATTGCGGGATCAGATAATTTCGGGGATTAAAGACGAGGCAACTCAAAACTATTTTTTACGAACAGATAATTTAAAGTATGACGATGTTGCTAAAAAATGCTTAGCGGACGAAGCAGCGGCCGCGGGTGTGAATCAGTTCAAACAAGTTTCTTTTCATAAAATTAATTATAAAGATAATAAAAAAAACATGGTCGAAGCCGATAAAGTCGAGACAAATTGCGTCAGGATCGGGGAAACAAAATTTTAATAATCATAACAATGCAAAACCTCCAATGAACACCTCTATCGTTTGCTATAGATGCGGAGATAATACTCATAAGGCTCCAAACTGCCGATTTAAAAATACCGTTTGCTATAAATGTTCTAAAGTAGGTCATTTAGCGAAAGTTTGCGGGAAAACTATGAATAATTTCAGGAGAAGCGGTAATGCTCATTGCTTGCGGGACACGGGGGAAGAGGTTCCCGAGTTCGCGGATACTAATAGTATACAGGGAGTTGTGGAAAATAATTGCGAATTGGAAGAAGAACTAGAAATTGCAGACATCCTATCTTTAAAGAATAGTAGAGATCCGAAATCGAAAATCATAGTTTCATTATGCATAGGTGGAGCAATTTCCGAATTCGAGTTGGATACGGGTTCCACATATAGTTTAATTTCCCGGATTATTTTTAATAAATTAAAAATTAATGCGAAATTACATGCATGTAACGTAGTTTTGGTCACATACGGCAAAGAACCAATTCCCATAAAATTCTATGCCGAAGTTAAGGTTAGATATAAAAGTGAAGAATTCCATGGTAAACTTTATATAGTAGAACAAAACTTTGATTCCATATTAGGTCGAGATTGGTTATTTAAATTTAATATTGACTGGACAGAAATTAAATCGATTAATAATTTTGCAACAAATAACAATTTCTCGAATAAACTTAATAATTTAATGCACGAGTACCAAGACTTATTTGAAGGATATGGTCGTTTGAAACAATTTGAAGTTTCAATGTCGGTTAATCCAGATTCTAAGCCAATATTCTGTAAAGCGAGAACATTGCCATTCGCGTTAGTAGATCGGGTCACAGAAGAACTGGACCGATTAGAATCACAAGGCGTAATTTCTAAAACAACTTTTTCAGAATGGGCCACACCGGTGGTGCCAGTGATTAAAGCTTCCGGGCAAGTTAGACTCTGTGGCGACTACAAAGTAGCTGTAAATAAACATATTGTTCCCTCAGAATTTCCAAATCCTCATTTGGAGGAAATCTTAGCTAAGATAGGGAATAGCCAGTGGTTCAGTCGCTTCGATATTTCCGAAGCCTATATGCACATGCCGGTCTCACCGGACACCGCAAAATTACTTACAATAAATACTCATAAAGGTCTTTATAACATACATAGAATGATGTACGGAGTTAGTAATTGCCCTGCAGAATGGCAACGTTGCATGAATTCAATATTCGGGAAAATAGAAGGTTTAACTGTTTTTTATGATGACGTAAAAGTTGCATCGCCGGACCCGGAAACTCATTATAAAAGAATTAAAGATTTTTTTGAATTGTGCCGTTTACACGGAATTGAACTAAATAAATCTAAATGCGAAGTTTTAACGGATAGCATATCATATTTAGGCTTTAAATTAGATGCTCAAGGGCTTCATAAAACCCAAGAGAAATTCGAAACTATTGTAAAAGCTAAACCGCCGAGTAACTTCACCGAATTAAAATCATTTATAGGTTTTGTTACTTATTACAATCGATTTATTAAAAATATGTCCCAAATCTTACACCCTTTGTATAAAATATTACAAAAAGATGTAAAATTTGAATGGGATACCGAATGCGATAAAGCCTTCAAGCAAATTAAGTAAGAAATTGCGGTAGAACGAGTATTAACACATTTCGATTCAAATAAACCTATAGTTCTAGCTACCGATGCTTCACATTACGGAATAGGAGCGGTTTTGTCCCATAAAATGCCGAATGGGGAGGAAACTCCTATTGCTTTTGCCTCAAAGAGACTTTCTAAAGTTCAGCAAAGATACCCTCAAATTCATAAAGAAGCGTTAGGGATATTTTGGGGTGTTAAGAATTTTTTTAATTATTTGTACGGGAGACATTTTATATTGCAAACAGATCATCTCGCATTAAAAACTATTTTTGCCGCCCATAATAGCGCACCGTCGTTAAGTGCTACGAGACTTTTACAATACGTTTTATTTTTGCAAGGATTCGATTATGAAATTCAATTCCGTAAAACAGAAATTAATCAAATTAATACACTGCCCGTGACTGCAAAAGATATTGCTAAAGAAATTAATGCCAATGTTGAACTATCCAAAATAATGAGAATTTTACTGGGTACGGAAACGGGGCAAATAGCGGATATTACTAACTATTTGATCGAACAAGGATGCATTTTAAAAGGGATACGCGTTTACGAGGTGTGTTCAACTCGTAGAAATGAAATAACTTCTTTGATAAAAACATTTTATGACAATGACAAATTTTAAATGAATTATTTTTTTCTACGTTCCTTCGCCTTTAGATAAGAAAGATATTGTCTTGGTCAAAAAATTCATAGTCAGTTTTTAACGAATAAGCACAATAGGTAAAAATCGAAGACGATCCAAAACACGTGCAAGCAAAGCAGCTGTCAACAAGTAAGTGAACATTCAAAATGGCCGAGCTTGTCGACATAAGTGAGAGACATGAGTACCAACATAAAGCCACAAAAAGATCGAAATTCGAATATACGTAACCCGCGAAAATTCAAAATTCGCGATAGTTTTTGAACACACCTCGTATATACCATCGTCATTACGTCATAAAGTTTTGGAGGAATTACATCTAGGACATATGGGGATGAATAAAATGAAAGCTCTGGCGCGCAGTTACATTTTTTGGCCGGGAATTGATAGAGATATAGAAAATATTGCAAAAAATTGTATTACTTGTATGCAACGTTCGAACGCTAAAACTAATATCAAACCACATCCGTAGGAATACCCTATTTCACCCTGGCATAGAATCCATATCGATTGCGGAGGTCCTATGTTTGGTTACTATTATTTAATAATAGTAGATGCATACACGAAATGGATAGAAGTTTATCCATGCAAATCAATTGCGACGGAGTCCACGATTGAAACCTTGCTCGATTGTTTCTCGCGTTTCGGACTCCCGGTAACACTTGTAAGTGATAACGGTCCTCAGTTCACATCACAACATTTTAAAAAAAATTTGAATTCACAGGGAATAAAGCATCTTTTTTCAGCGCCATATTTCCCTGCTTCAAATGGACAAGCTGAAAGAGCGGTCCAAACCGTAAAAACCGCTTTAAAGTCGGCATCGAAAGATAATGGGTCGATTAGGGCAAAACTAATCATTTTTTTATGTCATTATAGAAAAACTCCACACGCGATTACGGGAATTAGTCCATCTATGCTAATATTTAATCGAAACATACGTACGAGATTAGATTTAATGATACCTAACATTAAAACCAAAATGGATGATTTTCTTTCATCTCCCATTAATGGAATCAAGGAACATACATTTAACATAGGGGATAATGTTTTATTTAGATCATATAATTCAGAGAAATGGGGTAACGGTAAAATTAAAACGCCTGTAGGTTCTGCATTGTTTGAAATAGAAACTTCACACGGGAATATTATACGTAGACATTCAAATGAAATAAAACCACATACTCTTTCATTCTCTGAAACTCCTAAAAATTTTGAAAACTCAAACATTTTAGATAATACTTTTAATAGAATGGCTCATTATGATGTAAACTTGCAAGACAACTCTGAATTTGAAAGGACTGAAAACGTGCCAAAGACGCCAGAACGGGCGAATAAAACAACCAAGAAAGAAAACTCGGAGGAAGCCGACAATGAACGACATGCGAAAACCCATACACCACCCAGTCAACCCAAAGACGTAAGAACTTCTTCCAGAATTCGGAGGGTACCAGACCGATTTTTATTTTCAAGGTACGAAAAACCGAAATCAACAACAGCAACAACCCACAACTATTGAATATTCAAAGGGGAGGAGAATGTTATATTGTTTGTTATATTGTTATTTTAAAGATTTGTTATTGTAAAATGTTAATTTAAACATATGGTGAAACGTTTTTTGTCAATATAGTTGGCAACACTATTATTAGTAATATTTCTTGCTGTCTGTTGCTTTGCGGCGTTGTTCGTTCACTCGACAAGGAACGATTGAAAGAACAAGCACGCATTGGTATTATATTGCAACTTTAACTTAAAGATAGAGGTAAATTTAATAATTGTATTTGTAAATGTATTGTACTTATTTAAAATATATTTGTAGGTGTTTTGTTTATAATATATATATATATATATATATATATATATATATATATATATATATATAAAGTCCGTTTCCACGACTTGATCCCCACGTCATCGTTCGTAATCATATGGTTCAAATCGCCAGGGAAGGGAGGGAATTGATGACGTCATGTTGTCAGGTGGGATTGGATGAAATCGCGTGATTTCCGAAGTATCCATACAAATCAAAACTGACAACTGACAGTATTATAATATAACCTATACTGTATTGATATTTATTAATTATTCATAAAATTTCGAAGACATGCATTTTGCAATAATTATGATATAAGTAAACTAAATAAAATATACCTCTTTTATTGTCAAATAATTGGCAATTTTAGAAACGGCGTCTTTGTAATAGCAATATGCACAATATAATTTGAATAAAACTCAACAAAAATATTTTTTACGAAAATAGTGTTAATTTACAAGATTGAATTTATTTAGAACAAAAACCGGAACAAAGCATGGATTTTTTATTGTCAGCAGTACGGCAATATGGCTAAAACGTTAGTTTTGTGATCGGCAATTCCGAGCAGACTAGACAGTACCACAGTAATGATATATTGGATGGGAGACATTCGGCAACAAAAAAGAAATTATCATATCGCGTCACACTGCGGCTCGGTGCGCCCGACATCCTGGGAATACACTTACACCGAACGGTACAAAATGGGATTACCTTTTTTTTATTGTGGGGAATCATAATTAAGAACACAATAATAAGAATATCATAATTAATAACAATTTTTATTAATCGTATATACATAACTAAGTTATTAAAACAAAATATACTGATATAAAATCGTCAATTTTATAATACAATAAGTTACTAAGCGCGTCATTAACTAAGATGGCGAAGACACATCTTCTCTAGAAATTCGTCCTTCACGCCTGTGGAAATTCGTCCGCAAAATCCCGAGAGAGAAGTGGCCTAGATAAATTGTATTTTTCTAGAAAAGAGCATAATTTATAGCTGCTGGTGTTGCTTTAGTCGGGTCTTCTTTCGTGCATTTTTCTTCTAGGTTGATACAATCTCTAATTATACATATTTACTTCACACATTTCTACTTGAGTTTGTAGGTTTTATAAAAGCGAATTAAATTTTTATCCAGGTTTATAATTATTATAATCCAAGGTTTTCTATATATACAAAATCCCGGATTTGAAATCTGAGATTAAATTATGTATATAAAACCGGGCATTACAGTTTTTAATTGGTCCATTTTTGGTCATTTCCTGGTGGTAGTTGTTTATCAGGGGGATACCTATTATATCTTCTGGCTTCAACGTTGTATTCCACTTTAAGCGTTTTGTTGTATTCTTAGATTTTCGTAGAGGATATACAGAGAGGATGGTCTGAGTCGAGTTCGACCAGGTAAATAGCCGAGCATCATGTAACTGTTTGGAGTCCTCTTCCATACTGGCCATCGACCGTATAATTTTTGGTGGAACTAGTCCGCTAAACAGGTACAGTTGGTTGACTGGTGTATGTTTCAAGCAACCAGTATTTATTCGGCAAGTTTAGGTTAATAAAGAATTCAACCGCTTAGCGTTCCCATACTAAAACAGCATACTCAGCGCATGAGTAGAACAGGGTAAGAGCTGATGTTCTAAAACGTGTCTCAGTAAGTAACTCCCAGATAACATGGAGTATTGGCTATCCATTCCCATGTAATTATTAATACAATCGGTTGGTCGTTAATATAAACACTGAAAATGGTTGGTGCTAAAATAAGAAATAATACTGAAAGACATCATGAATAAAGAAATAAATGAAAATAATGAACATTGACAAGTATTTTTTTTTTCAGTTATAACAAATCTTCATCTTCTGTATCCTATTCTTGTAAATGAATTACGACCGGTTGTTGATTTTCAGAGATGTCGAGTTGCATTTCTTCCTGCCATTGGTCGCCAATAATTCTGTCAACATGTGTAACATAATTTTTCCAATTTTGAACAGTTACATTATTGAGAGCCTCATGCCACATGGTAATTACTTCTTCAGCTTTTCCACTGTTCCGCCTAATGTGCGCATCATAATAGCGTTTAACTTGCGACCAAACCATCTCTATTGCATTAAAATGACAGTGATATGGTGGCAATCTTAATACCTGATGCCCGTTTAAAAAAATTAGTTCGTCTACAAAGTATTTTTTCTCCAAAGGCACATTCTTGGCTTTAAATAATAATTCTGTTTTTAAATCTGTTTCCTGGAATGAAACGTTGTGCTTCCTTAAAAATTCTTTTAAAGCATGCTTACTCCATAAATTGTTTGGATTTTTTACCTTCACTTGTGAGTGGTATGGAGCATTGTCTAAAATTATTAAACTGGGCTCATCTAGTTTTTTCAAAAGACAATGTTCCAGCCAATGCTCAAATGTTTCTGCGTTCATTTCACCGTGGTAATCCCCGTCGTTGGATTTTGAAGCGAAAACCAAATGTGTGTCAGGAATAAATCCTTTTTCACCACCAGCACTTAATACAATGTATCTAGGAAAATAAAAAAATTTAAATTATGCAAATAATAGAAATAACAAATAATGCAAAAATAAATATAAATTATACATATAACAAATACTAAAAATCATATTCATGGTATTTATAATTTTAATATTAAATACTTTAAAAATAGACCCACCTTTTTCCTACAGTGGTGAGCTTTTTCACCGTATATGGGGTATCATCTTGCCAGGAGCGTCTATCGGATCCTTGCGAAAAGATCCAAATTTCATCTAAGAATACGAGAGGAAGTTGAGTGTGTTTCTTATTTTCCATATATTGTCGCAGAAAATTAATTCTTTTAACAATAACAGAATCAATTTCGCACAATCCTCTTCGGTTATCATCTTTTCTGTATTGAAATCCTAACTAGAACATTGTAAACCTAAGGGCAGTCCTGGATATTTTACATACTTCTTGTTGTATAATCTTGTCTAGTAATGTATCCAAAGTTATATGTTCTCCTAATAATATGCGAACTTTATAAAAATTAATAAAATTTAAAATTAACTTACGTTTTGTATACATGTCGTAAATAATTCTTCTAATAGCTTCTTTGGAGAAGTCGTCCACATAACTTTTTTGGTCTTCTGGATTTTTCTGTTTGTCTTCTTTTCCGTGGGCTTACAGGATCTTCATTCGTCTTTCGATTCCGACCAACTATGCGTTTTACTGTCGCTGTTCCTATTTGTAATGCATTAGCCACTCTCTAAAGAAAGAAATGTAATTATTTAAAAATTAAATAAGTTTCTCAAAAATATATTTACCTCAATCACTGCATTAACTGGTAATAATGGAGCATTATTCTCTTTTTCTTGACAAAAATAATTGTAAAAATTAAGTACCATTTTCCGGCTTGCACTTTTAAGTATTGGCTTTTTCCGCCTAACATTCATACCAGAAGTAGAGGCTGCCATTATGGAACACTTTAAATACTAAATATAAACTTACTTTAGATACTAAATATAAACAAATAAGAAATTAAACTACGAACAAAATTGAAAACAAACAACAACAAATTAATATAAAATAACAAGAATTAACAAAACTAGAAACACACAATGAAATACAAATTGTTAACGTGAAAATAACCTTAATCACATGAATGACAGGAATGACATGAATATTCAAACAATTAAAATATTTGAAAATGACATTTTTTGTTACCGTGGTTACAATACCGTTTCTATTTCATTTTTAGCCTTTGGTTGAACGGAGTTAGAGTTTACCCCCTCTGAAAATCCGACGATAATGAGATAGCGAATAAAAATGTCATATATGTCATGTGTGTACAACAAAGATGCAAGATAAATGTTTAGTAATTCTTGCATCGGAAAATGATGACGTGAGGATCAACTGGGAGATATAGAGTGTATATATATATATATATATATATATATATATATATATATATATACAGGGTGTCCCTTAACTTGGTGCACAAACTTTAAGGGCATATAATACTGATCAAAATGAGTAAAAAAAGCTCAGTCAAAATGTGTCCGATCTTTAATAGTTTCCCAGATATAACGCAGTGAAAAATGAGTTTTTATATGTATATATATATATATATATATATATATATATATATATCAACTGCTAATAGAACCCAACACCCATTCGGTTATTAATGACCAAAATTTTTCATGTTTATTATATTTTCACTTATTTTTGGGGATTGACAAATACAATAAACAATAACCGCAAACGCAAAATTTAAAAATATTTGAGAAGTGTTATGGCTATTGCTACGAAGATATAAAAATTTTGTTTATCTATATACTGTTCCTGAAATAAATTAAACAAATGTGAAAAGCAAACTTACCCAAATTTTCAATTTTAAAATGAATACGAGTATACATTCGTGGAATCATCAATTTTTACTTTAAATTGAACCGACTATATTGTTTTGTTGCCGGAATGTTCTTTAAGAATGTTTGACGCCTAATGCTTTATCTGAAATTACAAATATTAAGATACATTTTTTTATAACTAGAATATAATTATAATACGCGTAATATTCTTTCTTGGCATTATTTTCTGGAATATTAAGTTTTAAAATAGATCGGGTGACAAATACAATAAACAATAACCACAAACGCAAAATTTAAAAATGTTTATTAGTTTATTAATAATTGGTAACAGAATTACTAAATTACGTGCAGTTTAATAATAAAAATGTATATAAAAATAATTACATTAGTATACACTGCCGTCCAAAAGTATTGCATCGCTTCGTGATATTTAGTGTTCACTCTTACCATTATGTCTAAAGCTTTTTTATTGCTATAATGAGTATGTATATAATATGCTTCAATATTTAGTTACTATTTTCATTATTCAATTTATTTCCCAAACGTGCAGTGTGCACAAAAATACAAAAAAAATACGGAACATAATTTTCAATCAATTTTGTTTGGCAAACTTATGGAAGTTTATGCCAAATTATTACCATTATTTGATTATTTTGTTTAATCAGGTTATCATGGATGGATTACTTACCAATATAGGTACAGTGTATTGTTTTGTGGGTACAGGTAAGATCGAAATATTGAGGAGTAGTTAATAGTACTTACAGAGCGAATTCAGAATGCAATTGCTTTTAATTAATGGCTAAATTTATGGTGAACAACATTAGTCCTTCCGTTGGCTTTCTTGTCATATTGGAACACATCTTGAAACCTCCCAATTAAATCCTTCGCCTTGGTTCTCTGGTCGGCGGTCAATTCTTCAAACGATGTTGCCA
Source organism: Harpalus rufipes (assembly GCA_951394225.1). Lineage (NCBI taxonomy): Eukaryota > Metazoa > Arthropoda > Insecta > Coleoptera > Carabidae > Harpalus > Harpalus rufipes. The sequence continues at coordinate 28,663,360 of OX596277.1, read as the reverse complement.
ATTGATTGATTAGGATACTGTCATGCATTCTCCTACAATTGTTTCTCTCTTCAGAACAACAGGACAAAAATTTAGGTTCATTATCCGAACTGGTATTACCTGACTGGCTTTGTTCAGTGATTTTCCTACAACAACTCCAGTACCAGTTTTGACGTCATCATTTTTGGGTTCAAGCATAACAATATTTCCCTCACAGAAAGTACCATCTAATTGTGCTTTCACAATAGTTTCACTTAGTTCCGGAAGGGTAACTTCTTCGGCCATTAGTACACGCACAGCCTTGTCGTCTCGTGGATTTAATATGAGTTCTTCTTCATTAACCATCATCACCCCATTCTTCAGGTCAAGTTTAAAACCGTGCTTTGTCATTGCGTCTATACCGAGTATGAATTCATCTTCAACTTCAGCTACCAGCGCACGATGTTTAAAGGAGGTGTTTCCAATAGTGATGGTGACATCTACTTCTTCTAATGCGGTAGCTTGTTCTCCCGTCGCTATGCGTAATCGCCACTTAGTTGATTGAAGATTCGTCTTGCCAGTTTTCTTCGCCAAGTCGGGTCTAATTATAGTTTTTGTCGCTCCCGTATCCAGTAGCATTTTCAGTGGCCTTCCGTTAATAGAGCCATCCACATAGATGCTATTGGCTTTATGATGAAGAGATGTGACATAACTGATAGATTGTGGAGCTACTAGATCACGTGTCGACAGTTGCCCCTTCGCATCAACCCGATTTAGTTTTCCGACTCCTTTTCTTCCTTTGTCGATTACGTCCTCTTTTGCATTTTTCTGCAAAGTCTTTGCGGATGTCCCAATTCACCGCGGTTCCAACAGCGGAGTTTCTTTCTTCCGGAAAACACTTCACTTGCAATTCGTCGCACTGTCTCTTCTAGATCTTCAGAGTTTTCCTTTCTCTCAGCATCTATATTTCAAACTCGTGATTGGTTACGTGAAGCTTGTTTGGCAGCTTCATGCTCTAATGCATATGAGAGTGCGTCAATTAGAGTTTTTGGACGGGCCAATCGCAATGCTTGCTGAGTTTCGCTGTCTCGAACTCCATAGATGAATGATTGACTGGCTAAGCACTCCAAAACGCTGTCAGGAGCTGTAGGATGTGCGAGGCGAACCAAACAGGCTACGTCGGCTTCAAATTCTTGCAGGCTTTCTTTTGAACTCTGATACCGGTTCCTCAGCTGCGTTTGGTATACTTGTTCCAGATGCGCATTCCCATATCGCATATCCAACCGCTTGACTAGTTGGTCATAGTCTTCCTGTTCTTCTTCTTTTAGCGTTTGTAAGATATCGATGGCTTCTCCGCGCAACGAGACAGTCAATGCCGTAGCCTTCTCCTCGGCCACGAAGACTTCCCATCAAATTCCGGTGTTTTTATGTGCAATTTTGAAGTAGTATCAGGTTTTACTACCTTTCTTTCTTCTATTAGACTTGGCTTAGCAACTTAGGAATTCGACATTAACGACGATGTCATTTTAGTGAACTTTTGTTGTATTTCTTCAATCTTCTTGTCATACTCATCTTTTAAAGTCTTCAGGCCTTCTTTAGTATTTTTCATTAATTTTTGTTCTAAATTTCTAGAATTTTCTTCTAATTTTTCTTTTAATTTTTGTTCTAATGCTCCTGTCAATTCTTTTTTTAATGTTCGAGAATTTTCTTCTAATTTATTTTCTAATGTTCTACAATTTTCTTCTGCCTTTCTAGAACTCTCCTCTAATTTTTGTTCTAATTTTTCTGTCAATTCTCCTTTTAGTGTTCGAGAATTTTCTTCCGCTTGTCTAGAATTCTCCTCCAATTTTTGTTCTAATGTTCTAGAACTTTCTTCTGATTTTCTAAAACTTTCCTCTAATTTTTATTCTAATTTTTCTATCTGTTTACCAATGTCGGATACGTCACCCGGAATTTCGAATAGGTAATCTTCAGGATTTTCACCAGCATCGGTTAATGCCTGCCGCAGTCTTTCTTGAAGTGTTGCCTTCCTTCCTGTTGTTTCCACGTCCTGTTCTTCCAGTTCGCTCTTGAGATCACCTACTTTTAATTCACTTAATTTTATTTGTTTAGTCGCCATTTTTTTTTTTTTTTTTACACTTCACAGTTATTAACAACCCCACACCTGACACCAATTGTAACGTTTTTATTCATATGCATGAAGTGTAAAACACAGACAAATATTATTAACTAACAGAATACGTTTATTAAACGATAAATAATTAAGGATTAAATATTAAAAGATAATAAAAACAACTAACACTATGATTAAATAATTATAAACACTAAGAATATTATTAAATGCTTAAACACTACCATTATTTATCTATACAATATTTATATCACTACACTTATTTATATAACTACATTTATTTATGTTAACAACTGGTAAACTGTATATTTATATCACCAAGTTCATTGCTCTTCTAGAACCCTCTGAAGCGACAATGACCTGTATACAAAAGAATTGGGTCACGGCGTAGTTAACCTCTAGCCGGCGCGTCGCGGGGATTTCAACATCTGGGAAATTCCGGGATTACGTCATCGCTCTGGTACATTCTTTCAGCGGCGTACGTATACTTTTCTCTCCGTGGCGCACGTCACAATATGTAACAAATAAATGTATTATTTCTGGAAATAATTATTGGTTTATATGAAAGCAATTATTTTCTTATTTAAATCAGTAAAACAAAATTATCAGCTGATGAAACCTTTGTCTAATTTTAAAACTGTGTACTATCAAAATAGTACGAATTAATATATCGTGAAATAAACGCGTTACTAATTAAAGCTTGTAATTTTCCAACCTTCTTTGAAACAATAAAATACATTTTCCAAAAAATGTAGGTATGGAAGGAATATTTAAAATATTACCAAATGTCATATTACATTGTTCTACTCACTAATTGATTTTTTTTGCGAGTTTCAAATACTTTTTAAGAAAAGTTAAATGTTCATAAATGTTTAACAACAGCAAGAGAATAGTTTGTATACATTATATTTTGTGTCCCATTTTCAATCGTTTTTCACTCAAATGAAATTGTTGAATTTATTTTAACTAATTTTGCATTAGTTGCCAGAAAAAGTTCCTTACTCATATTTTCGTAGTTACATAAATTCTGTACCTCATTATATACATAATGATTCAAACTTTATTAATAAACAAAATAAATAATTAAGTTAATTAAATATAATATTCCCTAGCTTGTTAGTTATGTCTTTAACAGAGTTGGTTCTACTTGTAATTGAATATATAATATAATATTAGTGGTGTACTCTCCATGTCAGCAATGAGTACCCGTGAGGTAACACCGGGTAAGCGCCCGCGCAGTACAAATATTTCAACATTACCAACATCTATGTTCAAATCAAACTGACACACCCCGCAATGGGTAACATGCCGTGATGACAATCTCTTGTAACCAAAATGGTGTTGTTGACGTGCTTACTTCGACAGCTCGTACTAATTTAAAATAGTTTTACACAAATGTTTAACTAAATTGTATAGTTTAGTGTTACGTAATTGCTGAACATTACTGTGATAACCACTTTATCATTTTATCATTTCACTGTACCATGTGCGTGTGCACGTTTTAACAAAACATGTTTGTAAATGTCAATTTTTCAAAAAATCTCAACTAATTGTCCTGAAGATGGTTAGAATTATAACCGAAAGCTTGACAAATTAAAAAGAGTGTATTCCACTTAAGCCTACAATTTTCTGACTGTCAAACCCACTATCCAGTTTCCTTAACTAATTACAGTCGCAATTACCTGTCACATAAATATATATTCTCATTATAATAATTAAAATTAGACATTATTTTGTAATAATATTTTTATTTGCAAAGGAGCTCTCTTAAGATGGCATAGCTCAACAAGAAAAGATTTTTTTTTTAAAAGCAATAAATTTTTAATTAGCGTAATTAATTAGCTCTAAATTATCATGTATATATATATATATATATATATATATATATATATATATATATATATATATATATATACATATAGAGCTCCTTTGCAAATAATATTATTACAAAATAATGTCTAATTTTAATTATTATAATGACAGTAATCTGATTAATAAATTTTACGATTTATATATTGAAATTATATTATGGTCCCATACCCCATTCGCATGCCCACTGCAATAATTTTTAATCCTCAGTAAACAAAAAATTAATTGCATATTCGGCACTATAACTCAAAAGCTGAATATTCATATAAATAGTGGCATCGATAAGCCGAGGGGGAAGTGATACTTTTGAAATTTGAGTTACGTGTGGAATCATATTTAGTCATAATAATAATAATAATATTTAGTTAATGTATGTTAAATGTCTGTGGCCAAGGGGTATAAGCGAACCTCTGACAGGTTGTAAGATTGGGTGGCGAATAATTGAACTACGCAAAAAAACATTCATTCGTTTGTAAGCCAAGATGGGTATGTGTCGCAACTACCTTCATTGTGTTCTAACTCTTTAGCTGTTTTGCTGGTTGTTTGTTGTTTGTGAAAGAAGAAAGAAGAGAAAATACAAAATGCTAATGATGAAGTTGATGTTGAAGAGGAACCAAACTTTATTTCACAGACGAACAATCTTAAATCTTGATATTAGTGTTTTCGAAGTAGATAATAAAGAATCACGTAATACGCAAATATACTCAAACTTTAACCTTCACTCCCCGAAAATTAAGAAAATGTCATTTTACCTCCTTCGGCTTTTCGGTGGCTCAATTTGAATTTTAATATGGCCACCTACGAAACCAAATTTTACATAACAATAAAATTGTAACATTATCGTCCCCTTAAGATTTAATTATAACATAAACTCGCAGAGAAATAATTAGGACAAATTAGACATACTAGTTCGTTTACCTGAAGCTAATTCTTAATACATAACAAGGGAAAATTGTTATACAAGGGACAATGGTGTTGTTAATAGCTGGATTGATGCCGATCCTTGGGCTGCACGGGCTTCAGGGGAAAGTGGTTCCTTTGTAATTACCACCCGGTCCGATCTCTCGGACGCACAGGATGCTAAGCATGACACTCGCAAAAGAAGATCAAGTGCACTCGAGATTGATGTCCACCTTGGAGGGAAAACCTTATACCTCTCCTAACGTTCATGGTGAATTGTTTTTTTTTTCGCATATATTTTAATGAGGTCTCGTGGCCGCGTGCCTGAGTGTCTGGTCACGAATCTAGGGACCCGGGTTCGATCCCGACCGACGCCAAATATTACTTCGAATTTTAATGGCACAAAATTGACCCCTGTGGTTCACTCTCTACGCCAGCATTGAGTGCCTGTGAGGTGACGCCTGGTAAGCGCCCGCACGGTACAAATATTTCATCATTACCGATATCTGTGTACAAAGCAGATTGGCACACCCAGCAATGGGTAATATGCCGTGATGATATATTTATTAATTTTATTTATTTATTGTTATATTTTTATTGAAAATTACATCAGCAACAATAAAATATCAACTAAATGCAATTTAAAGACAGTTCAATGACTAAGTAATTTAAAACTAATCAATATCTTCGTTACTTCCTGTTTAACTACAAGTTCACCAATAAAAGTTTCTTAATTAAAATAGTTATCATTTCCTGTAAATTTGATGTGGAAGCTCTACAAAAATTTAATATCAAGTAATTCCACTGAGATTCATAGCTATCAATTATTGTTATGATAAAGATGAAATCCTGAGTCTCAATATATTCCCTAGAGAATACTAACAATAATTGCGAAAATTTGTTGTTCGTACATTTACATACCTAAGTAGAGGGTGTCTCATTTTCGATGCTTTTTTAAGGTATCTCGGGAAATATTAACGATAGAGCAAAACCGTTTGTACATTCCATAATCAACTCTAAGAGAAGTTTAATAGTCACCATAGGAATTTTCTATCTTCTTTTGTTTTTGAGCTACAGACAAAAACTCGTTTTTCGCTAATTTTGAAAATATCTCATATCTTATTTATTATGATGAAAAATTGTTTAGACAAATTTTGTACGTTTTTACCATTTAAAAGTTGGCTATGAAATAAAATATTGAACAAAAGAAGTGTGAAATACATAATGCTAAATAATGAAATATAACCATTTCAAATGAATACAAAAATAATAAATTTGATTGTAGAAATCAAAACTTTGATTAAAACAATGCATTCATATTACGCCGGTGCGTGGATTACAAGACATTAAATATTGATTGCAACAATGATTTATATTATACAAATAAAGTTAAAATTCTTTCTCAAACATTTTGCAATAAGAATTATAAACTCGTTTGTAGAAATTAAAATATTGATTACAACAATGTATTCATATAATACTGATTACGAGAAATGATTGTAACACTTGTATGTTGATTGCAACAATGATTTAAACATATCAGAAATTAAAATCTTTTTTTTTAATATTTATAACAGCACTGAAAAGAGCTGATGTATTACAAAAATCTCCAATGATTTTTTTTTACAGAAAATGCTCAAATTGTGCTCCATTATTTTGAATCCATAATCTGCATTTAAAATATTTAAAAAATCTGATGTGGCCAGCACATAACCTCTCGCCGTATATTTTACCTGGCTGTATGCATAAAGCAAAGAATATTTTTAGAAATACAAATAATATATTCATATAAGTCTATGACGTATAAACTTCTTTATTATTCAATAAGAGCATGTCTCAACATAAAACAATTTTCACATATATTTACAAAATCTATAGGATATTTTACCATAAATTATGTACAATCAATTATAAAGTAGAATTTACCATATATAAATTTTAGGCTGGATTTTCAATTCGAACAACGTTCTTGTTTACTTTCTCTTCATATTCTTCAAGTAAAAACATTAATTTTGGGCGGTCTAAAATGTATATATCTGGACTGTGCATCTATTCTTACATATCTTATTTAACATTTTATTTTTTCATACATGTTGTAACTAAATATCACATTAATTCCCTTTAATAAAAGGTGCGTGAACTTGGCAGCAACATATTTAAAAAAAATAATACAAATGCACTTAATCGATTTTATTTCGTTTCTATTTCATTGTATTTTACTAAATATTATTTGTATTGCGCAATTAATGTTAATAAATTGCATTTTATTTTTATGCTGCCAAGTTCATGCTAGCAGCAAAGTTTGCTTATTTTTTTTTTAAATTTCACAAATCATTTGTATTTCGTTTGTATTTCATTGTATTTCTAGTAAAAAAAAAATTAAAAAAACTACGGGTAGTTATGACAATATCAGTTTTATGCTGCCAAATTGACTCTAGCTACTTCACGTATTTTTTGTTAAATTCACAATTTCTTTTTTGTTTGTATTCGACTGAATTTCTAGTGAAATTTATGCAAAAAAATTGCACAGACCCAGCAAACACATATACAGACTGTCCGGATTTTAAAGGGCCACCATTGGGATCTGGAAAACTATAAGAGATACGACTTTGGTTAAATGGGACTTGTGGTGCGTCTTTGAGGAGTCATCTCAGATGTGCTTTTGTTTTGCCAAAAATTCTCATGGAAGTGAAGGTAGCGAAGCATCTCTCAGCGACCCGGCAGTGTATGTCTACTGTTCTGCAAAACCGTCCGGCAATATGAAAATACGTATAACCATCAATGTAAAAGATTATGTGCCCAAATTTGTGATGTTTGGGGTCAAATTAGATAGCTGCATACATATATTAGCTAATTATTTTAATAAACTATAAAATAGTTGAATAATATCTCCTCCATATACTTACAAATATAATAGAGAAATATAACAACCCTATGGGTTGGACAGTGATTTTATTGTACTGGGGTAGTTAACAGGATCCCTAGATTCCTAATTAAATATATTTTGAAGTGTTACAAATAAATAATTTTTAATAATAAATCATTTCATCCGATTAAGGGTAACTGACAACACCCCTACGGGGTAATCAGCAATTATATTGTGCTCGGATGGTTAACAGGACCCCTATCTTCCTTATTAAATATATTATGAAGTGTTATAAATAAACAATTTTTAATGATAAATTATTTCATCTGCTAACATTAGGTCTTCTTACGATTAAGAATAACTGACAACACCCCTAGGGGTTAGCCAGCAATTCTATTGTGCTGGGGAGGTTAACAAGACTCTTAGATTCCTTATTAAATATATTTTGAGTTGTTACATACAAATATACATATATATATATATATATATATATATATATATATATATATATATATATAAATACCGTGTGTCTGTCGTAAAGGTGTACATAGGAGATTAACATGGGAAATTAGTTTTTTGCAATTCCCTGCTCACGTAATTATTTTAAGCAAAAACGCGTCAAATAAAAGTTTTAGGGCATAAAATTCTACATCTAAATCAATAAACAGAATTAACTTTACATGCTTTTTAACGACAGAAATTAAATATGAAAATGTTGAAAATTACGTTGAAAATATCGATAGCCATGGAATTAAACAAAAAATAAATAAAAGCTTGACGTTTTATTTGTCAAATAAGTTATTTGACGTTTCTGAAAATTTGATTTTGTCTCTGGTTTTGTTGTCTGATATTATTAAAAAATGAATATTTATACTAATGAAGAGCGTGTTTTTATAATAAAATGTTTTTATGGAGGTAATACCTAGTTACCGCAAAGTGCGTGATTTATTTTCCGTTAAGTTTATGGATCGGCCGATTCCCAGTGCAACTACAATTGCTAAATTGGTGACAAAATTTGAAAAGACTGCTAGTGTGTCTTCAAAAAATACACGTGAGCCGCGTTATCAGAATGTAGGACGAGCAGAAGAACGTGCCTTGCTGGAAGAAAGAGTGTTAGGAATGATAAGTTTAAACCCCTTCTGTAGTACTAGATGTATTGGAAATGAGTTGGGAGTTCATCACAGCATCATACATAATATTTAAAAAAAAAATCGTACTATTCTTATAAAATGCAGTGTAACCAAGAACTTTTCCCATACGATGAAGAAAGTAGAAGAGTGTTTTGCGAAGATATGCAGAACCGGGCTAATAATGATCAAACTTTTTTATCGTCCATTTGTTTTACCGACGAATGCACTTTCACGTTAAATAATGAACCCAAAACCCAAAATACACGTTGTTGGGCAACAGAAAATCCTAGAATTAGTATTTCAACAAGGACACAATATCCCCAGAAAGTTAATATGTGGGCTGGAATTTTAGGTCACCACATAATTGGTCCTTTTGAAATACGTGGCAATCTAAATACGGAAAATTATTTGGAGATGCTACAAAACGAAATTGGTCCTGCAATAGACGATGTTGTGCGCCCAGATCGAGAGGTCTGGTTTCAACACGATGGATGTCCTGCACACTATGGCAGAAACGTTAGGGAATATTTGGATCTGGCATTTCCTGGGCGCTGAAATGGAAGAGGGGGTATTATTAACTGGCCTGCTAGATCTCCAGATCTTGCTCCATGTGACTTTTTTTATGGGGTCACTTAAAAAATCAAATTTATAAACAAAGCCACGAAAACATAAATGATTTGAGAGATGCCATATTTAATGAATGTCATCGTATAACTCAGCGGCAACTATTTAATGTACAAAGGTCGTTTTACAATAGATTAGGTTATTGTCTTGTCCAAAATGGTGCTGCATTTGAATATTTATTGTAACTATTATCTTTAAATTATAATTACTTGTTATTCGTTTACTAATTATAAAACTTTTCTTGCTTGAAAATATTATGTTACAAAATATTGAATTTTTAATAAATTCATATTATTTAAACAAAACTGTATTTTTTAACTTTATTTATTAATCTAATATTTCTGTTATGTCATACTGTGGTCATACGTAACGATATTTGTCCAAATCAAATTGTTAGAAATGTCAAATAAGTTAACTTACGTTGTGACAGATAAAACGTCAAGCATTTATTTATTTTTTGTTCAATTCCATGGCTATCGATATTTTCAACGTAATTTTCGACATTTTCATATTTAATTTATGTCGTTAAAAAGCATGTAAAAGTAATTCTGTTGATTTAGATGCAGAATTTTATGCCCTAAAACTTTTATTTGACGCGTTTTTGCTTAAAATTGCCCATGTTAATCTCCTATGTACACCTTTAAGATAGACACACGGTCTATATATATATATAGACAGGGTGTTTCCTTTAAAACAACCAGCGATTTTTTGGGCGAACTAATGACTTTAGAGAAAAATGTTATATACAAAAAATTACCAGGAAAAAGGGCTTAATTTATGAGGAATAATAAATAAAAAATTCAACCAGTGGTTCTCAAACGGTAGAATAAAATTATATTTTTTTAAATGGCAACCTATATAAATTTTTTGTCCATTAGATAGAGATTTTTTTTCTGATTTCAACGATATAAATATGATATGGGGTTGTATAACAATTATTTCGAAAAAAATTATATTAAAAATCAGAAATAATTTTACAATATTGAAGTAGGCTATGCAATAAACAACTATTAATACGACTATTGCCTAGGTTACGATAGTATATTATTTTCTTATATCTAAAATAACTTGTTTTACTAAGAAATTCATAATAACAAATGAACTACATAACGAAAAAATATCAAAAAATAATAATACTAACATAAAAAGAAAAACAATTTGATGAAAATTATTTACAAATTTATGCAATCTTAGGTATTTTTGCACTTAAGAGTACTAATTTTTATTATAATTTGTGCTCGAATTAATAAGTAATTAAACAATTACTAAAGTCATTAGTTCGCCCAAAAAAGCGCTGGTTGTTTTAAAGGAAACACCCTGTCTATATATATATATATATATATATATATATATATATATATATATATATATATATATATATATATATATATATATATATATATATATTATATTTCATCTGCAAAGATTATACTTCTCTACACCCCTACGGGTTAGCCAGCAATTTTATTGTACTGGGGAGGTTAACAGGACCCCTAGCTTCCTTATTAAATATATTTTCAAGGGATACAAATAAACAATTTTTAATAATAAATTATTTCATCTAAGATTATAGGTACTTCTGACGATTAACGGTAACTGACAACACCCCTACCGGTTAGTCAGCAATTCTATTGTGCTGGGGAGGTTAGCAGGACCCCTAGCTTCCTTATTAAATATATTTTCAAGGGATATAAAGAAACAATTTTTAATAATAAATTAATTTATCCGCGAAGAATATAATTCTGAAGATTAAGGATAACTGACAACACCCTTACAGGTTATCCAGAAATTCTATTGTGTTGTAGTTGGTTAACATGAACCCTAGCTTTCTTATTAAATATATTTTGAAGTGTTACAAATAAAATAATTGGAAGTGAATATTTATTTAGTGCTAAACCAGAGTATTTTTAAAATTTAAATTTGAAAAAAATCATTAATATATTTAAATAACTAACGTTTTTTATCCCAGCAACAAAAATATATAAAATAAACATCCAAACAACAAAAAAAGTAACTTAAAATAAGTGATAAATACAAGGTCAATAAACAACTATCAACAGGCGCTTCCCAACGCTAGTAAAAATTAAAAAATGGCAACAATAATAGAAAAAAAAAAAATTTAGAACCTATTAAGTTAAACATGGAAATGATGCAAAATACTTTGAGTCAATCGAATAACACCTTCACAAAATTAGCTAAAGATCATATAACCAAATTCGAGTCACTGGAACAAAAAATAGAAACACAAGAAAAACAAATTGATCAATTGGAAGAAAAGATAAAAAAAAACTTAATAATTTTTGGATTAAAGGAAGAAGAAAAGGAAATATTAGAAGAAGTAGTAATAAAACTATTAAATGAATCCCTAAATCTAAAACATATAACACACAACAATATTGAACAAATAAAAAGAATGTGAAAACCTAATAGCAATAAAATAAGACCTGTACTATTGGAACTTAATTCTAAAAAACTAAAATATGAAATCTTACGCGAAGCTAAACATTTGAAGAAACTAAAAAAATATGTCGAAGAAGACTATACCAAAAAAGTGTTAGAAGATCGAAAAATATTAAAACCTCACTTTCTCCAGGCAAAAAGAAAAGGCTACAATGCTACACTAAAACAAAACCTTCTATTTATAAATAACACTAAATACGTAGCCTCAGACTTTTAAGAAAATATAATACTTAGTGAGAGTGAACTAGAACCAAATCTAAGTGCAATGCCAAATTCTATTACAGAAAATAACACAAAAAATCATGAAAACTATCAAACAAACACTTGTAAACAAATAGATGGCAATAACACTGATAAAACGATACAAACAAAAACTACTGTTACAGATAACGTAGACCAATCGATCAAACAAAAAACAAATCATTCAATACAATTACCTAGCACTCAACAAACAATTAATACTCCTGTACACGATAAAAGTACACCCAAAACAAGAGACGTGAAAAATAAACCAAAAGATCACCAAATAAAAACAGGACCACTTGATAAACACATAGTCACAAGACAACAGACACAGTCTGCTTCAAAAAACTCAGAAATAAAGTAACTCCTATGGCCACAACTCTGAACAACATACTATTTTGGAATATTCAAGGAATTAAAAACATCAATCGCCTCAATACAGATGAAGAACATTTTCTGCAACAATATGAAACTATCTGCCTGGTAGAAACATGGCTTCAAGATGAACTAAAAGAAAAACCAAAACAGTTAACAAATTATAATACATATGAACAAACAGGCAGGAAAGAAGCCAGTACTGGAAGAGCAATAGGAGGAATAATAATCTTTTCTAAACTATCATCTTCATCAATAGAAACTATTGCAAAATAACCTTACTGGATATTCCTCAAAATAAGAAATATACCACACAATTTAATAATAGGAGTAACGTATTTTTCTCACTCGTACAACTATGAAACAATGTTAGAACTATTCTCAGAAAATTTGCAAAACTTAATTTCACTTTACCCGGACACTCCTCTAATCCTATATGGAGATTACAATGCCAGAATAGGAAACGAAAATCAACTAGACGATGTATCACTATTCAATACCTATTTCAGCGTTACAAGAATTTCAAATGACTAAACAAAAAAGGTAAAGATTTAATGCAAATCTTTGATGAAGAGAATATGATCGTGTTAAACGGTAGATCACGTGGAGACACCCCGGCCAAATATACATATTTAGGACCAAGAGGGAAAAGCACTATTGATTTAGTATGGGTTAACATGAAAGCACTACAATTTTTTCTTGATTTTGTCGTTCTAGATGAGATACATCTATCTGACCACCTAATGTGCACCGTCAAAATTAAAACTTCAATAAATACTCATAGAAATAACAGAAAAATCATAACGGAATTCAAAAAAACTAAATGGGACGAACTAAAAGCAGAACAATATACAAATGAACTACAGTACGATTGGAACGACAATAAACATCCTCTTGACCAATATAATTTTATTAGAAACAGAATACAAGAAGTCTCAGCTAAAATAGGCATAGAAAAAACTGTAAAAATCTATGATCCAGCATACGATAATAACAACAAAAGATGGTATAATAACGAATGCAAAACCCACAAGAGAAGTGTAAGAAAAAGCTACAGGGAATGTAAAAAATATAATTTTGCTAAAGATTATTCAAACAAATACACACAGGTAAGGAAATTATATAAAACTATAATAAATAAACAAAAGAAAATGCATATAATAGAACTTCAAGAGAAATTGGCCAACTGCAAGGACCAGAAACAGTTTTGGAAAACATTTCAATCAATGAATTCTACAAATTATACAACTAATCCCATATCACTTCAAGATTGGATATTCCACTTTCAAAATTGGTACAACCCAAGAATCATAAGCAATCATGATTATCTTGATGCATTACACCCTTTCTTAAATACGGACATTACAATACAAGAACTGAACTATGCCCTCAAAAAAATAAAAAAAACAAGAAAATCCCTGGACTAGACGGACTATCAAATGAACAACTTTAAAATCTCCCTCCGGGAGCCAAAAATTATTTAAAGAACTTATTAAATAATTTCTTAATTAACGAAAACTTGCCATCTGCGTTAACCACAATAAAACTATCATTAATACACAAAATAGGTGATCAAATGGATCCGAACAACTACAAAGGTTTAGCTATAATTAACTCAATTACAAAACTATTTACTTTCCTTTTAACACACAGAATGCAGAACTGGATTGAAAGCATGAATATACTTCCCGAAGCTCAGTCTGGTTTCCGCAAAAGGAGATCATGTGCTGATAATTTATTTGTGTTAAGCTCCATTATGCAAAATAAATTTCTTAACAAAAAAAAAATGAAGTCTATGCAATCTTCATAGACTTTCAAAAAGCTTTTGACACAGTAATAATAATAATATTTCAGCACTCCAGGCCTAAAAGGCCCATGGCTTGGTTGCATAACTTCTTTTTGTCCGCGGCGGTCCTCCTCCACGTTTTTTCTCCCATTTCACTAAGGTCCTGTTCAGCTGCTTGTAGCCATTTAGTTCGTGGGCGTCCTCTCTTGCGTTTCGCGTCTCTTCTCCTGAGTAACGTTTTTGGAATTCTGTGTTCTGGTAGTCTTTGGATGTGGCCTAACCATCGCAGTCGTTGAGCTTTTACAAAACCGATGATTGACGGCTCCCCAAATAAATTCCTTACTTCTTCATTCGTTCTTCTAAACCATACCTCTCCTTCTTTTTTTCCTCCCAGTATAATTCTCAAGACTTTCCTTTCCCATATTGCTACTTGTTTTTGTTGTTCCATATTAATTGTCCATAGTTCACTCCCGTACGTGACCACAGGTCTGATCACTACTTTGTATATTCGTAACTTAATTTTATGCGAGATGTTCTTATTTCTAAGTACTTTCATTAACGATCCCATACATTTGTTTCCTTTTGTTATTCTCTCATTTATTTCTTCTCCTTCTTTCCCTTTTTCCGTTATGGTTACTCCCAGATAGCAAAAAGTACTCACTTTTTCGAAGTTATATGCGTCCCTTTTTGCAGTTGTCATTTGTAAACGGGTCTCCCTTATCCCGGTCTTATCATTCATACTCATATATTTTGTTTTTGTTTTGTTGATTCTTAAACCATATTCTTTCACCGTGTCTGCTAGTTTCTCAACTGCTTCTTTCATAGTGGCCTTTGTTCTTGTTTACAAAGTAAGATCGTCTGCATAGGCCACGCACTGTATTCGTTGGTTATAGATTGTCCCCGTCGTGTTTAAGTTACTTCTTCTTATTATGTCTTCTAGTATTACATTGAATAACAGAGTCGACAATGGGTCTTCTTGACGTAGCCCAGTATTCACCATAAAACTGTCAGAGACATTACCTCTCACTAGCACCTTGCAACTCGTGTGTTGTAGCGTCATTTTAACAAGACGTATGAGTTTGCTAGATACTCCACAATTTTCCAATGCTGCATACATCTGATCGCGTTTAATTGTATCATATGCTATTTTGAAATCTATGAACAACATATGCAACGGTAAACCTTCTTCATAGCTACTTTCCTGAATTTGCTTTATTGTGAATATCTGGTCCATTACAGACCTTCATGGCCTGAATCCACCTTGGTATTCGCCTAATGCCGGCTCCATTATTTCTCCTATTCTGTTTCGGATTACTGTGGCTAATATTTTATACATAGTGTCCAGCAACGCTATACCTCTATAATTCTCGCACAAGGTTTTATCCCCTTTCTTGTAAATAGGACATATGAGTGCTTGTCCCCATTTCTTTGGCATTACTTCTTTTTTCCAAATTTGTGCAATCATCTCTATTATCTTGTCTTATATAAACTCATCCCCCAGCTTTATTAATTCTACAGAAATACCGTTCTCTCCTGGTGATTTATTGTTTCTCTGGCTACTTATTATTTCTCGTATCTCTTCTGAAATCGGCGTTCTAGTTCTACTTCTTCTCTTCTTGCGTGTTCATTATTCGTTTGTGTCAGGTCGTTTTCATCTTCATTATCGCAGTTGAGAGCTTTCGAAAAATGCTCCTTCCATCTATTTAGATTTTCTCTTATGCCACCTATTATTTGTTGATTCTTATCTCTACAGTAAATCCTGTTGGCCTGGTGTCCTCCCTTCAACCCTCTGACTTCTCTGTAAAAAGTTCTTTTATGCTGTTCTTTATATGTATCTTCTAATTTGCATATCTCGTGGTCCAAACATTTTCTCTTTTTTTCTCTATATAATTTTTTTGTCTCGCCCCGTATTCTGTTATATTTTCCTCTATTTTGTGGTGTATTTTGGCTTAATACTACTTGTCTTGCCTCGTTCTTTTCCCTTCTTTTTTCTTCGCACTCTTCATCATACCATCTTTGTTTTAGTTGCTTCTTATTATTTTTTGGTAGAGTCTGAATAGCCTTATTTATTATTCCTTCTATATTTCCTATATCTTTTTCTATGTCACTGTCTATCTGTATATTTCCTTCCATCGCTTCAAGATATCTTTCTCTAACCGTTTTTTCTCTTAAGCTGTCTACATTAACTTTTATTCGTGCTCGTTCATCTTTTCGTTTTAGAGGCTTTGCTATCTTCATTTTGGCTCTTACCAAAGTATGATCACTATCTGCGTTCGCTCCACGATAGCTTCTGGCATCCTTTACTGTCTTCATGTGTTTTGTTTCTACTAACACGTGATCAATTTGGTTTTTTGTGATACCATTTGGTGCTGTCCACGTTGCTTTGTGGATTTCTTTATGTTGAAAATATGTTGTCATGATTTTTAAGTTTCTCCTCGTTGCGAAATCTATCAACTTTTTTCCATTTTCGTTAGTTATTTCATGTTTACCGTTCTTTCCAATTGTGGGCTTGTATATACTTTCTTTGCCTAACTTTGCATTAAAATCTCCCAGCACAATTTTTAGGTCATACCTTGGTATATTTTGATAGACTTCTTCCAATTGTTCATAAAACTCGTCTTTTTTTCTTCGCTCTTGACCTCTGTTGGGGCATGTACATTGACGATTGTAACTTTTCTAAATTTGCTTCGTATTCTGATTGTACATAGCTTTCCTGATATCGGTTGAAAACATACTACATCTTTTTTAAGGTTTTTGCTTAGTAGGAAGCCAGTGTCGAAAATTCTATTGTTATCCCCACTATTAAAAAACATATAATCATCAATTTCCAATATTTCAATTCCTTTTTGCTTACTCTCTTGTATTGCCAGAATGTTAATTTTATACTTCTCCATTTCTCTAACCAAATTTATTAACGCACCTTCCCTATACGTGCCTTGTACATTCCACGTGCTTATGTTTATAGTTTCAGAATCTTTATTTTCCTTAAACGAGTTCTGTGTTCTTGCTAGTGTCGTCATAATACAGTCTGTCCGGCTTCTTGCTCTTAGTTTTTTGGGTTACTAGGTCCCTCAGCTCCTTTGTATTGCTGCTCGAAATTCCCGTACTGACTCTCCCATGTCCACAGCTCGCCATTCACCCATAGCTTTCGGTATCCTATCTTAACCTGGTTTCCTTTTTTCTTTTCAACATTCGCCCTTTCTTTTATTATTCTCTGTTCCTTTAATTCATCTTCCGTATAGTTTGTTTTTTCCTTCATCAGCTCACTTTTTTCATTCCAACTTTTCATTTCTACTATGATGAATGGTTTGCCACTTTTTGGGTTTATTATTTGAGTGCTCAACACTCCCTCGTTCGTTATTCCAATTTTATCCAATACCTGTATGACTTCTGCCTTTACGTTTTCCTTATTACATATAATTCCTCTAATTATCACGTTATTATTTTTCTTGTTTTTGTCCATCCATTCAATTTTCCTTTCTAGGTTTTCCACTTTTTACCTCTCGCTAAGAGAGGTATTGGATTCATGCTAAAAATCGCATACCCAGATTTTATTGAATAAGCACGATTTAAGGTCCATAGAATCCGATTTTAACATTTTTACAATGATGTCTGTGTGTGTGTGTGTGTAACCCGCCTTTATAAGGCGAATTAGCAAATAATATTTAAGATGGGTTCTTGCCAGACTGGAGGTACAATTTAGTAATCGCCAAAAGTATAATAAATAATAATAAATCGTTCTTACCGTTGTGACGTTGCTCGTAGAAGAGTAAAGGTTCGAAATAATAATAATGATTTATTATAACTAAGTTTATTGACTAGTATAAAGATGAGTTGATATATTTACAAATGATGGATCCGACTGTATGGATGAATGGTATTCTTCTAGTCTCTCTCTTGATGGACCTCTCGATGGACTCTAACCGGACTCTGTCTTCCCATCGTCCATACAGGCTTTTATATTACTGTAATGCTAAGTCAACAAACAATTGAGGTGTCACCTAATTACCAAATAAAGAAACAATATTATAATTGCTACATATTGCTTATTCTGCAATATTAGTGATTACTACTACTGAAAAATAATGACCTCAATTGTGTGGTGACCTAGTCTTACATGTGTGGATGTGTGTGTGTGTGTGAGGTTGTTGGAGACACGATTTCTCAAATTCTATAAGACTAAAGACCTGTTTGACTACGGATTCCTCAATCTAACAGTAATGGGAAGAGTTGAATAGGTTCTGGTAACAATTGGACACCCGGAAGTGGTAGTTTCTAAAAAAAAATATTCTAAATATTATTTTTTGAAAATTTGTTACTACAAATATTAAAGATAATTAAATTCTCAATCTAACACACTTAATTTTTTTATTATATCTCGTATAGGTTTGGAGATATAGTATATAACTAGCAGAACCTCGGCCTTCGGTCGAGCTCCTCCTAGGGCTCCACCGATAGTGTTTTACCCACCCAAACTGTCCACCCAAATTGCCCACCCAAATTACCCACGCAACCTGCCCACCCAAACTGCTCACGCAACCTACCCACTCAAACTGCCCACGCAACCTGCCCACCCAAACTGCCCACCCAAATTGCCCACGCAACCTGCCCACCCAAACTGCCCACGCAACATGCCCACCCAAACTGCCCACGCAACATGCCCACCCAAATTGCCCACGCAACCTGCCCACCCAAACTGCCCACGCAAAATGCCCACCCAAATTGCCCACGCAACATGCCCACCCAAACTGCCCACCCAAACTGCCCACCCAAATTACCCACGCACCATGCCCACCCAAACTGCCCACGCAACCTACCCACCCAAACTGCCCACGCAACCTGCCCACCCAAATTGCCCACGCAACCTGCCCACCCAAACTGCCCACCCAAACTGCCCACGCAACCTGCCCACCCAAACTGCCCACCCAAACTGCCCACGCAAAATGCCCACCCAAATTGCCCACCCAAACTGCCCACGCAACATGCCCACGCAACCTGCCCACCCAAACTGCCCACCCAAATTGCCCACCCAAACTGCCCACGCAACATGCCCACCCAAATTGCCCACGCAACCTGCCCACCCAAACTGCCCACCCAACCTGCCCACCCAAACTGCCCACGCAACATGCTCCGCTGATAGTGTTTTACAAAATTTTCTAATGATTCTTCAGTCTGTTTCATGCTTCAAACCAAATATATACGTTGAATGCATTAAATTCATTTCACGCACATACCTACAATAATTCTGTTTCAATTCTGATATATAAGAACCTTTCCTAACTCCACTTGTGATGATTTATAGATTTATAGCATTAAAAATGACAACCTGAAGAAGTGATTATAAAGATTTCATAATAAAAATAACATTTTAAATAATACATACTTGTTTGAATACCACCAGTATTTCATTTCATTTGATTGCATTTAGATCATCATTTAAATGTGTTATTTTTATTCCAAAAATATTATCATGTTCAGAAGATTGACAATCATGTCAAAAAATGTGTCATAATATTTTCTCGGCGATATTCATCTTAAAAATTTCAAAGAATACTTGAGCTTTGTCTCAGTTTTAAAAACAAAAATCCAAAAATTCACATTAATTAATTTTTTCCACAAAAACTATGCATCCTACAGAAAAAAAACACATAAGGCTAGGGCACTCGAGACAATAATTTTCTACCACTTGGTAAAACTTGTACGGAAATTGCTCAAACGGTTAAAGCTGTAGCCTTGTTCAAATGAGGGCGATCGTCGTGATGAAAGTATATAACTATAGATAGTGAATCTTTTCTTTCAGTATTAGGATAATATAGAATAATCTGTTGTAATAAATCTCGTTGCCCGAAAAACATTTGCGATATTTAATTTTTTGTAATTGACATGTAAATGCAAAATGTCAGTGTCAGATTTTTCTGGGAGGTAAGAGTACAGTTAATATATATTATATATATTATTGTATTATTAATTAATTATATATTTAAATTACAGATATGTTAATATTACATGTATCCTTAAGAAATACCGTTAATACCGTCAATGAATTTGAAGAATTTTGAACATAATAGAATAGTAGGATAAAATTTCTTATAGAACGAAAGAAGAGAAACAATTTCAATTATTTGTGTGTACTTATAGGGCGCGAGCAGACATGTGACTTTGTTGGCCTTGGCAAGCAGATGAGGATCCGTGTCAGAATGACGGCTAGTAGTTTTTACACAGATGTCACAATTGTCATATGTCATAATTTTTCATTCAAAATTTCAAAATGTTCTGATGTTTATTTGTCATCCATTAGTATGGAATATACTTGTCGAGGAAAATAATCCACATGGATTTGGAAAATCATAATGTTTCGAATTAAAACTTATATATATTATACTTGACACCTATGTATATTACTAGCTCTCATTCTGACACGGGCCCCCACATCTACTTGCCAAGACCAACAAAGTCACATAACTGTAACTGCTCTCGCCCTATACTACATAAAATGAAAATGGCGAGAGGTATTGTGCTGGCCACAACTGTTAGTTTTCTATTCTCCTTTTTAAGTTCTTTTATTTCTTGAGCGTATTCTTGTTGTCCTTTTCTAATTTCTTTAATTTCGTGCATCATTTGCTTCATCATCTTCATCATGTTGTTCATGCTTTCTTCTTGTTGATTCATTTTTATTTCCGGGGATCTTACCGTTTTCTTACTATTTCGAAAGGGGCTCTCACTTTCCCATCTTTTACGTTTTCCTTCTTCGGTCGTTGAAGTATCGCTGTCATATTCATAAATTTTCTTTTTTGTTCCGCTCATTTTAAACTTCCTTTACTTTACTTTCTTGAAAGATTATAATTTACTTGCTTGAAAGATTATACCTGAGTCCAGCCCTGTCTACTGTTTACTGCTGACTCACACGTTCACGCCGCGCCAAGAGCCACCAGCCGGTCAACCCGTCGGACCTTGAGCTCTTATAGTTGGATAAAAAAACAACACATAGTAATATAGAGATTTAGTACAGAGTACATAGCACACTGCAGTCAGATAAAGAAAACAAAATACATTATAACAAAAAACGACATATTACAATAAAATAAAGATTTAGTACAAAGTACATGTACAGTACAGTGCAGTTAGATATAGAAAAAAATATTTACATATAAGAAAAAACAGCACATTACACTAAACTAGAGATGTAGTACAGAGTACATGTACACTACGGTGCAGTCAGATTTCGAAAAAAATATGTACATATAACAAAAAAACAAGACATTGTAATAAATACAGAGTAAATAGTACAGTGCAGTCAGATTTAGAAAAAAATATTTACATATACCTAAGAAAAGAACAACTCAGTTTTCTTATTCACTGTCGCTATCACTATCATTGCCACCCACTTCAATTATAAGTTTGTTTTCATGATTCGCCCTATACCCATTTTCAATATCCACTACATGCCTCACTCAATTCTTCCAACTTTCTGTACTGGTCACATCAGCTATGTATCTAATTTTTGCATGTATCTCAAAAGAAAATTTCAAATAACAGTTTATATTTAAAATTACATTAGAATTTATTGTAATCCCTATAATATTGTAATCATTTAATCTCTTTCAATTTACTAATTGATGTTAGAAGAAGTATATTTTAAACGCATTGTTATTTGAATACAGATTTAAAAGTACATAATTAGGAAACATCTTATAATATTTCAATCTCTTTTCACTTTACAAATTGACGTTAGAAGAAATACACTTAAAACGAATTATTATTTTAATACAGATTTAAAAGTACATCTTGAATGCAAATTTCGGGTACGGCCCAGGACAGAAAACTCTACCTGGCTCCGAGTACCAAAATCGCAAAGTTCATAAAACTTTATAACGACCAATTGGCAGAATCTATAATGAGTTCCAAATATTTGTTTCTCCAACTATACCTGTGTTTCTGATGGAATATACTAATATTATAAAATGGGTCTATCTCACCTTTAGATGTAATGTAATATATTCTACTAACACAAACTTTGCACTTTTGTGTACTCACTTTTACAGTTGGATGATTTATTAATTCTCCAAAATTTTGAAGTTTACTACGGAGCAATAAATCACGCGTATTGACACTGCAACCAAGAACGTACTTTTGACACAGTACCACACGAAATACTTTGGGAGAAAATATACTACTCAGGTATTAGTGGAAAAATAACCCGTACACTGTGTCACATGTACAATAACGCCACAGTGCAAATAAAGGTAAACAATGAGTTAACTGATAAAATCTCAATAACGAAAGGAGTCCTCCAAGGAGAATGTACCAGTCCACTTTTATTTGCCTTGTATATAGCCGATCTCAAAATATATATGCGACGAAGAAAACTAGAAGGATACTTTATTACACCATCTACAGACATATTATCTCTCCAATATGCAGATGGCATAGTTTTGTTTGCAAGCTCACCATTTGACATACAAAGAAAACTATCTGCTCTATCACAGTATTGCAACAATCTAAAGCTTCAAATAAACGCCCAAAAAACGAAAATACTACACTTTCACAAAGGTCGTCCACCTAAACCTTGACCTAAACGGATAATCATACACATGTGCCAAAATCAGGTAATCGAATACACGAAAAAATATAAATATTTAGGAGTTACGTTTATGCCATCTGGTACGTTTAATGAAAAAGCTAAACTCCTGGGATACAACTGTAAAATTATTTACCACCTTAATATTACCTTCACTCACATATGGCTGCGAAATATGGGGATTTGCACAATACAATAGCAGTGAAAGAGGAATGGTGCAATACTATAAGAGGATACTATCACTACAAAAAACAACACCTAATTATATTATCAGAAGGGAAACTGGACAATTTAATGTCGAAGCAGCAATAAATTCAAAAATCTTAAGTTGGTGGAACAAAATACTATTAATGTCAGAAGAACGTTATGTAAAAATCTGTTATAATAAACTATTAAAACTCAACTCTAAACAACTGGACATAATAACTGATGACAAGCAAAACAAATATAACTGGGCAAGAAACCTTCAAAACCTTTTACACAAAATAAACTTCCATTGGGTTTGGGAAAAGCAAAGTTGTGTGATCCTCAAAAACTAAATGGACAACATAAATACAACATTCAGGAAAATTCTATATGAAAATGACACACAAAGAATACTAAACTCCTCTTACAATGCTATATTCCATACGTACAATACCATGCACCTACAATTATTTATCCCTACATATTCCTTTCAACATCCTAAAAATAACGGGACAACTCAGAACATCCAATCCCAAACAATTTTCTTTATTTCAAGATGGTTACACCCATAAATTCAACAACGATGAAATCTGTGACATATGCAATCTGCTAGAAGACAATAACCTTTTCCACTTTCTTTTTCGTTGTCCAATTTACAACCCTATCAGAGATCAATTCATTAAGAAGCACATTCCACCAAACACGAACGAGAACGATGTCAAAATCCTACTGGGCTAGTAAAACGTCAAATTACGCTTTTACGTTAAATGAAGAAGTTTAACTGATATTATTGAAGAATTTTTCTGAGATATTGGTAAGTTAACTATTTCTTGTTGTATAATAATAATAATTAAATATTTAAAATTATAGCTATATAAAATTACCCATCAGAAAGCCCGTCAAGATATTGGAAGAAATTCGAACATTTAGAAGTATAGGAGAAAACTTCCTCAAAAAATAAATTTAAAATTACAAAAATAATCTAAACATAAAGAAAAGACATGAGAAATTTATAGGGCGCAAGCAGTCATGCGACTTTGTTGGACTTGACTAGCAAATATGGGTGCCCCAGTTAGAATGACAGCTAATAATTATGTACATATATGTGACAAGTTAACTACGTGAATAATTATGATATTTGACATTTATGTAAATAATTACTAACTGCCATTTTGACAAGGGCCTCCATATCTGCTTGTCACAAGGTTAACAGTGTCACATGACTGCTCGCGCCTTATACTTATATAACCAAAAACGGAAGTGGCGAGAGGTATTGTGCTTGCCACAACAGATTTTTTACATTATTATTATGCATCATCACACTTAAAATAAATTTTATCTCCTGAAGAAGACCCAGATGGAGTCGAAACTGTAGAGTTTGAAATAATAAAGTGGCTGATATCCAGAAACTGTTATACTTTCATCATTAACTCAGCCAAGAAACAACCCTCTATCAAATAATTTATTATTAAAAATTGTTTATTTGTAACACTCAAAATATTTTTAGTAAGAAAGCTAGAGGTCCTAAACTAAGACAAATAAAAGAAGACGTCCAAGAATGGCCAACAATAGAAGACCGAAAAACACAAACAACACTAACAAGACTAAGAATAGGACACACCAGACTAACGCACAGTTACATATTACAAAAAACACAACCCAGCATCTGCGAAACATGTAACACACAGATCACCGTCGAACACATCATCATCCACTGCAGTAAATTTACAGCACAGAGACAGCTCTACAGCATCCCATCCACACTCAAACAAGCCCTAGGAAACAACGGAGAAAACAATCAAAATGTCATAAAATACTTACAACACATAGAATTATTAAATAAAATATAATGTAATACCAAACTGAAATGTATGTACCGAGGCGCTAGTGGCCTACGAGCCGAGGAGCCTTTAAATTTCTTAAAAAAAAAAACTAATATTGTCATAACTACTCGTAGTTTTTTTTTTTTCAATTTTTACCTCTCGCTAAGAGAGGTATTGCATTCATGCTAAAAATCGCATATCCAGATTTTATTATTATTTCCCAATCGGACATTCATGGGAAGATCTGAAAAGGTTTTGGTAACAATTGGACAACCGGAAGTAGAAGATTCTTGAAAAAAATCTTCTAAATATTATTTTTTTGAAAATTTTTCATGATAATATTAAAGAAAAATATATTCTCTTTCTGATACATTTAAATATTTTTATATATATTCTATAGATTTAGAGATAAAAGGAATATAATATATAAAATAATCTGTTGTCATTAATTTTACAACCGAAAGGATGCCATGAAAAATAGTTGAAAATTTAAATTATTTGTAACTGACAGATAAATGTCAGTGTCAGAAATAATGAGTAATGAAAGAAAAATGTACTTGGAGAATCCCTTAATTCTTGATCTGTGACTATTATGGAGATGACAAGTCTAGGTTGAAGGACTTAAATTTGTTTCAAACATTATGGGACAATGTACACCAGCACTGTAGACTAGAGTAACTTTGAATTGCGAAAAAGCTATCAAATTCTTCTCAAGTAAGTTGTAAATCGATATAAGAATAATCGGAGTGCAATCTATCCGTCACTTTATTAAAGGGAATTAGTGTTATTTAGATATAACAAGTATGAAAAAATAAAATGTAAAAGAAGATATGTAAGAATAGATGCACAATCCAGATATATACATTTTAGACCGCCCAAAATTAATGTTTTTACTAGAAGAATATGAAGAGAAAGTAAACAAGGTTGTTCGAATTGAAAATTGCTGTTACCAGCCTAATATTTATATATGGTAAACTCTACTTTGTAATTTATTGTAACATAATTTATGGTAAAATATCTTTATGTTGAGACATGCTATTATTGAATAATAAAGAAGTTTATACGTCATAGATTTATATGAATATATTATTTGTATTTATAAAAATATTCTTTGCTTTATGCATACAGCCAGGTAAAATATATGAGACCAGTCGCATATGAATTGGACCAAAAGAAATATGCAACACAATTTTATTTTTCTGAATTAGAATTTATTTAATTTTCATAATTTCAACAGAGACAATTAAGCTTATTTAACACTATGTGGTTTTAACAACTAATCAACAATATCTAATACTTATATCAACTACAATAATTATAAAATAAACAAAAAGGAAAAGTTATGTTTGGCGCATATTAATTGGACCAATGATTTTTGAACAATTCGTCAGAGTTACCACTGTGTACAGCCACCTTTTCGTTTTAAAACGGCATCAATTCTCTTTGGCATCGTGCCTACTAATGTTTTGCAGTACTCTGGTTGAAAATTATTCCAAATTTCCTGAATTTTATTCTTTAATTCAGGAATTGTGCGAACTGGTGTGGTTCGAAGTGCTTTTTTCATCTGATGCCAAAGAGTCTCGATAGGGGATAGATCAGGGCTGCTTGAAGGCCATTTTAAAACGGGAACATTCATTTCTTGCAACCATGATGATACCGATTTCGCTGTATGGCAGGCTGCGCCGTCTTGTTGAAATATAAATCCCCCTTCTGGCAGTTGAATTTCATTAATGGAAGGCAACAATTCCTCTTGTAAAATTATCTTGTACTTAGCAGCATTGACAGTACCGTCAATGAAAAGAAGACGTCCAACTCCTTGTGATGACATGCATCCCCACACCATCACAGATGCCGGAAACTTAACCTTTCTTTTGAGGCAATCTCTGTGATATTCCTCCCCTGGCATTCGAATAATTCTACTTCGTGTATCGCCAACACATACCTCAAACTTAGACTCGTCACTCCAGATAATCGAGTCCCATTGACGTTGAACCCAGTTTTGGTGCTCCTTTGCCCATAAATATCGGTTTCGTTTTTGTTTTTCTGTGAGAAGTGGTTTTTCCTTGGCCTATTGGGAAATAGTGAGTTTGGATGTTTTTTACGGTTTGTAAAAACTTACCTTGTAGAACCCATATCCCATTTTTTTCATTCTTCTCAAACAAGTATCTTTTGAAATTGGTCTGCCAATCGCATCTGCCCATTTTACAGCCAATTCTCGTGAGGAAATTCGACGATCTTGTTTAATTAGTGTCCGCAGAGCACGCTCATCTCTTTTGGTAATCTTTGAAGCACGCCCAGTTTTAACTTTTGTTTGTAGATTTCCGGTTTTTTTAAATTGCGAAATTATGTTTCTTACTGTTCCTTGAGGAATACTTAATTTTTTTGCAATTTTATGCCCAGAAAGTCCATTTTTATGGGCAGCAACAATAGAATTTCGCATATCGTTAGATAACGACTTTCCGCGGACCATTTTGACAACTAAATAACTTAAAACACTGGAATAATGCTATCATTTGTTTTTTCAAGGCATACTTGATAATATAAATGTCAGAAAAAATATTATCAGATTTTGTTAGGTAAATAAATATTTATTGGGTTATGGTCCAATTAATATGCGCCAAACATAACTTTTCCTTTTTGTTTATTTTATAATTATTGTAGTTGATATAAGTATTAGATATTGTTGATTAGTTGTTAAAACCACATAGTGTTAAATAAGCTTAATTGTCTCTGTTGAAATTATGAAAGTTAAATAAATAATAATTCAGAAAAATAAAATTGTGTTGCATATTACTTTTGGTCCAATTCATATGCGACTGGGCTCGTACGGTGAGAGGTTATGTGCTGGCCACATCAGATTTTTTTTCTAGAAATACAATGGAATACAAACGAAATACAAACGATTTGTGAATTTTTTAAAAGGAATTACGTAAACTTTGCTGCTAGCGTGAACTTGGCAGTATAAAAATGAAATTGCCATATCTTTCGGCAGAAATTTATTTCAAAATTTTTATTAGAAATACAATCAAATACAAACGAAATACAAACGATCTGTAAAATTTCAAAAAAAAAAACGTAAACTTTGCTGCTAGCGTGAACATGGCAGCATAAAAATGATATTTTCATAAATTTCCGTAGAATTTTTTCTCAAAATTTTTAATAGAAATACAATGGAATACAAACGAAATACAAACGATTTGTGAAATTAAGAAAAAAAATATAAGCAAACTTTGCTGCTAACGTGAACTTGGCAGCATAAAAATAAAATGCAATTTATTAACATTAATTGCGCAATACAAATAATATTTAGTAAAATACAATGAAATACAAACGAAATACAATCGATTAAGTGCATTTGTATTAATTTTTACTTCCTTGTACGTAAGTAAAGGAAGTATTGTAATCGCGAAAAAATTCGGTTTTCTGATTTCAGCGGAAATATCCATTTTGATCATCCCTGAATCCATTTTAACTAATTTCGTTGTGACGTCTGTACATACGTACGTATCTCGCATAACTCAAAAACGGTAAGCCGTAGAAAGTTGAAATTTTGTATTTAGGACTGCTATAACATCTAGTTGTGCATCTCCCTTTCTGGTTATTACACAATTTCCAGAAGTGGCACTTTACATGAAGCCTATAATAGATTTTAATGAAAAACTGTTTTAAAATATAATCCAAAACTTTTCAAATTTGGTATACAAGACTTTTATGTCAATCGAAATAACATAATAGATTTTGGTTAAAATAGGCTAACCGGAAGTAGTACATTACTTGAAGTTGTTAACAGTTTTTCTTGAATTTAATGATTTTATTTTGATTTTAGAAATAAATGCTTCAAATAAAAGTTTTAGAGAATTCATTTCTGCGTTTAGTACATTAAGTATTATTAAATTAGCCCTTTGTATAAGCGAGATATGTAAATTTAAAAATTATATACTTTTTTGTTTTTGTAATAAAGCTTGCTATGGATATTAGGACAAAAAAAATGTTCATGTCAAATTACGTTAAATACGTGCAATTTTATGATTCGTACAATAACAAATATATTTTTATTGTGAAATTAGTCATATTCATTGTTGTAATCAAATATTTATTTGTTATAATCAAAACTCTCTTTAAAAAGATCTCACCGTTTTGAAGTTAAAATTAATATTTTGTAATTTAGATATTAAAAAAATATGTATAGTTTAATAATCGTACAAGGAAGTCGTGTGGTGTCCACATCAGATTTTTTTAAATATGTTGCTGCCAAGTTCACGCACATTTTAATAAAGTGATAGATAGATTGCACTCCGATTATTCTTATAACGATGTGTAATTTTTCAATATTTACAACTTACTTGAGAAGAATTTGATAGCTTTTTCGCAGTGCAATGTTACTCTAGTCTACAGTGTTGGTGTACATTGTCCTAAGTAGTATAGTTCTGCCGTTACTGGCTCACTTGACCTCGTTTGACCCCGCGGATGACCGTGGTCATCCACATCTACCATGGGGGTGGTTCTTCAGCGATTTTAGTCGGATTTGGGGGTGGTTCTTTGGTACCCTTTGGTGTTTATGGGGTGTTCTTTAAGTTAGGGTGAAGTTGCAGGTGACTGTGGTACCTGGGAGGTGTTAGATGTGGATGGCTGTTGTCGTTGGAGATGGTGTTGTGGATGGTTAGTGTTGGGGGTGGTGGACTTGGAGGAGTTAGCTGTGTGGGGGGTGGTGCTTGTCGTTGGAGATGGTGTTGGAGGTAGATAGTGGTGTAGTTGACGGGTGGCTTGGGCTAGCGGGGGGCTTCGGTTTGGGTGATTGTTAAGACACCTGGAGACGGTGACAGAATTTACTTATGACGCGAGTATTTTTATGTTTTTAAACTTGTTTGTACTTGTTTGTGAAATTTGTTATTTACTTGTGAAATATGTTTTATATCATGTGAGACAGGGTTAATAGGTTATCTATCAGCACAATTCAAAGTCATACAAAGTCACAATCAGCTATCAGTACAATTCAAAGTCATATATATTTCTAAGTACAAGTACACATGCACGTGCACGTGATTTTAAAAAGGTTAAATGTTATCAAATTTAATACTATATATAAAAACAGTGTACTGTGTTTTAGTATTATGTTTATATTAATTCGGAAAACATGAGTGATTTTATTTCTGATGTTGAAGTATTGTGTGATAAGATAATTAAAAATATAAATAATTCAGTATTATTAATTAAAAATGAAAAAGATATAAACAATTGGAGAAAACGTATACGAAATATAATTGTTTTAGTTAAAAAAGCTATAAAAAATAAAACGCTACACTCAAAACATCATTTATTTAAATTAGAAAGTAATTTAGCATTACTAAAATATTATGAATTAAAACTAAAAAATTTAAAATTTAATACCAAAACTGTGGGAGCAGGTTTAACTAAAGTAAGAAAACATGGGAGCAAAAAATTAGAATGGTGTAATTTAGAGTCAATATTTAATGGACGAATAAAAACAGGTGCTATAATAAATAAAAATGGAAATTTTAAAGATGTTAAACAGTTTTTAATAAAAGCTAAAATAATTTTTAAAAATAAAATAAAAAATCTGATGTGGCCAGCACATAACCTCTCGCCGTATATTTTACCTGGCTGTATGCATAAAGCAAAGATTATTTTTATAAATACAAATAATATATTCATATAAATCTATGACGTATAAACTTCTTTATTATTCAATAATAGCATGTCTCAACATGAAGATATTTTACCATAAATTATGTTACAATAAATTACAAAGTAGAGTTTACCATATATAAATATTAGGCTGGTAACAGCAATTTTCAATTCGAACAACTTTGTTTACTTTCTCTTCATATTCTTCTAGTAAAAACATTAATTTTGGGCGGTCTAAAATGTATATATCTGGATTGTGCATCTATTCTTATATATCTTCTTTTACATTTTATTTTTTCATACTTGTTATATCTAAATAACCTTAATTCCCTTTAATAAAGTGACGGATAGATTGCACTCCGATTTTGTCAATATTTACAACTTACTTGAGAAGAATTTGATAGCTTTTTCGCAATTCAAAGTTACTCTAGTCTACAGTACTGGTGTACATTGTCCCATAATGTTTGAAACAAATTTAAGTCCTTCAACCTAGACTTGTCATCTCCATAATAGTCACAGATCAAGAACTAAGGGATTCTCCAAGTACATTTTTAATTCATTACTCATTATTTCTGACACTGACATTTATCTGTCAGTTACAAATAATTTAAATTATCAACTATTTTTCATGGCATTCTTTCGGCTGTCAAATTTATTACAACAGATTATTTTATACATTATACTTCTTTTATCTCTAAATCTATGGAATATATAATAAAATATTTAAATGTATCAGATAGAGAATTTAATTTTCTTTAATATTACCACGAAAAATTTTCAAAAAATAATATTTAGAAGATTTTTTTTCAAGAATCTTCTACTTCCAATTATTACCAAAACCTTTTCAGATCTTCCCATGAATGTCCGATTGGGAAATACGTTGTTAAACAAATTTTAAGTCTTATAGTTTTTGAGTAACCGTCCTTCCAACATCCCACACACACACACACACACATCCACACACACACACACACACACATACACACACACACACACACATACACACACACACAGACATCATCGTAAAAATGTTAAAATCGGATTGTAGGGACCTTAAAACGTGCTTATTCAATAAAATCTGGATATGCGATTTTTAGCATGAATCCAATACCTCTCTTAGCGAGAGGTAAAAATGAATTAAAAAACTCAATTTTAAAAGTAAATGTGCTAATTACAGAATTTGTTCTACCAAACGGTGGAAAGTGTGAAAGAAAAAGTTTTAATACGTGTAATGAAATAATAGATTTTGGAACTGATTTAAATTTGTGGTATGAAGAAAATGTGTTGGAAACTATTTTACGGAAAGTTGAAGAGTTTCAAGAAAAGGATTCCGGTTGGGCATTACATGAAATAATGTATTTAAAAATCAACATAAATAATTATACACCGTTAAGAGGTAGCTCTTACATTGATTTACCTCAGGATATAAAAAATAAAAAAGCAATAGTTAATATAAAAAATAAAGATGATTATTGCTTTTTATGGGCTGTAACATCTGCTTTATATCCCAATGAAAAAAAATCAGATAGAATATCATCTTACCCACATTTTAGTAATATACTGAAATATGATGGAATAAAATTTCCAATACATTTAAAAGACATTAAAAAGTTTGAAAACTTAAATAGTTTAAACATTAACATTTATACATTAGAAAGAATGGGGAAAAAAATGAAGCAGTTCCAGTATTATTAACAAAAAACAAATACAAAAAAACTATTCATTTATTAATGATACATTCTAATAATGATATAGAAGAAAACAACATGGAATGTGATACAAATGATGAACATGCAGAAATTATGGAAGAAATTGATGACAGAAAAAAATATTAGGTCACCTTCTAATTACCATTTTATGTGGATTAAAAATTTATCACGATTGTTTAATAGTCAAATTAATAATAATACTCATAAAAAGTGGATTTGTGATCGTTGTTTAATTAATTTTAGTACAAAATTATCTTTAGAAAATCATTTTAATACATGTTTCAAAATTAATACCTGTAAAATGACTTTGCCAACAGAAAATAATAAAATACTAGCTTTTAAAAATTTTAAAAATAAAGAAAGAGTTCCGTTTGTAATTTATGCAGACATTGAGTCTATTTTAAAACCTGTAAAAGATAATGAAAATAAAAATACTGAATTATTACAAAAACATATACCTTTTAGTATTGGTTATTACGTAAAATGTTCTTATGATAATAATTTATCATTTTTTAATTTATATCAAGGAAAAGATTGTATAGAATGGTTTACAAAACAGTTACATAATATAGCTTTAGATATAAATAACAAAATATTTAATATAGTTCCAATAAATTTAACAAAAAATGATAAAATATTATTTAATAATAGTAAATTATGTCATATTTGTAAACAAATTTTTACTAATAACGATATTAAAGTTAAAGATCATTGTCATTTTACAGGTAAATTTAGAGGTGCTGCACACCAGGAATGTAATTTAAATTATAAAAAAACTCATAGTATTCCAGTGGTTTTTCATAACTTAACATCTTATGATGCACATTTTTTAATAATATCTATAGCAAAATATTTACCAGGAAATATTTCGTTATTACCTATAAACAAGGAACGATACATTTCTTTTACAAAATTTATAACAAATACAAAAGTAAATTTTAGATTTATTGACTCTTACAGATTCATGCCAAGTAGTTTAGATAAATTATCTTCTTATTTAACAAATAACGAAAAATGTACAACAAAAATGTATTGTAATTCAGAAAATGAATTTCATTTATTAACACGTAAAGGTGTATTTCCTTATGAATACATTGATTGTTGGGAAAAACTAAATGAGGTAAAACTTCCTGCAAAAGAAATTTTTTATTCCTTATTAACTAATGTAAATATTAGTGATGAAAATTATGAATTTGCTAATACTGTTTGGAAAACATTTAATATAAAAACATTAGGTGAATATGCCAATTTGTATTTAAAAACAGATATTTTATTACTGTGATGTGTTTGAAAATTTTCGAGATAGCTGTTTGGAAACATACAAATTAGATGCACTGCACTACTACACAGCACCAGGTTTAGCATTTGATGCTATGTTGAAAATATCAAATGTTAAATTAGAACTTTTAGATGATATTGATAAAATAATGTTTATTGAAAAAGGAATTAGATGTGGTGTTTCGCAGTGTTGTAACAGGTATCGTAAAGCAAATAATCCATACATGGGTGAAAACTTTAATAATAATGAAATTGAATCATATTTGATGTATTATGATGTAAATAATTTGTATGGTGCTGCAATGAGTCATTTTCTTCCTTATGAAGGTTTTGAATGGGTATTAGATACAAATTTTTATAATATTAATATTCAAAAATTAAAAGAAAATTCAGATATTGGCTACATTTTTGAAGTTGATTTAGAATACCCTAAACAATTATATAACGATCATAAAGATTTACCTCTTTGCCCAGAACATTTTATACTACCAAAATCAAAACAAGCAAAATTAATAACTAATTTATATAATAAAAAAAATTATGTTATACATTATCAAAATTTAAAACAATGTTTAGAATTAGGTTTAAAAATAACACGTATACATAGGGTATTACAATTTAAACAAGCACCTTGGTTAAAAAGTTATGTTGATCTTAATACTATTTTAAGGCAAAACTCTAACAATGAATTTAAAAAATTTTTTTATAAACTTATGAACAATAGCGTTTTTGGCAAGTGTCTTGAAAATATTCGAAAATATAAAAATGTTAAGCTTGTTACAAATTGGTATGGTCGCTGTGGTGCTCGAAAATTAATTAGCAGTCCAAATTTTCATAGTTGTATAGTATTAAGTGATGATGTAGTAATTATAGAAATGAAAATTAAGGAAGTATTTTTTAATAAACCTATTTATGTAGGCTTTAGTATTTTAGACATTTCTAAAACTTACTTGTATGATTTTCATTATAATTTTATAAAAAAACATTAGCAAATAATGTAAAATTGTTATATACAGATATAGATAGTTTAATATATCATATTTTTAATATAAATATTTATGAAATAATGAAAAAAAATATTTCAAAATTTGATACTTCAAATTATAAAATAAATAACAATTATAATATACCACTAATTAATAAACAAGTAATTGGAATAATGAAAGATGAAAATAATGGTGAAATAATTAGTGAATTTATTGGATTACGATCAAAAATGTATACTTACAAAGTATTTAATAATAATTTAGAAATATTAAATAAAAAAGTAAAAGGAATTACAAAAGGTGTTTTAAAAACTATTACTTTTAGTGACTATTATAATTGTTTATTTAATCAAATTGAAATGTATAAAAATCAATACACTATACAATCAAAAAATCATGTACTTCATACAGTAAAGCAAAAAAAATTAGCTTTAAGTCCATATGATGATAAGCGTATAATAAGTTTTTTGTCTACAGATACTTATCCATATGGATATAACTTTGTAAATATAAATTTATAATAAAAATATGTAAATTTAATGTATTTATTTTTAATTTCTTATCCTTTTAGAGTATAATATTTTTTTCCAGTAAATGTATGAAAAAGATTAATACAATAAGGTAAGTATCAAATATATCAAATAGATACCAATGTAATTTTGTATTTAGTAGCATAATAAACATGGCACGTATAAGTTTGATAGTATTGTTATTTGTGTATAATTATTTTGTAATTGGTGACAGCGACAATATAAATAATTTTTTTGAATCAATAATTTTTTTAGAACATTATGAATATTTAAAAAGCAATAAAAATGATATGCTTAATATAAATCAGACAAGTGAAACATATGTAAAAGCACTCCAATTGTTTCAAAACTATTATGATATATAACCAACAGGAGAATTAAACCAAGAAACATTAAAATTAATGCAATTAAAACGATGTGGTGTACGTGATATTTATAATAAAAATGTTTATACTAAATGGAATGTATTACCTATAACATGGGACATAATTCAAACAACAAATAAAAATTTAGTTAATATAGTAAAACAAGCATTTCAAGTTTGGGAAAATTATGCAAATATTTCTTTTCAATATACACCATATAAATACAATTTGTATACAAATTATAGCTTTATAAATAGCAAATATAGTCCAAATATAATAATATCTGTTAGCGGAAAAAAACATTTTTCATATTTTCAAAATAAATTTTGTGATTATAATTTTGATGGAGCTGGAAATATTTTAGGACATGCATTTGCCCCATACTCTGTAGATATACATATGGATATTGGTGAAAATTGTAATTTTGAATTATCTCAAACTAAGGAAGATACTAGAGTAATTTTTTTTGAAACATTAGCTCATGAAATTGGGCATGCTTTAGGATTAGAACATGTTAGAAATAGAAATGCTCTAATGTACCCTTATAATAGAAATTCAATTTTTAAAAATGTATTAGAATTTAAATTACATCACACAGATATTAATGAAATTCAACAATTATATGGAACAAAAGAAAAAAGTATCTTGCCTACAACAGAACTTACAACAATAACAAAAGAAAAACAAATAAATAAAACAATTACTAATAAGGAACCTGAATTATGTAATATACATGAAAATATAAAAAAAAAATTAATTGTTAATAATAATATACTAATATTTTTTAAAAAATGGGTATGGATAAAAAAAAATAACAGAAAAAGGTTATTCTACACCATATTATATTCCAAAATGGTTACCATTTAAAAATAATGAATTTGAAAATGTATCTGCAGTATATGGAAAACCTAATGGTGATATATTTTTAATAATTAATAACTTTTTATATATATAATCAAATGGCCATTATTAAAAATTATTAAAGTAGAAAATTTACAAACAATTTCAAACGATATTACAAATGTTACTGCAGCAATTCACAGAAATTTAGGAAAAACAATAATAGTTTATAAAAATGGACATATAATTGAAATAAGTGAATGTAATAATAATTTTGAAGTTATAAATCGTAAAATTATTAGTACTACTTTTCCTGGAATACCCAATGATATAGATGGTGCTTTTCAATATATTAATGGTTATATATATTTTTTAAAAAATAATATGTATGAATATAGTGAATATTTAAAAACTGTTATAAAAGCAATACCATTTAAATTATCTTTTTTTTAATATATATTGTCCTAATATAAGTATTTTAGAACAAATAAGATCACTTTTATTAAAAATAAAATATTAAATATATTTTATTTAAACTTGTTTAAACTTATTTAATTTTTTATAAAAGGTTATATTAAGATTTATATGCGGTTATTATCAAATATAATATTGCAAAACATGTTTTTACTTGTTTAATTAGTTGTTATTATGTTACTAAGAAAATTTAATTACATTTTTTATAAAAGGTAAAAAATTATATAGATAAATATTAGTTACATTTTATATATACTTCTTTAATTTTTTATTAGGAAATTTATTTCAAAACATGTTTTTGCCTGTTTAATTAGTTGTTATCATGTTAGTAAAAACAAAATTGATTAGATTTTGTAAAAGGCTAAAAGGTTATATATTAAAATTCATGTGTGGTCATTATTAGATATAATATTTTAAAATATGTTTTTTATATACAAATTTTTTAAGTGATAATATTTTTTTTTAATTTTTAAGTTGGTATATAAAGCAACATGAAATTATATATTAACAGTATAGTATTTGGTAGTAAACATACTTCATTTAAATATTATAAAATAATACAGTGTTAATAATACATAAAAACGATGACTTACAAATCAATTAACAAAAATGCTAAAATAAAGCAAATAGTTAGTATATCAACTTTAAAACAAAATCATTTATATAAAGTAAAAAATATTTAAAAAATTGAAACTAAATTTGGCAGCAAAATATGTGCCGAATTATAATTGTGTTCAATTGTGCTACCAGATCGTTTCTACAATATTTTAACTGATGACGTTATAAACAATGTATTACTAAAAATGTTGTTTATATAAAAAACAAAGGTATGAAAGGAAAAAGGTACAATGTTCAAATAATAAATGTAACTGAAGAAGATGGTGGTGAAATAACAGACAGTGACGACGAAGAAGAAAAAAGGTTGAACAAATTGTTAGCATAGAAGAAAGCGAAGATAATAGTGACGATGAACCACAACCTGCAAAAAAGGCCCGAAAAGAAAAATATGTGAAAAAAAATAAATATTAAATGTAAATACATTATATAATTGATTGTATTACTGATTTATTAAATATGTATATTTTACTGTTTTACTAATAATGTATCTGTATATTTTTGTTTATACTAATTATGTATATTTTACTGTTTGTACTATACTAATTGTGTAACAATGTATGTGATTAATAAAAACAAATTGTTAAAATTATAAGTGTTTATATTTATAGATAATTATTTTAATACAATACATTTTATTACATTTAATACAATACATTTTATTACATTTAATACATTTTTTTATTACTGGTTAAATTTATTTTTATAAAATTACATTTACATAATTCGTACAATATTTGTTAAAGGTGTATATTTAATAATTTTATCAAATAATATTAAACAGTAAGCAGTAGTGTTGGGTGGAATATTTTTATTTGTTTCAAAATTTGATTTTAAATCTATTGTACCAGTTTTTAAAGATTAATTTTGATATAATGTATTTATAACAACAATTGGACATTTTTCTTTAAAATCTGATGGTGAAAAAACTGGCTCACTATTTTTTTGATAATATGCATATTGAAATTGTGTATACATATTATATAAAATAGCCCAATGGTTATTATCAAAATTTAAATGTAAATTATCATATGGAAATACTTGAGAATTTAACTCAACTTTAAAATTAGTTAAATTACAGTGATCAAATACACTCATATTTTTTGTAAGTACACTTGTATACAGATCAGTATACAGAGCTGTTTACAAGCTGTTCAAACCTGTTTACAAGCTGTTCAAACCTGTTTATTTGCTTATAAATCCGTATACAGATCAGTATACAGAGCTGTTTATAAGCTGTTTATAAGCTGTTTTAAAAACCTGTTTATTTACTAAAAAAAAGTAATAATAATTTTAATAGTGATGACAATGACAACAGTGATAGTGAAAAACTTGTTAAAGTTGCATCACCTTTATTAGATTCTCATGCTATTAGTAAAAAATATTTAGAAAAACAATTAAATATATTAATAGAAAATATTGATAAAAAACTTGAAAAAATAATTACTCAATTTAATAAATACATAAAAGAAAGTAATAATAGTTTAAAAAATATTCAACAAGATATAAGTGTTATTAATAAAGAATTAAAAATTCACAATTTATCAGAATCAAAATAAAAATAATTATGTCTAAAAACGTTATGTTTTAGAAGAACTGCGTAAATCAGCAAGACGAAATTTTCCACGAAGACGAACAATTATAAAACAGTTAGATGAAACTCATCAAGCCGATCTAGTTGAAATGATTCCATTTGCAAAAATAAATAAAAATTATAAATATATTCTTGTTGTAATTGATATTTTTTCTAAATATGTATGGACAAGACCTATTAAAAAAAAAGCTCAGTTGATGTAACAAATGCTTTAAAATATATATATATTACAGATAATCGTATACCAAAAAATTTGCAAACAGATTTGGGAAAAGAATTTTATAATAAAGAATTTAAAGATTTAACAAAAAAAATATGGTATTAATCATTATTCAACATATAGCTCTAAAAAGGCTGCTTGTTGAACGTGTAAATAGAACATTAAAATCTTTAATGTCCAACTAGTTTATTATTATGTTAATAAGAACTCCGTTCCTATGGACATTACATAACAAATAACGCCCTAGGGCATTATTTTTCAAAAATAACGCCCTAGGGCAATATAAATTTGATGTAATTAAAGTTCCTAGATTTTCAAATTTCGCGGTTCTTATTGGTGGACGTTCGCGCTATAGTAATCTAGGGACTTTAGATGTTATGAAAAAGACACAAAATAGTTCATTGTTTAAGAAGAATAATCTTTATTTTCAATATAATCATACAGAAAGAATACTTATTTAAAATGAAAAACACAATTGTCAAATTTACCCGACAACACAATGCCTTCGTGTTCTTTTGTACTCAAAGTTTCTGAGGTATTTATGTTAGACATAACCTGAATCGTAGATTCTTTTACTATTGTGTTAGTGGTACTTGCTTTTATTCCAGCTACTAAGCAAGAATTTGTCTGTTTGGAACATTCGCTATTATCTACGTAGCTTCGGGCTACCGATGTACTTTTCCATCCACCTAGTCTCATTAGGCTTTCTGTATTGCCACCAGCATCAGAATGAAGAGTTGCTGATGTGCGTCTCAGGCAGTGCCCTGTGTATAATTTTGCATCTGCCAAACCTAAATATGTTGCTATTGAACATGGGATGTTTCCAAAAGTATTTTTACCGACAGGTTGAACGGTACATTTGTTATCTCTGTAACATACGAAGAATCTGTCATGGGGCACACCTTTAGGACGCAGCGATATGTATAGCCGTATTAACTGTTGAGCATTCATTTCATTTTTCTGAATAATCAAAAAGCTTCTTGCTTGACCATTCTTACTTTGCGGAATTCCAATTGATATGTATTCACCCATATCTCTAACATCAGTGATTCGCATTTTAACAAATTCATCTCTTCTACAAGCTCCGAATATTCCTATTACAAGGGCAACTTTGTACATTAAATATTTTTCTATCGGTGCGTTTTTTAGAAATGTAAGTACTTGTTCTCGTGTTAAAACCTTAGATTTATTAGCATGGTAATTTTTATTAATTTGTTTTAGGTACTGCTGAAGTTGAATAAATTTTTCTGAGCTTTTGATTTTTTTCTTAACTACAAGTTCTTTTCTCAGCATGGAAAATTTTGTCCATAAAGAATTAAGGGAGAAAGATTCGGACAGCTCTTGAAAGTAAGCCATCATTACTGTTTTATTTATTGTACTCACTTCGTTTTCTGTCATCCATTTTTCAAATCGGCTGTATTCCTTTTCATAAACTTCTCGAGTTTTTTGAGGAACAAGAGTTTCAATCGCTTTTGCAGCTTTCAACAATACCTTTTCGGGTAATTCTTCGGTCATTTTGACAAAGGTGTTATGCAGTGTAGCGTCGTTTTGATAAATAAACAAACTGTATTTATTGAGAAAAAGTACATCGCGTTACTTAGTTACAGTGTTCAAAACAATTATATTGTTGTCGAACAATCTGATAAGCAACAAAAAAATGCAAAATACATTAAAAAATTGTGAAAAAACAATAAATTAGTTGGACATTAAACGTTGAAGGCACCTCTGGAGTTAAAGGAACAATAACGCCCACGGTCGACGAACAACCCTCGGGCCAGAGGCCCTCGGGAAGTTCACTGTCGACCTTAAGCGTTATTGTTCTTATAACACCCTTGGTACCTTAATAACTATAATGTGGAAAGAATATAGTTTTCAAGGTTCATATAAATGGCTCAATTTATTACCAAAAATTACTGAAACATATAATAATAAAAAACATAGTACAATTCGTATGAAACCAATTGACGTTACTAAAAGTAAAGAAAGTCATTTATTAAAAACTGTGTATAATCGAATTAAAATTGTTAATATAAAGTCTAAATTTAAAATGGGTGATAATGTTAGAATTAGCAAGGAAAGGGGTGTATTTGCAAAAAGCTATAAAACAAATTGGTCTAACGAAATATTTATAATTAAAAAAATTAAATTTACTAATCCAATTACATATTTACTTAGCGACAAATCTGGACAACCTATTAAAGGCGGGTTTTATGAATATGAGTTACAAAAAGTCAAATATTCCAATATTTATTTGGTAGAAAAAAATTTAAACAAGAAAAAAAATAAAATGTATGTAAAGTGGTTAGGGTTTGATAATACGCATAACAGTTGGATAGATAAGAAAAATTATGTATAAAATAAATACATTATTAATTAAATGTTAGTTTTTATATATGTGTTGAATAGGAAACATTAAAATGAATTTATCGTTGTTGCCGTGTTACAGTATTATTGTAGATGTTCAAGGTTTTAATATTGTAGAAACAAATCAGTTTATTTGCAAAGAATTTGCAGTTATTAACATTACTAGTGGTGAATATAAAACAGGAATATTTAAGCAGCCATACCCTTTTAAATTTTTATCAAAAAAATCTCAAAAAGGTGTGCAATTATTTATAAAATATACACATAATTTAGAATGGAATGCAGGCAACATACGATACAATAAACATAAATCAATTTAAAAAAAAATAGTTGAACAACCTGAAGTTAATATAATTTACGTTTTGGGTGAAAATAAAAAACAAGGTTAGAAACATTTATTAATAAAAAAATAATAAATTTAGAAGAACTTGAATGCCTACCGTTATCACTATTACGTACACCAGTTGAAATTGATTATCGTTATCTTCATATTTTAAACTGTGCTGTTAAAAATGTAAAAGATATAAGAAAATGGTACCAATCAAAATTTAATACGTTTAATTCACTTCAAGTATTTACAAATAAAATGCAATCACTTAATAATATGTTGGAAGAAGATATTATGCATTTACCAATGGAATTTGTAATGATTTATGCAGAAAATGAAATTGATTGTGCATGGAGTAAATTACCTGAAGAATGGAAAAATAATGAAGTATTTAAAACATATCAAAAATGTCGGAAACATTATTATGAAAATTTTAGTGATAGTAATGAAAACTATGTTTTAATTAAAAACTGTAAAATATGTAATGAAAATTGTTAATATTGTATACATTATAAAATAAATAATACATAAATATTATAAAATGTTTTTTTATTTATAAACTAATTACAAAAAAATGTTTAGAAAAATTGTCTAGTTATTTACATTTATTTTGATGTTGATCACTTTTTTACAACCTTTTTTACATATAAAATATAATTTTATTTATATTATAATTATGTAATAAAATTATACAATACAAACCATTTAC
The DNA here is from genome assembly GCA_951394225.1 of Harpalus rufipes. NCBI lineage: Eukaryota > Metazoa > Arthropoda > Insecta > Coleoptera > Carabidae > Harpalus > Harpalus rufipes. Next base: position 28,620,773 of record OX596277.1, on the reverse strand, counting down.
AAATGATATAAAATTATTGTAAAAAATATACTCTCAAAAATAAAAAAAGGTTTTTAAAATATACTTTTTGTACATGCAATATATTATTTATTCAGTGTTAACATTTACAGTAGTATTAAAAATAATATTAGGATAAAACGTTATTAACTCTCTTATTGCAATATTAAGTACATTGTCAAAATTATTTATTAAATTGCAAATATTGTTAAATATCTCACCATCAGTGTTAGATGCTTCCTTTATTATATTTGTATAATATTTTAAAAAAATTAATGAATTTAAATACTTCAATATTCTATTCACAATATTTGCAATTTCAAACAAATTATAAATAGTTGTATATCCTAAATATATTGAATTATTATTTACCTCTAACAAAATTACTTTACTATTTTCTATAACATCAAATAATAATTTACAATTTCCAATAGAATATAATTCAATAGTTGAAGAATTATTTAAATATAAAGTAATTCTATTATAACACAACAAAAAATCACTCCATTCTTTGACAGTAATTTTTTTTTTTAATTTTATATTTTCTAAAATTATAACTATATTAAAAAAATTTTCAGGATCAAGTCCTATAGATAACCATTACCAGATAAACAATATTTATGTTCAATAATTAATTTATTGTTCTTATGATTATGTAATAAATTTATAGTTGGTAACAAATTAATTTCCTCTATGGTATTTGTTTCGTTGTTATTTTGCGGATTTTCTTGCAATTTTTTTCTTGACTGAAGCGGGCATGAAGAATTTTTTTTTACAATTTTCTTATTTAATTCCTAAAAAATAAAAAAGTATACAATATATGTTTATGTTTTAAATACAAAATGATTTTATTATTACCTTCATAGTAAATTGAAAGTAGACCCTCACGTTATATATATTATACAGTTACAGGTTCAATATTTTAAATGTAACTAAACAATTTATTAATAATACATCAAATTTATGTAACATAATACACTAACGCTACCTACATTATAAAATTATAATTATATTATTTTAAAATAATGTTTTATTCATAAAATTAACAATATTTTTAAATTCCTGTTTACAATTATCACATTTTTCAATTGAAGGTGCAGGTCCATCAAAATGATCTGTATGTATAGGTAAATTCCAGTGTTCCACACATTTTAATTTTAAAATAATATCTGGATGAAGTTTATATTTTAATGGTAAATCCATCCAAATTGTTGATAAATTATTATTATTCAATATACGTAGTATATTTATAAATTTTTCATCAGAATTTTTTTTGCAAATATATGCTATTGATACAAATTTAGTAATTACATCCAAAACAGTTTTATTTTCACACGTTTTAATCAAGTTTTTATAATTGTTATAATCACTATTATTTAAATATTTTAAATCATACACAATATTTATTATTTCAGTTGCAATAATTTTATAAGGCATTATTAAAATTAATTTAATAAACTTTTATTACACAAACTTATTATTTCAATTATTATTTAATAGTTACAGTAAGTATTATAAATATACACAATAATAAAGTAAAAAGTGCTTTTATTTATATATTTTTTTTATCACTTTTGTAGAACAAACATATTTCACAAGTAAATAATATAAAATAAAACCGCATAGTCATATTTCTTAAAATTATTCCATCAAAAACAAATTGTGCAATATTAGCGATTATAATTATATTATAACATTACCCAATTGCAATATCAAATTTAATTAATGAGATGAGCCTTGCAAATTTATAACAACATATAAATAAAGGTTATCTTTAGTAAACAGATTTCTAATTATTTTTAACATTTTAATTAATACAAATATCTTTGTCGGATTTATAATTACAGTTTTGATTGTGTGACTTTGTATGACTTTGAATTGTACTGATAGCTGATTGTGACTTTGTATGACTTTGAATTGTGCTGATAGATAACCTATTAACCCTGTCTCACATGATATAAAACATATTTCACAAGTAAATAACAAATTGCATAAACAATAAATAAAGGTTAGAGGTTATCTTTGGTAAACAGATTTCTAATTATTTTTAACATTTTAATTAATAAAAATATCTTTGTCGGATTTATAATTACAGTTTTTGATTGTGTGACTTTGTATGACTTTGAATTGTACTGATAGCTGATTGTGACTTTATATGACTTTGAATTGTGCTGATAGATAACCTATTAACCCTGTCTCACATGATATAAAACATATTTCACAAGTAAATAACAAATTGCACAAACAATAATTAAAGGTTAGAGGTTATCTTTGGTAAACAGATTTCTAATTATTTTTAACATTTTAATTAATACAAATATCTTTGTCGGATTTATAATTACAGTTTTTGATTGTGTGACTTTGTATGACTTTGAATTGTACTGATAGCTGATTGTGACTTTGTATGACTTTGAATTGTGCTGATAGATAACCTATTAACCCTGTCTCACATGATATAAAACATATTTCACAAGTAAATAACAAATTTCACAAACAAGTACAAACAAGTTTAAAAACATAAAAATACTCGCGTCATAAGTAAATTCTGTCACCGTCTCCAGGTGTCTTAACAATCACCCAAACCGAAGCCCCCCGCTAGCCCAAGCCCCCCGTCAACTACACCACTACCTACCTCCAACACCATCTCCAACGACAAGCACCACCCCCCACACAGCTAACTCCTCCAAGTCCACCACCCCCAACACTAACCATCCACAACACCATCTCCAACGACAACAGCCATCCATATCTAACACCTCCCAGGTACCACAGTCACCTGTAACTTCACCCTAACTTAAAGAACACCCCATAAACACCAAAGGGTACCAAAGAACCACCCCCAAATCCGACTAAAATCGCTGAAGAACCACCCCCATGGTAGATGTGGATGACCACGGTCATCCGCGGGGTCAAACGAGGTCAAGTGAGCCAGTAACGGCAGAACTATACTACTGTCCTATAATGTTTGAAACAAATTTAAGTTCTTTAACCTAGACTTGTCACCTCCATAATAGTCACAGATCAAGAATTAAGAGATTCTCGAAGTACATTTTTCTTTCATTACTCATTATTTCGATGAGATACAATTTTTCTATATTATACGATGCAGATTGGAGACCATCTTCACTTTCATCTTGGGTTTATAACATTTAAATATCGTCTTCCTTCGAGCTGTATTCTCTGTTATATCTATTCTTCACATTTAGATTTTTTATATATAAATTCATTTTATAAAGAAATTTTGTCCTACTCTTCTAATTTTTCGAAATGATTGCAATTCATTGTAGGCATTAACATTATTTCTAAAGGGTATATGTAATATTCCTATAATTTTAAATATTTAACTGTTAATACAATAAGAATAATATAATGTATGTACCTCCCAGAAAAAATCTTCAGTAATGTCTCCGGATTTCTGACACTGACATTTATCTGTCAGTTACAAACATTTTAAATTTTCAAATTTCATAGCATTCTTTCGGCTGTAAAATTTATTACCAAGATTATTTTATATAATTCTTTTATCTCTAAATCTATAGAATATATAATAAAATATTAAATGTATCAGAGAATTTAAATTTCTATAATTTTACCAAGAAAAAATTTCAAAAAATATTATTTAGAAGATTTTTTTTCAAGAATCTTCTACTTTCGGTTGTCCAATTGTTACCAAAACCTTTTCAGATCGTCCCATGAATGTCCGATTGGGAAATACGTAGTTAAACAAATATAAAGTCTTATAGTTTTTGAGGAACCGTCCTTCCAACATCCCACACACATACACACATCATACATACATACATACATTCATACATACACGCACATCCATCCACACACACACATACACACACACACAGACATCATCGTAAAAATGTTAAAATCGGATTGTAGGGACCTTAACACGTGCTTATTCAATAAAATCTGGATTTGCGATTTTTAGCATGAATCCAAAACCTCTCTTAGCGAAAAGTAAAAAAGAAGTATAATTTCTGATATGTTTAAGAATATAAATCATTGTTGCAATCAATATACAATTGTTACAATCATTTCTTGTAATCAGTATTATACAGTGTGTTTGAAAAAGTGGTTACACCCTGTTTTCTCGCTTATAATTACAGATACATATATTGCTTATCGGATATGATTTAATCAGTGCAATATTTGTGATTGAAATGTGTATAAACTGTAATTGTAGAGCTTCCGGTATAACCGGAAGTGACATCAACTTTGTGAATTTAAATACAACCTATACTATTTTTTTTATAAATTTGTATTGCATTTTTTGTCTTCTTTCCGACAATACTAAATTTATTAGTGTTAACGTTATTCATTTGTTAAAAATAATTATTTTCTTTTGCACGATTTTTAGTTTCGTTGAGATGTAATTTAATACTTATATGAGAGTACTATGACAGCAATTAACGAAAGTATTTTATTACATTGGTACTAACTGTAGAAGACAAAGTGAAGATAGTATTATTAGTTGAAGGATAATAACAGAAGTTTTAGAGAAGAATTTAATAATGTTATGAGTGAATTAAGAAGCCATACTTTAAAATGTATTAATGTAAATGGGGGACATGATGAATAATTGTTTTGTTATTTGTAAATTTCTTATTTCATATTCATTAAATTAAAAATAAATGAATTTATTAACATAATATCATGAAAACAATTACTGTCATAGCCCTCTCACATAAGTATTAAATTACATCTCAACGATAAAAATCCGCGCACCCGCGTAATGTGAATGCATTGTTGCAATCAAAGTTTTGATTTCTACAATCAAATTTATTATTTTTGTATTCATTCACTATTAAATTTCTCTTAAAAAGTTGACTATGGAATGTGCAAACGGTTTTGCTCTATCGTTAATATTTCCCGAGATACCTTAAAATACCATCGAAAATGAGATAGCCTGTACACATGAAACATTAGATATCGCATTGTTAATTCATCTTAATTATAAACCAATAGTACAATTTGGTATTGTTTGTACACACTGAGTATTTAAGTGCGATCGTAATAATTAGATTAACATTATTATTATTATATAATTAATGACAACATGCGACACAACTAGCGGCGAATATCAGAACTTCTTGAAAGAGTAATCTTTGTTTGTTTTTACATGTGTCAACATGAGCGATTTAAATAATTTTTGTAAAAAAGCGTATAAATCTTGTTGTGTTTTTAGATGTCACTGAAGGAGGACAAAGGTCATTTTTTGAATTTTATAGTTTCCCCAAAAGAGATATTTTTGTTGCAATAACAATAAATCTAAACGTTGAACGACGAGTGGACAGACGCCAGACATTAGAATATGTTATTCGGTTTCGAATAGTGAGAAGAAAATAACATACTCGTAATATGAGTAGAATTTTCTAGTGATCGTAATTTTAACATAGAAATTAACCTATCTGTTGAACTCAACGTCGAAAAACTTCGATTTTAATAGGGATAAATATTTAACAGATGGAGTAATATTGCATTTGACAGATTACAATACATTGACACTTCTTATATTTTTGTATAAATAATATAATATACATTTTACCTCTCGATAAGACAGGTACTGGATTCATGCATATCCAAATTTTAATCAAAAAATCTGATGTGGACACCATACGACTTCCTTGTACAATTATTAAACTATACATATTTTTTTAATAAATAAATTACAAAATATTAATTTTAACTTCAAAACAGTAAGATATATAGCGACCATAAAGGGAGTTTTTAAAGAGAGTTTTGATTACAACAAAGAAATATTTGATTACAACAATGAATATGACTAATTTCACAATAAAAATATAATATTTGTTATTGTACGAATCATAAAATTGCACGTATTTAACGTAATTTGACATGAACATTTTTTTTGTCCTAATATCCATAGCAAGCTTTATTACAAAAACAAAAAAGTATATAATTTTTAAATTTACATATCTCGCTTATACAAAAGGCTAATTTAATAATACTTAATGTACTAAACGCAGAAATGAATTCTCTAAAACTTTTATTTGAAGCATTTATTTCTAAAATCAAAATAAAATCATTTTATTCAAAAAAAACTGTTAACAACTTCAAGTAATGTACCACTTCCGGTTAGCCTATTTTAACCAAAATCTATTACGTTATTTCGATTGACATAAAAGTCTTGTATATCAAATTTGAAAAGTTTTGAATAATATTTTAAAACAGTTTTTCATTAAAATCTATTATAGGCTTCATGTAAAGTGCCACTTCTGGAAATTGTGTAATAACCAGAAAGGGAGATGCACAACTAGATGTTATAGCAGTCCTAAATACAAAATTTCAACTTTCTACGGCTTACCGTTTTTGAGTTATGCGAGATACGTACGTATGTACAGACGTCACGACGAAATTAATCAAAATGGATTCAGGTATGATCAAAATGGATATTTCCGCTGAAATCTGAAAACCGAAATTTTTCGCGATTACAATACTTCCTTTACTTACGTACAAGGAAGTAAAATCATGTTTTAAGGTCCCTACGATCCGATTTTAACTATATTACGATGATGTCTGTGTGTGTGTGTGTGTGTGTGTGTGTGTGTGTGTAAGTGTGTGTGTATGTGTGCGTGTGTGTGTGTCTGTGAGTTCTCAAAAACTATAAGACTTAATATCTGTTCAACTACGTATTTCTCAATTGGACATTAATGGGAAGAGTTGAAAAGGTTTTGGTAGCAATTGAACAACCGAAAATAGCAGATTTTTAAAAAAAAATTCTAAATATTATTTTTTTGAAAATTTTTGTTCATGCAAATATTCAAGAAGATTAAATTCTCTATCTGATACATTTAAATGTTTTATTGATTTAGAGATATAAAAATATAATATGTATAATAATCTGTTGTAATAAATATCACAGCCCAAATAATGCCATGAAAAAATGAAAATGTTTGTAACGGATAGATAAAACATGTCAGTGTCAGATATCCAGAGACATTACTGAAGACTTTTTCTGGGACGTACATACACATATTATTTCTTATTGTATTAATAGTTAAATATTTAAATTTATAGGTACATTACATATACCCTTCACAAATATTGTCAATCCCGATAGTGAATTGGAAACATCTCGAAACATTAGAAGAGAAGGATAAAGTTTCTCCATAGAATCAATTTAAATTTAAAGAAGCTAAATTTAAAGAATAGGTATAAGTAGAATTTTTGGTGTAGAGTGTAGGTATAAAAGATATGTTAAATCAATAGGGTGCGAGCAGTTATATGAATTTCTTGGCCTTGATAAGCAGATATGGGGGCCCCTGTCAGAATGATAGCTAGTAATTATGTACATAGATGTCAAATATCATAATTTTTCATTCTAAATTTAGTGATTATCCAATTGAATGTGGTTTATTTTCCTTGACAACTAAATTCCACACTCCTGGTGACAAATTAACTACATGAATTTAGAAAATCTTGAAATTTTTAATAAAAAATTCTGACATTTGACATCTATGTAGATAATTACTAGTTGTCATTCTAACACGGGCCCCCATATCTGCTTGTCAAGGCCAACAAAGTCGCATGACTGCTCGCGCCCTATACTTATGTGACCAAAAACGGAAGTGGCGAGAGGTATTGCGCTGACCACAATAGATTGAAACAGGTGTGTATATTTCTATTTAAATTTGGATCTAATTGTATCGCGGCAAACACGGTTATGTAACATTTACGTAAGAGATATGTAATCTTCAAAGTTTAAAGTCACTATGCTATGTAACATTAAGTTGGTGCGTTAAGGTGGCAGCCCCACTATAAAAAACCGACTTTTCTTATATATTAATGGAAAATGCTAGGAATGTGCAGTGGAATGCTATTGGTTTGAAAAGTGCTCTATCGACATGAAAATTATATAATATACAATCGTTAAGATGGCACCCCCATATAATTTACTTTATCATGTTTACACCATTAGAGCACTTCTTGCAATAATCACATCAATCACGAGCATTTTGTAAACACTTTCAATGACAATATTAAATGTATTAAAATTCCATGATGGGGGTGCACTAGTTAAATAGGCACCCCTAAATTGTATTTTATATAATTTTCTTGTCGATAGAGCACTTTTCAAAACAATAACAGCATTCTATTGCACATTCCTAGCATTTTCCATTAATATAGTAAATTATAAGAAAAGTCGTTTTTTTATAGTGGGGGTGTCACCTTAACGCACCTACATTAAGTTACATTATTAAAAAATCTTTCAAAACTCATTATACAATTAAAATTATATTATTATTATTGTTAATAAGGTCTCGTGGCCGTGCGCCTGGGTGTGTGTGTGTGTGTGTGTGCGTGTGTGTGCGTTCGTGCGTGTGTGTATGTGTGCGTGCGTGTGAATTCGCCTTACGCTGTAACTCAAATATTATCGTTCAGAAAATTTTGAAACCTTGTATTTCTACCTTACTCTTATATGAAAAGAAGCCACTTGATTTTGGTGTGAATCAGATAACCGGAAATAGCACTTTACTGGAATCTCAAAATAGTTTTTCTTCGAAAAATGCCTTTAAATGTTATTTTTTCGAGATTTGTTATTATAAAAATTAAAGTTTCTTAAATTTTCTACAGGTTTGCATTAATACTTTTTGTATTTATTTGATGGATAAATTTATAAAATTTTCTATAACTTTAATCCTGGATCCTACGCTTTAAACACAACTCCATGGTTACACAATTCAGATCTCAAATGTTTGTAACTGACAGATATATGGCACTGTCAGCAAACTAATCATTTCAAATAATTCAATAGAAAAAAGAAAATAGTAAATGGACCAATAATTATATGGAAATGAACTTAATACAGTTTCCAGCATAAGTAAATATATAAGAATATCGGTAAGGTAATAAAAATATATAATATATCATTACGGCATATTATCCATTGCTGGGTGAGCCAATCTGCTTTGTACGCAGATGTCGGTAATAATGATGACATATTTGTACCGTGCGGGCGTTTACCAAGCGTCACCTCACGCGAATCTGGGGAACCGGGTTCGATCCCGACCGACGCCATATATTTTAGAATTTTAAATAACACAAAATTGACCGCTGTGGTGCACTCTCCACGCCAGCAATGAATATAGGTAAGTATATAAATAAATAAAATAAATATATCATCATGGCATAATACCCATTGCTGTAACGGTAACGATGATGACATATTTGTAGTATTTACATAAATAAAAATTAAATTAAACGGGAGGTATTCTGTTGGCCACATCAGATTTTTTGTCTTTCGGGTTTGACGATAGGATGTAAAACAAATTATATCTTCTATATTAACATAAAATAACATTTATTTCATATTGTTAGCAGGAAAAAAATGTAAGAAAACAATAAATTAATTGATGACATCTCGAAAATACATAATGGAAAACAAATCCAAACAAATATTATAATCTCTAATCCCTGGATTGCCCAGACTCTCTCCTGCGAGCGCCAATAGCCTGGAAAAGATAAAAATTGATGAGTATATTCTCTTAGTGAGCGCTTAGGATCCACGTAAATACGCAAGGCTTCAGCCCAACTGTGGGATTATGATAGGATTAGGTAACACTCCCAGCCGCACTGTACTCTTCCTCAGACCGCAAGCGAGAGTACAATTAAACCGCAGAATAGCTCTTTCTCAACACCGCAGCGTGAGAGCAACCAGTCCCAGCCGCACTGTAGACTCTTCCTCAGTCCGCAAGCGAGGGAACAATTGAACCGCAGAACAGCTCTTTCTCAACACCGCAGGGTGAGAGCAACTAGACCCAGCCGCACTGTAGACTCTTCTTCATCTTGCAAGCGAGGTTACAGCTAAACCGCAGAATAGCTCTTTCTCAACACCGCAGCGTGAGAGCAACCAGTCCCAGTGGCACTGTAGACTCTTCCTCAGCCCGCAAGCGAGGGAACAGCTGAACCGCAGAACAGCTCTTTCTCAACACCGCAGCGTGAGAGCAACCAGTCCCAGCCGCACTGTAGACTCTTCCTCAGCCCGCAAGCGAGGGTACAGCTAAACCGCAGAATAGCTCTTTCTCAACACCTAGCACTCACCGTTACTCAAAAAGAAATAAGTGCATCCTCTATACGCTAATGTTACCGCTTCAGCCACTCTAGCACAACTGACCGATACCTAAATAAACAATTATTTAATATATACGATCATGTCATTCAATACAAAGCTAAAATTAAAAGATTAAAGAGGGAAGTAAATAAACATAATACTTGCTTAACTCAAAATGGCACTAACAAAAATAAAATACCTAGTTATTGCACTGAGTAAAATAATTTTGATTCTAAGATATTTCATTTTTACAGTATACTTAAATAGTAAATACAATTCACTTTAGTCATTATTAGATAAGATACTTAGACATTTTTCCGAATAAAAATAAACACAAAAATAGACCTTGTGAAGGCCTAAACTTTATTACAAAACTGGATATCAGTCTATAGTAGTTTGGAAATAATTACTTCTTCTGGGTGTGACGATATGGGCCAATACCCGTTTGGAAAAATAATATGAATTATTAAATTGTAAAACAAATAAAAATGCAAAGAACAGACCAATTAACAAAAATAATAATTTTTGTTACCTAATAACTTTATATAATTTTCCTGGTCGGAAGGCTATGTAGCAGTCAGTAGTCTAGAAATAGTATATTGTGTTATTAGGAGTAAAAGTGATACTTTGTGTGGCGAGCGTGGAAGTTTGAACAATTGCACGCGACGTACATAGACACTTATACTCCGAATGACACATTATATTTTCTCTTCAAACGTACATATTTTAAGAAAATATTTACTACTGACGTTACATTTTACGTAAATTACGTTTGCGATTTCAATTGCCATGTAGCTATGGATACTTATTTGTTCACTTTTTGCTAAAAACATTGAAGTGAAAATTTTCACGTTTTGACGTTTAAATAAAAACTGTGCAATTTTATATCCTCCTTGTGTGCAATTGTGTCGGAATTTGAAGTATTATAATGTACGCCCCCTGAAGTTGTTCAACTGGGTGGAAATCTAACAGTGTGGCTGAAAGATATGTCCAGGAATCACTGCAAAACAATATAAACTTTTCTTATCACTTTAATTCTAAGTATTCTTATGTTCATTACTGTCCATGTAATTGTAATCTGTAAGTCTGCTATTATTTAATATGCTATTTCCTCAAAAGTAAACTCTGTTTATATTTCAATTCATAGGTTATATAATTACATTTCACATTTATTGATGGTATTTAATACCTTTATTCTTAAGTTACCCAGTGTGGTATAGTGATATTTAGGGCGATATTACAGGTTTCTTTTATACAAGTTATTTTTTATTCGTTGATTCTGTATAGGCGTGAAATTAGCTACTTCTACTCCGGCGGCGTAGAAATTAAAATTCTACCTTGTGAATTAAGTCACAAAATATGCTACTTTTATGACGTTTGAAGAAAAAATAATTTATAATATTGCTACAAGTCAGAGGAAGTATTTGATGTGTTTTCAAATATTTTATAACCCGCATGATAACTTCTATCATATTTTCCATTTTATGAGAAAATATTTTATTTTCATTGTAATTTACCAGAAACCGGAAAAAATATTTGATCAAAATTTGTATCTGTATAAAAAACATGAAACAATCATTAATCATTATAATGCAACAAAATTTATCATCTGTTTGATATTCATTTTTATTAACAGACGATACTATTCCCCATTTTAGAAACACTATCATCTCTCACCGTGACAGATATAACCTTGAGGCGTCAACCGGACAATGTGAACCTACTTTATTGTTCAGAATAACCCAACAGATCAGTGTTGTCTGGTCCAAAATTTAAATTTCCCTAGATTTTTTTTGAAAAATTCCCTAGATTTTCCTAAAAAAATATTTTATAAATTCCTTAGAAAATCTTATTTGGTATGTAACTAAATTTTGATTTTTTGCATATATGATATTAGACATTTTTTAAATCGATTAATTATTTGTAGTTTATGAGAAATAAATTATTAATATTTTGTAGAGGGGATATCGTGACGTCATAGAGTACTGAGAGCAACAGATAGTGCCATAACGGTAGATATAAATTCCCGACACTCGCGTTATCGTATCCCCTCTCCAAAATATTCAATTGCAAATTATAGTAGTTAATTTATAATATATTTTATATTGAATATTGAAATTCCATTATGGTCACATCTTACTTTCTTTATACAAAATAACTCGGGGATTCCACGACGGGGAAGAACCTTATTTTGTGTGGTTGGGGTCTTAGTAGGATATTATCAAAAACTGCAATACCATGTCCATTTACTGGTTGGCTCGTCATTGCTAGGTAGCCTATATTTTTGTCGATTTGCGCATGTATTCGCAATGCTAGTCAATTGCATGTTATATTTTTTAAAATATACCTAAGCACAATGTTATGTGCTCAATATGATTACTAATTTCCCTAGATATCAATAAAAATTGTTAAAAAATCCCTTTTTCCCTAGATTTAGGGAATTTTCCCTCGACCTGGCAACACTGCAACAGATGTCTCAATTTTAGTGAAAATGGTCAATTCTGCACTAGACAGCGAGAATGAGGACTGAACTGCGATTGATTTCTTATCATCTTGTCAAGGTCAAACCTAAAACGCCAGTCTGATTTGGAAGTGTTTGGCAACTATGCATTCATTTATCCTCGTAGGTCCTGTATCGGACGCTAGAGATCTGTAGCTCGCGACTTTAAATTTTCGGTAGAAAAGTATAGATATAGGTTGCAGGTTATCGCTTTACATTGCCATTCTTATAGGGGTATTATAAATTCAATGATAATGATGAAATATTTGTACCGTGCGGGCATTTTCAAGGCGTTACCAATTAATATTGATCTTTATTGTATACTGTCAATGTATGTGTAAGAAATAGAATATTGTAAAGATTTCAATAAAATACAGCATTTGAAATAGTTCCATCTGTTCAAATACACAACAAAAGTATATCTATATCTACAGCTGTCGTCGATTACCTTTTCCGACTGGACTCACTGCGCTACAGTATTTATCCACTACCGTACTACCAGTTGGATATCAGCCATTGCTACATTTCTATAAGATATAAGTGACCAGCTACAGCATCCGAGTGTGATAAATACATGTAGCTGTATTTGTTTTAACGACAAATCACATATTGTCGGTCGTCGAGAATCGAACGTACAGAACATGGTTCGGGATTCGGGTGAAGTCACAGCGAGCTTTGAGTTTTTCATTAACCCACTTGATTACCAAGCCGACTGTTATCATTATACATGTCTTTAGATTGATATACATATGTATATTCATATTACTTAAATAAACTGTTATAGATAGTTTAAATATGCAAAAAAATGTTTTATAGTCAAGGAACTGCTAATAGTGCTAATGGTCATATGGAGCCGATGAAAAATTAAAAGAAGAACACTATCATTCATCCCGAGCAAAATTCGAATCGGGAATCTTTGGATTGCGAAGCAACTTCGTTGCCCCTATGTCATTCTGGGCGGCATTTTAATGTTATTAAAAAGATTAAAAATAATTTGATTCTTTATAGATTTACTTACATCTTTTTTAAATGTTTATGAAATTATGTTAAAATGTTTTTATGAAAAGCCATTTACATCAATTTTATAATTTTTAAATTTTATTAACTGTTGTTTCATATATTATTCATTTGGTCTATTGTACATTTAAAAGCTGAAACGGAGAATAAATTATATTATATTATTCATAATTCCATTATTAGGACAATGAACGAGTTGCACGAAAGTAGCATGTATGTACATGATATTGCTGCATACAACTTATATACCTACGAGGTTGACCTCAATAGATACTAATGGTTATAACAACAGTAATAGTATAGTGTAAATAACTATAAGTGTATTCAGTTCACTGGTTGGTATTACAAACAATTAGAACAGAATACTGTGTCATTGATAAATCTATATTTTATTATAAATATTTACAAATAACCACATTTAAATTATTAAATATTTATTTGAAGAAATAAGTCTACTGTAACGTTTATTTATTTGGGTGAAGTGTAAAAATCAGAGAAATATTAATAATTAAAATAAAAAATTATTAAACGATAATAGTTAATTTGGAGAAGTGAAATAATGGAGATTCAGTCCTTGGTTAAAATATTATTCATTTAAAACAATACCGACGTTTCGGTCTCAATTAGACCATCCTCAGGGTTCTGGAAAACATCAACGGGGTACAAATATCATGTTCTACAAATTTTAAGAAACTGGTCACTTACATGTTTAAAATGTTTTTAGATTTGTTGAAAAATAATGAAATGTACATAATTAAAAAGAAGAAGGTTGTAGATGTCGTCAAACTATAAATATATATATATATATATATATATATATATATATATATATATATATATATATATATAACACGTACATTCTTATCAGAGTTCATTATAAAACTGACGAAGGGTTGGTTTTTGTATTGGAAGGAGCAAGGTGCAATACGTATTTATTTTATTAATTTTTTGTAATATATAAGTTACATTTCACTCCTATATTGTTCAAAAAATATGTGGACGATTTAATCACATCAGTACCGAAAAATCAAGTCAATAATATACTGAACATTTTCAACAGCTACAACACGGACATACAATTCACTTTAGAAGTTGAAGAGAATTGTGAATTACCTTTCTTGGATGTTTTGCTCCTAACAAACGGGGATGAATCGATTCACACACAATGGTACAAAAAAATAACATCGACCACAAGAATTTTAAATTATACGTCCAACCATCCGCTTCATCAGTTAATAAATATAGCAACTAACCTAAAAAAAGAGCCCTCGAACTTACAACTCCATGCCTACATGAAGATATAAAAAACAAGTAACACAACAACTGCAAGAAAACAACTATCCCAAGACCCTCATCAACAGAATACTTAACAACAATCAGACTTATACCAACAACCCTGTATTAAACAATGAGAAACACTACACAATTCCTTACATACAACAGCTCTCACACACAATTAAAAAGACAATAACACAACAACTGCCAGTAAATATTACGTTCAAACAATACTGTAACGTTTTTATTTATATGGGTGAAGTGTAACAAATAACAGATATATTATTAATTAAAAGAATACGTTTACTAAACGGTAAATAAATATTAAATATATAATTAAAAGGTAATAAATTAAACTAACACTATGATAAACAAATATTAACACTAATTTAATCACTAAGATTATTTATTTAAACAATTAACACTACTCTTTATGTCACTAATTTATGTTCACTTGTCGACTGTTGTTTATATCACCAACTATTCACAACGTTTATTTATATCAGACTTCTTTACTCGTCACTACTATAATACAGAATGCCTTCGCTGGCTTTGGCGGCGGGTTATATACCTGGTGGAATTATTTCTAGACCCTTCTGGAGAACTTCTAGAGGTAAACAGCGTGAACAATAGATTACCTCACCGCGACCTTATCCTAACAAGTTCGAACGTGTGAGTGGCGGGCGCGACTCTGGCGCCTAGTAGCTCGGCGGCGGCGGTCGCGGGGGTTACGTTACACTGCCCCCCCCCCTTAAGACTGTTTCGTCCCGGAACAGTCCGTGATGACGAAATCTGCATGTACTACCCTTGGTGCATTTCTAATTCTTAAAGAAGTGACAGTCGATGGTTCGCTCAACTTCTTTTTCCTGACCGTTGGGGTTAAAGCTGCAGACGAGAATTTCAACGCCGGTGAAACGGAAGAGGATCTCTAACATGTTCCTTACAATCCTCCAATCCAAACCGTCTAGACCACAACCTAACTTGGGTACTGCTAGCTTCAATATGTCATTCTCCAGTAGATGATCCCTCAAATCGCACAGCGAGTTCCATAGGCTTTGATACGACGGTTTCTGGTACGAGCGTGGTTTTGTAACAAGGTAGAAGATGTACCGTTGATGGTCTGCATTGCTATCTCTCAGTCGTAGCGTTTTCCCAACAGATGGACGTTGGTTGGCCAGTTCTTGTAGTGGTCCATATTCGCCTTAAAGACTGAAGCTATGCCGCGGGACATCTTTAAGTCTTCTGATACACAGTGACCGAGGGAATAATCTGAGGACACGGTGAACAGGTCTCTATGTTCTTCTGTCGTCACGCCATACCGCGCCTTGTGACCAAAGGAATACTATTCCATGAAGTCTTCAAAAGTCGGTTCCTGAGCTATGATCCGACGAACTGTTGCTCCATTATGGTCTTCGTGGTTGTCTCGGGCAAAAGGGGCTAGGCGATTAAAGTGTACCACTCTCGGCTTCCCGGTAGGTCGTTTCTTAATTCTATTAACCACGTCGTTTATTCTTTTGACTACCTCATAGGGACCCTCCCAATTCTTTTGCAGCTTTGGTGATAACCCGCGGCGCCTTTGTGGGTTGTAAAGCCACACTAAATCCCCAGGTTGATATCCACTTTTTTGGGCTTTGATGTCATACCGGTCCTTCATTCGGTCACTGGCAGTTTGAATATTCGTACGGACTTGTTCATGAATGTCATCCATTCTTCTCCTTAAGCCCGTAACGCGATTTGACGACCGCCAAGAGTTCTTTTCTGGTCACACAGTAATTCCTTTCTGGTTTTGATAAGGTCTTACTAAAGTAGGCAATAACCTTCTCATGCCCGTCTTGTATCTGGGAAAGAACGCCGCCAATTCCAACGTTGCTGGCATCCGTATCTAGTATGAAGTTTCCTTCAGGCAAAGGATAACTTAAGACGGGTGCGCTTGTCAAAGCATGTTTTAGTTCTTTAAATGCAACTTTACAGTCCATTTCCCAGATAAATCTTCTTCCTTTTTCAGTAAGCCTTGTCAGTGGCTTGGCTATGTTGGCAAATCCAGGTACATATCGTCGATAATAGGTACACAAACCAAGAAAACTTTTAAGTTCGTGTTTGTCCCTAGGTGCTGGCCAGTCTCTCACAGCCTTTATCTTCTCCTGGTCAACTGCAATACCCTTACCGGAAACCACGTGTCCAAGGTACCACAATAATATCGTCGAGGTACACTAAACATGTTTTCCAAGATAGCCCAGCCAATACTGTTTCCATGAGTCGTTCAAACTTTGCAGGAGCATTGCAGAGCCCAAACGGCATTACGGTAAATTGCCAGAGTCCTGTACCAATGGTGAAGGCTGTCTTCTCCTTGTCTTTTGGATCCAAATCCACTTGCCAGTAGCCGCTCTTTAGATCCAAAGTGGAGAAAATTTTTGAGCCAGCCAAAGTGTCTAATGTGTCGTCTATTCGAGGTAGCGGGTAGCTATCCTTCTTCGTCACGTTGTTAAGTGGACAATAATCGACGCAAAATCGTGTAGAGCCATCCTTCTTCTTCACTAGCACCACTGGTGAAGCCCATGGACTGCTTGAAGGTTCAATCACACCTTCCATCTTCATGTCCTCGATTATTCTTTTTGCTTCCTCACGCTTCGCCAGTGGTAGTCTTCTTGCTGGCTGACGGATGGATCTTACGTCTCCGGTGTCTATTTTATGGTGAACTACATAAGTTCTCTCTTTGATTTTCTCATCAAATTGGAAAACATCTTTAAAATTTCCAATTAGTTTCTTTGCCTTCGTTCTATGGTCGGCGGTCAATTCTTCAAACGATGTTGTCAATTGATTGATTAACGTGTCCGGAACTTTCTGAGATGTGTTCCCTTTGGTCTTTACAGTTCGGATAATCGAGGATACTGCCGAGCATTCTCCTACAATTGTTCCTCTCTTCAGAACAACAGGATAAAAATTTACGTTCATTATTCGAACTGGTATTGCCCGGCTGGCTTTGACCAGTGATTCTTGGGCTCCAGCATAACGATACTTCCCTCACAGAAAGTACCATCTAAATGTGCTTCCAGGATAGTTTCACTTCGTTCTGGGAGGGTAACGTCCTCGGCCATTAGTACGCGCACAGCTTTGTCATCTCGTGGATTTAATACGAGTTCTTCTTCATTGACCATCATCACGCCCTTCTTCAGGTCAAGTTTAAAACCATGCTTTGTCATTGCGTCCATTCCGAGTATTAATTCATCTTCAACTTCAGCTACCAGCGCACGATGTTTAAAGGAGGTGTTTCCAATAGAGATGGTGACATCTACTTCTCCTAATGCGGTAGCTTGTTCTCCCGTTGCTGTGCGTAACCGCCACTTAGTTGGTTGAAGATGCGTCTTGCCAGTTATCTTTATGAAGTCGGGTCTAATTATAGTTTTTGTCGCACCCGTATCCAGTAGCATTTTCATTGGCCTTCCGTTAATAGAGCCATCCACATAGATGCTATTGGCTTTATGAAGAGATGCGACATAACTGATGGATTGTGGAGCTACTAGATTACGGGTCGACAGTTGCCCCTTCGCATCAACCCGATTTAGTTTTCCGACTCCTTTTCTTCCTTTGTCAATTCCGTCTTCTTTTGAATTTTTCTGCAAAGTCTTTGCGGATGACCCAGTTCACCGCAATTCCAACAACGGAGTTTCTTTCTTCCGGTAAACACTTCACTTGCAATTCGTCGCATTGTCTCTTCTAGATCTTCAGAGTTTTCCTTTCTCTCAGCATCGATATTTCGCACTCGTGATTGGTTTCGTGAACCTTGTTTGGCAGCTTCATGCTCTAATGCATATGAGAGTGCGTCAATTAGAGTTTTTGGACGGGCCAATCGCAATACTTGCTAAGTTTCGCTGTCCCGAAGCCCGTAATGAATGATTGAGTGGCCAGGCACTCCAAAACGCTGTCAGGAGCCGTAGGATGTGCGAGATGAACCAAACGAGCTACGTTAACTTCAAATTCTTGAAGGCTTTCTTTTGAACTCTGACACCGGTTCCTCAGTTGCGTCTGGTACACCTGCTCCAGATGCGCATTTCCATACCGCATATCCAATCGCTTGACTAGCTGGTCGTAGTCCTCTTGTTCTTCTTCTTTCAGCGTTTGCAGGATGTCGATAGCTTCTCCGCGCAACGAGACAGTCAACGCCGTAGCCTTCTCTTCGGGCGTCCAATTATTCGCTTTTGCGGCCGCTTCAAATTGTTTTAAATAATTTGGCCACGAAGATTTCCCATCAAATTCCGGAGTTTTTATGTGCATTTTTGAAGTAGTATCAGGTTTTACTACTTTTCTTCCTTCTATTAGACTTGGCTCAGCCACACCAGAATTCGGAATTGACGACTATGTAATTTTAGTGATTTTTTCTCGCAATTCTTCTATCTTCCTGTAATACTTTTCTTCTAAATTCTTCAGGTCTTCTTCGGTTTTTCTAGAATTCTCCTCCAATTTTTCTTCTAAACTTCTAGAATTTTCTTCTAATTTTTGTTCTAATACTCTAGAGTTTTCATCTAATTTTTGTTCTAATGTTCCTGTCAATTCTTCTTTTAATGTTCTACAATTTTCTTCTGCTTTTCTAGAATTTTCTTCCAATTTATGTTCTAATGTTCCTGTCAATTCTTCTTTTAATTTTCTAGAAATTTCTTCGGCTTTTCTAGAACTTTCTATCATCTCCTGTTTTAATTCTTCTTTTAATGTTCTAGAATTATCTTCTAATTTATTTTCTAATATTCTAGAATTTTCTTCTGCCTTCGTAGAACTGTCTATTAATTTTGCTATCTGTTTATCAATGTCGGATAGGTCAAATAAGTAATCGTCAGCATTTTCACCAGCAGCGATTAATGCTTGCCGCAGACGAGATTGTAGAACGCTTTTCAGTCCTGTCGTATCTAATTCTCGTTCTTCCAGTTCCCTCTTGAGATCACTTACTTTTAATTCACTTAATTTTATTTGTTTAGTCGCCATTTTATTTATTTTTATTTATTTACACTTCACAGTTTAACAACCCCACACCTGACACCAATTGTAACGTTTTTATTTATATGGGTGAAGTGTAACAAATAACAGATATATTATTAATTAAAAGAATACGTTTATTAAACGGTAAATAAATATTAAAAATATAATTAAAAGATAATAAATTAAACTAACACTATGATAAACAAATATTAACACTAATTTAATCACTAAGATTATTTATTTAAACAATTAACACTACTCTTTATGTCACTAATTTATGTTCACTTGTCGACTGTTGTTTGTATCACCAACTATTCACAACGTTTATTTATATCAGACATCTTTACTCGTCACTACTATAATACAGAATGCCTTCGCTGGCTTTGGCGGCGGGTTATATACCTGGCGGAATTATTTCTAGACTCTTCTGGAGAACTTCTAGAGGTAAACAGCGTGAACAATAGATTACCTGACCGCGACCTTATCCTAACAAGTTCGAACGTGTGAGTGGCGGGCGCGACTCTGTGGCGCCTAGTAGCGCGGCGGCGGCGGTTGCGGGGGTTATGTTACAATACAAAACAGTAGGAGATTTATACAGTAATAGCAAACATCCTATCGAAACGATGAATAGATCAAATGTTGTTTACAAAATTCCATGTTTGGACTGTGATAAATTATACATTGGACATACCCGAAAATATTTAAAGACCAAATTATCGGAACATGAAAGAAATTCAAACAAGAATACAAATATTACCAAATGTACATTAGTCAACCATGCACAGACCGAAAAACATAAATTCAATTTTAAAGACAAAAATATGAGTATGAAAATAATTTAAATAAAAGACTTACACTAGAGACGTTAGAAATACACAAACATAAAAACTCGATTAACTTGCAGACAGACATACAAAATCTAAGTATCATTTACAATGGCATATTGGTGTAATACAACAAAAAAATAATAAAATAAATACGTGTTGCACCTGGCTCCTACCAATACAAGAACCAACCCTTCGTCAGTTTTATAATGAACTATAATAAGAATGTACGTGTTATATATAAATATATATATATATATATATATATATATATATATATATATATATATATATATATATATATATATATATATAGTTTGACGACATCTACAACCTTCTTCTTTTTAATTATGTACATTTCATTATTTTTCAACTAATCTAAAAACATTTTAAACATGTAAGTGACCAGTTTCTTAAAATATGTAGAACATGATATTTGTACCCCGCTGATGTTTTCCAGAACCCTGAGGATGGTCTAATTGAGACCGAAACGTCGGTATTGTTTTAAATAAATAATATTTTAACCAAGAACTGAATCTCCATTATTTCACCTCTCCAAATCATCATTAACAGTCGATTAAAACTTATTGCAACAGATAATAGTTAAGATAAAGATAATAAAAGTAATTACCACTATGTCTAAATAATTATAAACACTAATTTAAGACTAAGAATATTATTAAATACTTAAACACTAAGATTATTTATTTAAACAATATTTATTTCACTGTATTTATTTATATAACTACATTTATTTATGTTCAGCACTCGTAGACTATTTATTTATATCACCAACTCCATTTCACGGTGCTTTTATATAACGGAATATGTCGGCTGTCCTCCCTGACGGTATTTATACAGCCCGCAGTCTCTTCTATAGACTGTTCCATTAAATACAAAGAAATCAGGTGACCCTAAGTAATTAGACAGCTCTATAAAGCTGGCTCAGCATTTTCATCTCACAACAATAAACATAGTACTAATATTTAAAGCTCATTCATTGCTAATTTATTACTCATGTTTAAAATTTATTGCTTTTGCCGCTTCGGAGAAAATTGATGTGAGCTAGCTTAAAGACAAGCTAGCTCACAACCAAAAATTAAAAAAAAAACATGTCACAAGACAGAATACGATCTGTTATAATTTATTGCTCTATTTAAAAATTTATTGCTTGCAAATAATCAAGGTTTTCGTTAAACAAACTGCATACCACACGTTTTAGCCTACTAAATGAATATCTGACTTTCTACGGACATTATATTATTAAATTATACTTTCTCGCAGGTCACAAATTAGTTATCAACAATATACACTTGTGTGAGCTGAAGCAATAAATTATTTTAGCCGCCAATTTAGCATATACTCTACTTTTTTAGGAATATCTCGCAACAAAAACTATCTGTCGTTATAGGGCACTTCAAAAACTGTTTTTCTACGGAAATTATACTTTCTCGCAGGTCACAAATTTGTTATCGACAATATACACTTGTGTGAGCTGAAGCAATAAATTATTTTAGCCGCTAATTTAGCATATACTCTACGTTTTTAGGAATATCTCGCAACAAAAACTATCTGTCGTTATAGGGCACTTCAAAAACTGCTTTTCTACGGTAATTATATTTTCTCACAGGTCACAAATTAGTTATCAACAATATACACGTGTGTGAGCTGAAACAATAAATTATTTTAGCCGCGAATTTAGCTTAAACTCGACTTTTTTAGGAATATCTCGCAACAAAAACTATCTGTCGCTATAGGGCACTTCAAAAACTGTTTTTCTACGGAATTTATACTTTCTCGCAGGTCACAAATTAGTTATCAACAATATACACGTATGTGAGCTGGAACAATAAATTATTTTAGCCGCCAATTTAGCTTAAACTCGACTTTTTTAGGAATATCTCGCAACAAAAACTATCTGTCGCTATAGGGCACTTCAAAAACTGCTTTTCTACGGTAATTATAGTTTCGCGCAGGTCACAATTTAGTTATCAACAAAATACACGTGTGTGAGCTGAAGCAATAAATTATTTTAGCCGCCAATTTAGCTTAAACTCGACTTTTTTAGGAATATCTCGCAACAAAAACTATCTGTTGCTATAGGGCACTTCAAAAACTGCTTTTCTACAGTAATTATATTTTCTCGCAGGTCACAAATTAGATATTAACAATATACACGTGTGTGAGCTGGAGCAATAAATTCTTTTTAGCCGCGCCTTTAGCATAAACACTAATTTTTTATATCTCACAACAATAAACATAGTTTTAATATTTAAAGCTCATTTATTGCTAATTTATTACTCATGTTTAAAATTATTGCTCTTGCCGATTCAGAGAAAATTGATGTGAACTAGCTTAAAGACAAGCTAGCTCAGAACCAAAAATTTAAAAAAAAACTGTTACAAGACAGAATACGATCTGTTATAATTTATTACTCTATTTAAAAAATTATTGCTTACAAATAATCAAGATTTTCGGTAAACAAACTACATACCACACGTTTTAGCCTACTAAATGTATATCTGACTTCAAAAACTGCTTTTCTACGGAAATTATATTTTATCGCAGGTCATTATTACTTTTCAATAATATTTACGCGTGTGATCTGCAGCAATAAATTATTTAAGGGGCGCATTTAGCTAAAACTCCAATATTACAGGATTATCTCGCAACAAAAACTATCTGTCGCGATAGGGCACTTCAAAAACTGTTTTTCTACGGAAATTATACTTTCTCGCAGGTCACAAATTAGTTATCTATAATTAACTAACTATAATTACCGTAGAAAAGCAGTTTTTGAAGTGCCCTATAGCGACAGAAAGTTTTTGTTGCGAGATATTCCTAAAAAAGTAGAGTTTAAGCTAAATTGGCGGCTAAAATAATCTATTGCTCCAGCTCACACACGTGTATATTGTTGATAACTAATTTGTGACCTGCGAGAAAGTATAATTTCCGTACAAAAACATTTTTGAATTGCCCTATAGCGACAGATAGTTTTTGTTGCGAGATATTCCTAAAAAAGTAGAGTATAAGCTAAAGGTGCAGCTAAAATCATTTATTGCTTCACCTCACACAAGTGTATATTGTCGATAACAAATTTGTGACCTGCGACAAAGTATAATTTCCGTAGAACAACAGTTTTTGAAGTGCCCTATAGCGACAGATAGTTTTTGTTGCGAGATAATCCTGTAAAATTGGAGTTTTAGCTAAATGCGTCCCTTAAATAATTTATTGCTGCAGCTCACACGCATAAATATTATTGAAAACTAATAATGATCTGCGATAAAGTATAATTTCCGTAGAAAAGCATTTTTTGAAGTCAGATATTCATTTAGTAGGCTAAAACGTGTGGTATGCAATTTGTTTAACGAAAACTTTGATTATTTGCAAGCAATAAATTTTTAAATAGAGCAATAAATTATAACAGATTGTATTCTGTCTTGTGACATGTTTTTTTTTTTTAAATTTTGGTTGTGAGCTAGCTTGTCTTTAAGCTAGCTCACATCAATTTTTTCCGAATCGGCAAAAGCAATAAATTTTAAACATGAGTAATAAATTAGCAATAAATGAGCTTTAAATATTAGTACTATGTTTATTGTTGTGAGATGAAAATGCTGAGCCAGCTTTATAGAGCTTAATTAGACAGGTGTAGACGGATGTACTACGCGAAGATTTCGTCATCGCCCAGCGCGGCGCCGTTCTGGAAATATTCTACCAGTGACGGCGGTCGCATTCGGGCGTGTCGGGTGTGCACGCTCTGCAATATAGAATAATCTAAATCAGGGAGATGGACCTTTTTGTTTTTAGGTTCGAGTTTGGTTTCGGGTTCAAATAAAACAAAAGTTGGGGTTATCGCTCCGGTTTTCAAAACTCAAAAATTTGTTCCGGTTAACCGTTTAAAATAACGGTTAATATTGTTTCGGGGTAAAAAAATTCTATAGAAAAATAATTAAATAATGTATTGTTATTAGGCCGAGAAAGACCAACCTTTGACAATACTGCAAGATTATATTGAATTGATTTGTCAATCTAAGTATTGATACCCAAATAATTGTTATTTCGAAATAATAAAATGTCTTTTAATATTCTTGCCTTTATTCGATTTTTACGAAGAAATAAAATTTAGTAATAAAAAAATATTTGTTCAACACTCAATTATGTCAGTACAGACAATGCAATATGCCCTAAGGTATGCAATTCAGGTGCAATATTACATTTGTTATTTTCCCAATGCTCGTATGTTAAATGTTTCTATAATAATATTTTCATCTTGCAAAGAATAGAACAGTTGGGTAGTAGCAAATGTTTACTATAATGTGAACCCTTATGTATTTCGGGTAACCCGTTAAGAAAGATTCGGGTTCAGCTCTTTTAAAATTGAAAATTAAGATTCGGATTCGGGTTCAGGTATTATTTTTTTTTGTTAATTTGGGTTTTGGAGTTCGGGTTCAGACCCGGTCCAACTCCTTGACCTAAATTCAGAATTTGTGTTTATAGTTTCAGATTTTCATAGACTGCTTTGGTTACGTAAAGTTATGACAAGTTGCACCAGTATACATACTGTAACGTTTATTTATATGGGTGAAGTGTAAAAATTAAAGAAATATTATTAATTAAAATAATTCCTACGTCTATTAAACGATAAATAATTGGGATAAATATTAAAAATATAACAAAAATAACTAACACTATGATTAAATAGTTATAAACACTAATTTAAGACTAAGAATATTGTTAAATGCTTAAACACTAAGATTATTTATTTAAACAATATTTATATCACTATATTTATTTATACTCGTATAACTACATTTATTTATGTTCACAACTCGTAGATTGTTTATTTATATCACCCACTGTTCATTGCTCGTTGCTTTTATATAATATATATATACTATTTTCGCTGGCTTTAGCGACGGGTTTATATAGCGCAATGTCCTTCTCGAACTTTCTGACGCCACAATGACATTGAATACAAAGGATTTAGGTCACCGGTGTAATTAAAACATCTAGCCGTATGGGTCTTTCCGCCGGGGATTACGTCATCGCTCGGGAATATTCTAACAGTAGCGGCGCTCGTATACTCTTAAGTCAGGGACGTACGTTACAATACATACAAGCCCCGCCACGTCCAATTTAATTCTATTAATCAGCAAGATTTGCAGAGAAAATAAAATAAAATCATTCAGTTTTCATCTTTTTTTACCTGAAGACTGAGGAACAAATCCCTTCTTACGGTTTATTCTATATGTTACAGTATATTAGATTAATCCGGTGATTATACATAATTACACTCGCCCCGAGTTTTCTAAGAATGAGTTTTGTGCATTAGGTGAGGTTATTGTTGATATTTTTTTAACAGTATGTACTGTAGATTAATCATAATAGCCGATGATTGAGAATGAGTTATTAGTAGATTTGGATTCTATGTGACTTTTTAAATTGTACCTAATTTAAAAGTATCCTATAAATTTTATGTAAAATCACTTAGGAGGTATTGCCAGATAACTCACGATTTATGGCGTAAAATACAAGAACATGATAATTTTACTAGAAATATAGGATATTTTGCAGGAAAACGTAAGTATAGGGCACGAGCAGTCACGTGACTTTCTGACCTTGGCAAGCAGATATGGGGGCCCGTATCAGAATGACAGCTATTAATTATGCACATAACTGACAAATGTCATAATTATTCATTTAAAAAATCCTTTTTTGGTATTTTATGATTCGTTTTCTCGGCAACTGAATTCCACGCTCTTGATAACAAATAAACCACATGAAATACGAAAATCATGAAATTCTGAATGAAAAATTATGACATTTGTCAGTTATGGACGTAATTAATAGCTGTCATTTTGACACGGGTCCCCATATCTGCTTGCCAAAGTCAACAAAGTCACGTCACTGCACGTGCCGTATATATAAATTTTCTTGCAAAAGATCCTATATTTCCAGTAAAATTATTTCATAAACAAACTATGCAAATTGCAATTGACACTGACATCTTCTTCTTCTTTAGTTTTTGTTTTGCGTGTCGTCCTCATTCAGTTCCTTTTCTCTCAAGTCTTCCGCATCTTATATTTGGTCTTCCTATGTTTCTTCCACCTTCTATTACTAAGCTATTCATTCTTCTTCCAATATATTCATCTCTACTCATGACATGTTGAAACCAATGTAATCGTCTCTCTTATATCTTTCTAGAAACTTCTATCACTTTAGTTATTTCCCTTATTCATTCATTCATTTATTTTTTATTGATACTGACATCTGTCAATTATAATTACCTGAATACATTAGCAGTTTCCATGGTTAAGTTAGCATAGCTGGCTGATTTATGAAATTTATTATCTTTATAATTCTTTAACTATATATCTGTTGAATATGAAATATAAAATGCAATCAAATCGTATAGAGAATAATATATTCTTTAAGTTATAATAATATTTAACTGAGTTTTTCAAGAAAAACTGTTAAACTTCCAATGAGGATACTTCCGGTTGACCAATTATAACTAAAATCTAATCATGTCTGCATATAGTTGTAAGGAAGAGGAATACGCAAGAATTGTAATTTTTGGAATTCTATTATTGGAGATATCGCGGCCGAAACCGCGGTCACACACGAACACGCACACACGCACACACGTCCACACTCACATACAGACATCATCGTAAAAATAGTAAAATTATATTGTAAAGATCCTAAAACGTGCTTATTCAATGAAAACTCACCATCGAATTTTTTGACCAAACAGTACCTTTCTTACCTAGAGGTGACGAAAAATATGTCATCACAGCATATTACCCATTGCTGGGTGTGCTAAGCTGCTTTGTACAAAGATTTTGGTTTGTTAGTAAAAATCAAATTTATCAATTAATATTATTCACAATTCCGCAATACATAAATACATCGTTTTCTCCGTGAAGTATTAGAAAATGATTGGTAATAAACTATTTAATATACATAGCATGTTACAAGATAGATAAATAAATATGTGAAATTTAAACACAATAAATTACAATTGATTTGAAGCATGAATTGCCCGTGCTCAAAATTATAAAAGAACTAGAATTTTCTATTAACCATAACTGTGTTTGTTATTATTTTGTCGCCAGTCGCAATGATCATATTTACAACTCAGGTAAAATTATATGTTGTATTTTTAATAATATAAAAACCAATTTCCTTCTATTTTTTAGCAGCTCCAACTGGATTTAGTGCGATACAAAATAACATGCAAGTCTGTTATCACACTATTTTTTACAAAAAATGAAGATTGTGTCGATTGTAGAAAAATGTGACAATTTGATAAATATTTGCAAGTTTACATGTAGTTTTGAAACCATTTTCAAAACGTTTTTAGTTTTGAAAACGCCATGTATACAATGTCAAAACGGTTTTGAGTTATCTTAAACCTTAACTAAAATTCGCGAATTCAATTTGAAAACTGATTTCAAAACTGCTCATGTAAATACGTAAAATTCAGTTTCGATATTGTGCATGCGTACTTAGTACATAGCATAACGTTTCTGTCATTGTTTTCCGAAAACTACTAACCTACAAATAAACTGACAGTTGTGTAGTTTTTCGGGCCAGCACAATACCTCTCGCCATTTTCGATTTATGTTACATAGGGCGCGAGCAGTCATGTGACTTCGTTGGCCTTGGCAAGCAGATATGGAAGCCCGTGTCAGAATGACAGCTAGTAATAATGTACATAAGTGTCAAGTACCATAATTTTTCATTCAAAACATCATGATTTTTCAAATCTATGTGGATTATTTTCCTCGACAAGTATATTCCATACTATTGATGACAAATAAACAACATATCAGAATATTTTGAAATTTTGAATGAAAAATTATTACATTGTGACATCTATGTAAATAACTTCTAGCCGCCATTCTGACACGGATCCCCACATTTGCTTGCCAAGGCCAACAATGTCACATGACTCCTGGGGCCCTATACGTAACGAATTTAACATTTTTTGTACACACAAATAATTGAAATTGTATCTCTTCTTTCGTTCTATGAGGAATTTTGTCATACTCTTCTAATATGTTCAAAATTCTTCAAATTCGGACGGTATTAGCAATATTTCTTAAGAATATATGTAATATTAATATATCTATAATTTCAAATACATATTTAATTAATACAATAACATATATTAAATGTACTCGTACTTCCGAGAAAAATCTTTTATTAAATTTTACAACTAAGAGTTACTTACTAAAATAGGTTAGTATAATACTGTTGATACTGGTTCTCATAAGCTCACTACTAGCTTATTTTAACTAGTAGTAAAGCTATAACATATCTCCCTCCTTAGAGAGAAGAAAATTAATGACAGGTAATGAAAGGGATTTCGTTACTTGTCATTTTACAAAGAAACGATATAAGTTAAAGTGGAGGAGGAATGCGTGTTATCAAAAATTCATTTGTTTTAAATATGCAGGTTTTAGTCTGTCTATAGATATGGTTTCTAATTTATCTTTTATTAAAATTTTGAAAAATTTTTCGTGCCGCTTAATTACTTTGTAGGGCCCATCGAAAGGTTGTTGCAAGGTTGGGCCTATTGCATTATGTTTTATGAAGACGTGGGATGTGCGAAATAGATCTGGGTTTATGAAATATGGTTTGCTTTTTAAGATTGGGGCTGCGTGCTTTAATTTGCTGATTGCTTGTTTTAATTGTTGAAGATAGTAGGGTATGTTAGGGTCTGTAATCATTGGTGATTGTGTGAAGAATTCACCTGGAATGTGTAATTTGGTGCCATAGACTAGTTCTGCTGGGCTGCATTTAATAGGTTCTTTACAAGTCGTGCGAAGACTTAGTAAGATGATTGGTAAATTAGTTATCCAATTTATTGGATTATTATATGCTTTTAGTGAAATTTTTAGCTGCCTATGGAATCTCTCGATCATGCCATTTGATTGTGGGTGGTATGCTGTGGTTTTTATGTGGTGTGCGCCTAATAATTTGAGTAATTTTTTAAATAGTGCTGATTCGAATTGCTTTCCTCTGTCTGTCGTAATAACAGAAGGAACTCCAAATCTAGATATCCAACCGTTTACTAATGCTTCAGCTATTGTTTGTGTGTTGCAATCTTTGATTGGAATTGCTTCTGGCCATCGTGTTACCCGGTCTATGCACGTGAGTACGTGAGAAAATCCTTGTGAATTAGGTAAATGAACTAGGTCGATATGAATGTTGTCGAAACGGCTGTTTGGTTCAGAAAATGGTTTGAGTGGAGCGTGAGTGTTCTTCGTTATTTTGGCACGTTGGCAGTGTACGCATTGTTTTGTCCAGGATTGTATGTCTTTGTTCATTTTATACCAAACAAATTTAGAGTTTATTAATTTTATTGTTGTTTTAATTCCTGGATGGGATAGTGAGTGGAAATGGTTGAAAATGTCCATTCGAAATTCTTTTGGTATGTATGGTCGATATTTACCGGTAGATATGTCGCAAATTAAAGTATGGTTGGAATTTGGAAGTTTTACGTCTTTAAATTGTAAATTGTTTGTTTTATTTGTCTGTAGTGTCTGTAATTCTTTATCGGTTTCTTGGGCTGTTGCGACTTTGGTGTAATCGATGTTTTTGTCTGTATGGATTGAATTTATTTGGATTCTGGATAATGCGTCGGCTACTGCGTTGTCTTTACCTGACACGTGTCTGATGTCGTTTGTTAACTGTAAAATAAAGTCTATGTGTCTAATTTCTCTGGAAGTGTAGTTATGGGAAATTTTGTGAGCCATGAAGGTCAAAGGTTTATGATCCGTCAGAATGAAGGAGTTTCTTCCTTCTACGAAATATCTAAACTTTTTCACTGCCAGATACATAGCTAGTAGTTCACGGCCGAATGTGCTATATTGTTTCTGTGTAGGGGTGAAAGTGGCGGAAAAGAAAGCTATTGGTTTCCAGTCTTCCCGTATTTGCTGTTGTAAAACTGCGCCTACTCCTGTGTCTGAAGCATCTACCATGATCGATATTGGGGCGTTGTGTGCGGGAAATGTGAGTGTTACTAAATTTGTTAATTGTTTTTTTATGTCAACGAAAGCTTTGTTTGCTTCTGGAGACCAAATTATTTCTTTTGAGCTGTTTGGTTTATTTGTTATGAGACAATTAATGGGTTTTAATATTGTCGCACAATTAGGGATAAAGCGATGATAAAAGTTTATGAGGCCGAGGAATTCTCTTAATTTTTGTTGAGTTGAAGGTAAGGGAAATTTATTTATTGTGTCGATTTTAGATTTTACTGGTTGAATACCATTTTCTGAAATATTGTGTCCTAAGAATTCTATTTCTTGGACTCCAAATTGACATTTGTTTTGATTGATTAATATGCCGTGTTTATCAAGTCTTTGGAAAACTAATTCTAAATGTTTCAAATGTTGTTCAAGGGAACTACTAGCAATAAGAAGGTCGTCAATGTATGCGAAGCAAAAATCTAAACCTCTGACGACATTGTCAATGAACCGCTGAAAAGTTTGAGCGCTATTTCTCAATCCAAATGGCATGACTAAGTATTCGAATAGACCGAAAGGTGTGGTTATAGCTGTTTTGGAAATGGACTCTTCGTCCATCGGTATTTGATGATACGCTTTTACAAGATCTAATTTTGAAAATATTTTTGAATTATATAAATTTGTCGAAAAATCTTGAATATGGGGAATCGGATAACGATCAGGAATAGTGATGGCATTGAGAGCTCTATAGTCCCCGCAAGGTCGCCATTCGCCAATCTCCTTTTTCTTGACCATATGTAATGGGGAAGCCCAGTTACTGGAAGATGGGCGAATGGTTCCCATTTTCAACATTTTATCGAATTCATTTTTAGCAATGGATAATTTGTCCGGAGCTAAACGGCGTGGCCGTACGAAAACAGGTGAATTGTTAGTGATGACACAATGTCTGACATTGTTTCTAATTTGACGTTTAGAATTAAAAGGTGAAGATAGAGAAGGAAATTTTGATAAGAGTTGGGTGAAGCATGTGGAATGTTGAGTAGTAATATGAGATATTCGATTTGAATTGTTTTGGATGTTTTGGCTTGTCTGCAATAGTCGTTTTGAGGATAAGTCGATCAGCAAGTTAAAGTGCGTAAGAAAATCCGCGCCGATAATTGAATGTTTGACATTCGCGATAATGAACTTCCATGTAAACTGCATTGTTAATCCGAGATCTATTTTTAATGTTTTAGTACCGAAAGTTTTGATGGTTGAGTTATTGACAGCTTGTAGTGTAAGAAGATTTTGCTGTCGTTTCTCACACAATGAGTTTTTGATAACACTCACCTCAGCTCCGGAGTCTATTAGGAAGCGGTGGCCAGAGAGTTTATCTGTCAGATAAAGGAGTTTTGTTGTCATTGGATGGGTGTTAGTGCTAGAAATAGATGGTAAGATGAGTTTATTGGTTATATTCTTGATCTGGTGTAACAAAACCTCTGGTTTGTTTAAGGAAGAACTTTGTTGACATGGTGCCACACATTTTCTTGCCTTATTGCCGAAGTTGAGGTGATACCAGCATAAATTCGCGCTTGGTGGAACTGTGGGGAAAGGTAGAGTCTTCTTTCTTGATTGATCTAATACCAACTTCTTTAATTCAGAGACTTCTTGTTTCAGTTCTTCAATTTGCTGTGTGTCTTTGTTCACGGAAGATAGTACTGGCTGTGTAATGTTCAACATCCTATCTGCGATTTCAGCTTTATCTGTTAAAGAGATATTATTATTTGAAGCAAGGATGAGCTGGATATTTTGAGGGAGTTTTTGTAAGAACAGTTCTTCGAGGATTGAGTCGTCCAGACGCAGTGTTCCGATTAGCTGCTGAAGTTGACGTAAAAGTTGTGATGGCTTTTTATCACCTAAGTCGGTAATATTGAATAATTGTTGAATTCTTTCATGCTTTGACAGTGAAGTTCGATGAATTAATGTTTCCTTTAACTTGGTGTATGGAAGTTCGGTCGGGGGGTTTTCGATAAGGTCTCTGACTTCTGCTGCATACTGAGGATTGAGTAATGCGATTAATTTGTAGAATTTCGTTGTTTCAGATGTTATACGATGTGACATAAATGTTGCTTCTACTTGGGAGAACCATAGTGTCGGGTCTGCAGGCCAGAATTCGGGAATCTTGAAGGAATTGGTTAATGAAGAGATTTCAGGAAGTGGAAGTTCAGCAGGTTGTGTGTTTGGAATAGGAGCAGGTACGCCGTCCATTTTCTGGGGTCACCAATTATGTAGAGTATAGGAAATATGTATATGATATTTGATATACTCTGTATAACCTAAACTTTAAACTTGTATAATATAAAATAATAAAAATAACGACGAACTGGAATTTTGGAATGGAGAAAACTAAAAACACTTTATTTATTTATTGATTTATTTTCTACAACATTCAACTGGTTTTTTCGGTAGCTTGATCGAACATATATAAATACATGGCTGCTAGATGCAGCTATAACATATATAAATACATGGCTGCTAGATGCAGCTATAACATATATGTGGCAACGCTGTACTATTAATGAAAACCTTGAACGAGAGGAAGAATAGATGTATATGTACAGAAATAAACATGTTAGCATGAAATGAAAGATCTGTTAATATAGGTTAGAGTGCTACGAGAGTAGACATAACCTGTAAAATAACCACAGATTTGACTGTTGTGAGAGCGATGAAATAGTGTAGTGTTGTACTTATTAAATATGAAAAATAAGATTATTTTTGAAAAATCTGATGTCGCCAGCACAATACCTTCCGTCAATCCTGTGTATTATATACAAATTCCATACATAAATTTTCTTGCAAAAGATTCTAAATTTCCAGTAATATTGTTTCATCCAAAAGGCACTTGACACTGATATCTTCTTCTTTAGCTTTTCCCGTTCGTTAGGGGTCGCTATTTTTTATTTTCTTCTTCCATTCAGTTCTGTTTTGCGAGTCATCCTGACGTCAAAATTTTTCATTCAAAATTTCATTTTTTAGTATTTTATGATTTCTTTTCTCGGCAACTGAATTCCACACCTCTGATAATAAATAAACCACATGAAATAAGAAAATCATGAAATTTTGAATGAAAAATTATGACATTTGTCAGTTATGGACGTAATTAATAGCTTTTCTTTCTTGTCATCTTATATTTGGTCTTCCTATGTTTCTTCCACCTTCTGTTATAAGCTATTCTTTCTTCCAATATACTCATCTCTCCACATGACATGTTCAAACCAATGTAATCGTCTATCTTATATCTTTCTAGAAACGCCCCACACTAGAGTTATTTCCCTTATTCTTTCATACATTTACTTTTTATTGATACTGACATCTGTCAATTTGAATTACCTGAATATATTAGCAGTTTCCATTGTTAAGTTAGCATAGCTGGCTGCTTTATGGCTGATTTATTAAATTTATTATCTTTGTAAGTCTTTAATTCTATATCCGTTGAATATGAAATATAAAATGCAATCAAATCGTATAGAGAATAATATATTCTTTAAGTTATAATAAAATTTAACAGAGTTTTTCAAGAAAAACTATTAAAATTTTCAAATGAGGACACTTCCGGTTGACCAATTATAACCAAAATCTAATCAAGTCTGCATATGGTTGTAAGGAAGAGGAATACGCAAGAATTGTAATTTTTGGAATTCTAGTATTGGAGATATCGTGCACGAAACCGCGGTCACATACACACACACACACATACACACACACACACGCACACACGAACACACATACAGACATCATCGTAAAAATAGTAAAATCGTATTGTAAAGGCCCTAAAACGCGCTTATTCAATGAAAATTCACCACCGATTTTTTTGACCAAATACAATACCTTCCTTACCCTAGAGGTGACGGAAGGTAAAAATGACAAATAAACGGGAGCGTGGGGAAAATTGAACATAAGACGAAAAAATATTTTTATTAAATTTAATTGGAGAAAATTTAGAAATAATAGTGAATAAAAGCCAAAATGGTACGATTTTAAAAGAACCTAAATTTGTTTGGATATCATTC
Organism: Harpalus rufipes; assembly: GCA_951394225.1. NCBI lineage: Eukaryota > Metazoa > Arthropoda > Insecta > Coleoptera > Carabidae > Harpalus > Harpalus rufipes. The sequence goes on along the minus strand of OX596277.1, from coordinate 28,586,079 downwards.
ACCACCAAAATACAATACAAAAGAAAAGAACCTTTAAAAGTTTTTTAATTGTTTCAAACAAATGCTTGATTACAATAATGAGAATGTGATTCCAACAAAGAAAATGACCAATCACACAAAAAAAATTATTATAGTAATTGTTCTTGTATTCATTTATTCTAATTACAGCAGAAAATTTTGATTACAATAAAGAAAATTTGATGTTAATAATAAATATCAGTAATTACGCAAAAATTAACTGATTATAATTATTTTTGGATTTAGATTACAGGTGGCAAAATCGTTAATTCGCCACTGAAAATGGCAAGTAGAAAAAGAGGGTATTGCTCAAAAGTAGAGCGAATTAAGCAGCAGTGGCTATGTAGAGTAATACAAACTTGTAGTTCTGCATATATAATACCACCGTTTCTAGATATTGGTTTAATATAATTTCTAATTAAATGAATTAGTTTTCTTAGTCTTTTAATCTGTGTATTTCATACTACATCCATCTTTACATCTTTTTAAATAATTTTTAATTATCACGTCAGTCTTCTTATTGACAGGTAATAGTACTTAAAATTGTTTTTTGTTGCTACTAATTATCATTATTAAATTTCTTTTTTATTACTAGGACTACTAAGTTATACTTGTACTAATTTTACTTTATGAGCGCAAATTATTTAATAGTGAGTAGTTCCAATCATTAGTAGTGCTACTAATATTTAGTAAAAGGTTATGAGCTTGGCTCTATATCTCTAAATCGATAGGAAATATAATAAAAAATTAAATTTCTCAGATTGAGAATTTAATTATCTCTATTATTTGTAGTAACATAAGTTTTAGCAAATTATGATTTCTCTCCTTTCATATTATATTTGGTCTTCCTATGTTTCTTCCACCTTCTGTTATAAGCTATTCATTCTTCCAATATACTCATCTCTCTTCATGACATGTTCAAACCAATGTAATCGTCTCTCTTATATCTTTCTAGAAACGCCCAACATTACAGTTATTTCCCTTATTCTTTCATCATTTACTTTTTATTGATATTGACATCTGTCAATTTGAATTACCTGAATATATTAGCAGTTTCCATTGTTAAGTTAGCATAGCTGGCTGCTTTATGGCTGATTTATTAAATTTATTATCTTTGTAAGTCTTTAATTCTATATCTGTTGAATATGAAATATAAAATGCAATCAAATCGTATAGAGAATAATATATTCTTTAAGTTATAATAAAATTTAACTGAGTTTTTCAAGAAAAACTGATAAAATCTTCAAATGTGGATACGTCCGGTTGACCAATTATAACCAAAATCTAATCAAGTCTGCATATGGTTGTAAGGTAGAGGAATACACAAGAATAGGGTGGTTGCAAGATTTTTGTATTTATAAAATAACATTATATCCTCGTAATTTTGCTTATTTAAAGATTATTTATTGGAAAAAATTAATAATAATTCCTATATATAATGAATTATTATTGTTTTAAAAATGTGTATATTTTCAAATATATCACGTGATCAAAAACAGAGTATGACGTCAAAAGGCACTCGCGTCAACGCATCCTAGTGACAAAAATTTGTACTACTTTGATTTTTGACAAATGCCAAAGCAGATGTCAAAATTACAAATAGTTGCGTGCTGATTATTTGCAAGTTTGATAAAAGTTTGTTATTAATATTATAAATAAAAGTATTGTTTACAACAATAAAAATGACTATATATTGCATAGTGCCTATTTGCAAAAATTCTCAGAAGAATAATCCGGACAAGATATTTTTCAACGTTCCACACAATCCAATTAAAAGAAATTTATGGTTTGAAACTATGGGATTAGAAATAACGCAATATTCTAATAAATCTCGTCTTTATGTGTGTGAAAATCACTTTACTGTAAGTACGAAATCATACATACATACATACAATCATGCGTGTCCCACTTAGTGGGTTCGCATAAACCCGAAAACAATAAGATTAACATCATACAACAAATCCTTACTCTTAAACATATTAAAGTGACCGATTTTCGGTAGCGAAATACTGCATCTGGATCACAATAATAGTTAGGAAACAATCATCCTTCGCCACACATTCCTATCTAAGCAGACTTCTTTCGCCTCGGCCACACGCATAATCGCATTCATACATGCTCTTCTTCTCTTCTTACTTGGAAACTCTCTCTCTCTTTAAGCACCCTACTAACCACATCCATCCACTTACACACTGGTCGACCACGAAATCGTGGTACAAAAATAATATAACATTCTAATTATTTGATCATTACTGCAGCTTCAAGAGGACTTGGATTTTTTTTTAGAATTTAAAATGATGGGTGTAAATAAACGTATGAAGCCAAATGCGGTTCCACATTTAGGATTGGAATCAGCAAAAAAAAATTAAACTATCATCAAATTTGGATATTGTTCAACCAGAAACATTAAATGAAGATAACACAAGTGCAGAGGCTGATATTGTATTAGACATTTTACAGCCGTCAACATCTTATAATGAAAGACATACTCTGGACATTTCTGCCTCTTCTGTAACTACAACTCAAGACATTGCGGTTCAAGTTTGCTGTAATTTAGTAGATGCTAGTGTGCAAGTCAAACCAGCGTGTCGCAGTAAATACGCAGTGTGTTCCAATTAAAACAAAAGATATACAGTGCTCGCCATTTAAAATTCTAAATATTTCGCGTCGGTCTGGATAGAACCCGGTTTCCCAGATTCACGACCAGATACTCAGGCACACGGCCACCAGACCCCATGTAAAATATATATTATTAATTTGATATATAGTAAAAATACAAGGAATAATTTAGTATAGTTATATTTAGTACCTAAGGAAAATATAAGTGTACATATTTTTTATAAAATATATTTATTTGTAATTGTAATATCAATAAAATCATACAACGTGTTTCACAGAGTTCAACAACAACGGAAATATGTTTTAATCCAAAAATCTTCAGCTCTTTGAATTAAATCCATAATAAATAATTTATCAAAGTCGACCACTACAATGTTTACTTTTTCATTTCTTTCGAATCAGCAACACAAAAAACTCCTTTTTTCTTTCCCGATAAGTACATTTGCGCGTTATACTTTATCAAGGTTTTCGTCTACTTTAGTGTAGTTTTTCTGTTTTACTTTATGTTCCGGGCAAATTTTACATCGTACTGTGCACATATTATTCTCTCGGTACAGATCAACATAACCAATGGCAGATTCTATGTATGAATCTCGCCCAGAACTGTAACAAAATAATAATTCATTATTAATGATATAAAACATCAAAATAAATAATTTCTAACCTTAATTCTTTCACACCTCTAATTTCTGCAGCTGTGAAACATTCATTTTCCAAAATGAATTCGGCCACAATCCAACTATCCACTTTTGGCAAATTGTCCGATTTAGCCTGAACAAAATTTTCAGCAGCTAATGCCATATTTATCACGGTAAAAGTCAAATGTCAAACACAAAAGCACACAAACAAACAAGATTTGTTTACAAGTGACGGAGATAGAGAGACACGCAATTGCATGCGATAAACAAGAAAGGTTGCTTGTGTTCAGGCAGCCAATGGGAATAGGTGCCTTATGACGTCATAAGAGTGGGGGGTAGTTTTTGTCTAGAGTTTTTGGCGCGATTCTTTTTACTTCAATATTTTAAAAAATATGAACAAAAATTTTTTTTTTTTCAGTTTATTATGAATTAATTTGTATAATCTTCCACATAAAATAGTAAAAAAAAATGTGCAACCACCCTATTGTAATTTTTGGAATTCTAGTATTAAAGATATCGTTGTCGAAACTGCGGTCACATACACACATACACACACACGCACACACGAACACACATACACACATACAGACATCATCGTAAAAATAGTAAAATCGTATTGTAAAGGCCCTAAAACGCGCTTATTCAATGAAAACTCACCACCGATTTTTTTGACCAAATACAATACCTTCCTTACCTAGAGGTGACGGAAGGTAAAAAAAATACAAACTGTGTAAAACGTAAAATAAAAAACTACAAGTAATAAAGCTATTCATGAAACGAACTAAATTTAAATGAACTAATAAAAAAACAATTACAGGCCTGTAACTAAAATTTGATGAGTAAATTTTTGCCTTATTCTTATTTTAGCCTCATGTGGTGTAGTCTGATTTTGAAAAATAATTGCAAAATTTAATTTGTAATTTGCAGTAAATGATTATTTAATGAGTCCTGGTCAAATAAGTGGTTATTGAGGGTTGGAAAAATAGTCTCTAATATTAATTTCAAAATAACATTCCTGTAAAATTTGCTGTACCTCTAAAAGTAATATCTGCGATTTTTCATATATTTAATACATATTTCGAAGGCATCGTTAGTCCACTGCGATTTTTTCTATTTGTTAGTTGAGACACCAAATATCCCTGCCCTAATTTCGCCCAACATTCTGTGCATTGAATTTATTTCTTTAATTTTTTCATAATAAAACCACATATGTAACCTAATTCATCATTACAATATGTAACATTGGGGATTATGAGGTCTTGTAGGCTAAAATTATTATTCGAAATTAAAACGTCTGTATTATTACTGTCATTATTTTATTCATCCTAATAGCTAAGCTGTGAAAAGATAATTTTCCTCCTTTTTTGCACGATTTGTGCACCCAAAGGCACTGCAATACATTACCATTATTAAAATATATTGCAATTGAGAGATAAAAATATATTAAACAATATTTTTATCAGGGTCGGACTGAAGAAAAAAGGCCCACCAAGAAAAATAGAGTTAAGGGCCCTATTCTCTACGTGAAACGGGGGCTTTACTTGGATTCATATTCATACAGCAAAAATAATTAATTTATAAGAACGTTTTACTGGTAACTTGTTACTACAATTTATAGCATCGCACGAAATCAACAAATGAATATTTTAAATAAGGTATAAATAAATAAAAAATTATAATTATTATTTTTTTATTAAATATACAGGGTATAACAGAAATAAGTATATTAAATTTAACCAGTGACAGAACTCGCCAAGTGCAACAATATTTCTTAATAACTTTTTTTAAATGTAAACTATAACTACGATATTCTCCTTTGTCAGCCATCTAGTCTACAAAAATACAATAACAAAAGTATATAGTACAAACAAAAGAATGACTTTTATAATTTAATGTTGAATACTTTTATATAAAATTTAATTTAAAAAAAATCGTTTCGCCTAATGGTCCAAAAGAAGGCTAGGATCCACTGAGAAATTTCTCATCATCTCGGTGTGTTCGGTCCGACCCTGATTTTTATGTATGAAACACTGGAAATTTTGCAGAAATCTACCCGTCCTATACACACTGCACAAGCACTACTAGTAACCATAGAAAATAGAGATACTGACCTTACCACGTGACATACACTACCTGTCGCTCTCTAATGGTTAAATCTCTCTCTCTCTCTCTAGGGCGCATCTACAGAACAGTTATGAGATCATTGGTTCCCACTACAGCGTTATATTCTATCTCTACAGTCTCCACAGCGAGTGCGTGTCAGGCGTTATAATCCTACAGTTCACAATTCCCACAGTTTATAAATGCCAGAGCTCACAATCCCACAATTTATAAAGTTACCCCCACCACCAATGACGTAATTTTCAGAATACATAATCCCAGAAGTTATAAAACGTAGCAATGCCACACGTTATAATCCTACAGCTCACAAATCCCACACTTCACAAATACCAGACCTCACAATCCCACAATTTATAAAGTTACCCCCACCACCAATGACGTAATGTTCAGAATGCATAATCCCATAAGTGATAAAATGGGATGAATTGAGACAGGATGAATAGATTTTCAGGGTTTAAAACTGTAAACCGAATGTACCTATTTCACCTATTAGACTACAGATGGCGCTGGTGAAAAATTAAAAAAATTAAAGAGCTTTTTAATTGGTAATAGTTAAACTTTGTTTCACCTAGTCAATTCAGTAGATGGCGCTCGTATCAGCGCCAGTTTTAAAGAGCCAACATTAAAAAATAGCGTTATCAACTGACATTTTATTAAAATATCATAATGTCATCGAAACTTTGTATATTATAGTCAATAGGTATGAAATATAATAGTATATTACGTAATGAGAGATATAAGAAGCAGATTACGTACGAGTAAAATAATTGACACACGAGACGCGTAGCGTCGAGTTTGTAATTTTACGAGTGAGTAATTGCTTTACATCTCGAATTATGTACTATACGTTTTCTACGACCAATCATTAATATTTCTAAATTGAAGCAAAATTCAGATACATAGTTATAAATTAATTATTTTTTTTTATTGCATTACTTACAAATAACAAATAATATTATCAACTAATTTTGTTTATAATAATAATTATTACCTCAGCATATGTATTTGTAATCACACAAAAAAGCAACAGTTCAAAACGTCAAAAAGTTTGGTGGGTTTTATTTACAAAAATAAAACTGCGCAACGATGTTACCATGGTTATTGCTAAGCGTAGTGTTGTATTATCTATGGTAGGGATATACGATGAAAAATAGTTCCCTACTGCAAATTTGATTGAAATGAAATATGCATTGTTGACATAATATAATATAAATATAATAGCCCAAAAAATATGTATTTATACGTATATGTGATAAATTTCATTCTATTATATTTAAATCAAATTTTAATCATTTCTTACAGTTTGACAATTAGTCCTGCCAAATTAAATTTTCTGTTCATTACGTAACGGTGTTACGTAATGAAATTTCATTACGTAACACTATTCATAAAAAAATACATCTAATGTGCAAATGTCAATGTCGCTAACATTTTTTTTTACCTTTAATGATATCATTTTTTTCATTTATAAAGTAATACATTATAAAGAGTGCACATTTTTTAATTAGTATGTCCTTAACATAATACTTATGGTCGTCGCAAGTTAAAAAAGAAAAATTAACACTTTCTAATATTTTCTGGCGAATGAAATGCAATACATTCCTTTTTTCTAAATTATTTTTTAAAATATTTATAATTAATGTTTTAATTGTTATAAAACATGTTGTTGCCGAAAATGTTGGATAGTTTAAGCGGGAGTGCTCGTCATATTCCCTTGCTTTAATTAAACCGTGTTGAATTCCAACATTAATAGTTTGCAAGTCGTTTTTACACTCCGAACAACTTTTAGTGTATTTGCGAATTGATTTCAATATAAATCCAGTGAAATACGACGATTTTTTAAAAGTTAAACTAGCCTCGGAAATATTTACTAAATTTGGCTGTATATATTCATCAGTATTAATAATTCTATTATCACTGATATTGTCATTTTGGATTAGTTCACGTAATGTGCTGAGTGCACCTTATGAGATATCATCCTCACAATTTGAGCCAATGGAATGTTTAGCAGTAAAATTATTAATAGTTAATGTTTTAAAGGTTTGAATGAAAGAAGAACATGTTGGATTATTATTTCTAGCTGCTTGACTACGTACTAAACCAAAATAATTTTCAATTGGGTCCTGATTTAAATTGCGAGTGAATAAAAATTTAATTTTATATTCCTGAAGTTTTTCCCATAATAAAATCACCCCGCGAATTGTTTTTGCAAAATTTTTCACCGATGGTGGCACATTTTCACTGGAGCCGTCTTTTCCAATATATTTCATAGTATTTAATACTTGTAAAGCATCTTTCCAAAATAATATGTGTGTCGATTTCTTTGTTAAAGCCGCTGTTAGCGGCTTTCCGTCGACGCCGTGCAGGGTGCTGCCATTTAAACTATCGAACAACTTGTCGAAAAATGAAAATACTTTCGCCGTTTCTTTCGCTGATTTATCCAATCCTTTTGTACCTGAAAAGAACAAAATAAATAAAAATGTATTTTAACAGAGTAACTTATTTTTTATTGATAATCAAAAAATAATTTTAAAAGTAATATAGTATTCCTATATATGACACTATTTAAGTAATTAAAAAAAAAAAGTAACTAAAAGAAAAAGGACAATTTAACTTAAAAATATAAAAATAAACACAAAATATATGTACCTTCTGTTGCTAAGTGGCTCATAATAGATGCCACCCGCTGGCTAAACACTTTACTACAATATTTAACTCTCATTTTTTGTTTTGTAGTTGGGTGTAAGTGAAACTCACTTATCTTCGGAAGCAATCGCAGTTCTTCAATTGCATTCTTCCTGTCAATATTGTAGAGCTGTTCCATATGTTCCCATTTCGCAGTTAGTTTTTCATTGCCAATAGTACATACTATATTATTTTTCAGCAAATTATTCCTTATACCTTTTAATAAGTGAGAAACGTCAAATAAAGGTATTATTTGCTTATTATTTACGAGGAAAAATTCATCCCGCCATTCCTCATTTTTCCTTTTAAATTCTTCTGCTGTGGATTTCTTCAGCAAAGTTATTGCCGCTTCATTTGTTTTGGCTTGGTCACATACTGTCCCTACTATATGCAAGCCAATTGTTTGCAGCTCTTCAATAATATTTCTAATTAAGCTTGCTAATTCAGCACTTTTAGTAAAACCTTTACAAAAAGTGAATGTGACGGGCTGTTTCCACTGTTTGACTATGCCTCGTACCATAAACACAAGTGCGTGATCAGCAAACTCTGTTCGACGTTGAACACCGTTATCTATAAAACCATCTACCTCGTCCAATTTTTCATTGTATTGGAGATGAGAACCAATACTAATTTCATCGAACATTAGTATACAAATTCGATGATGAAGCTGCAATTTGTTAACATTCTTTCTTAAAGCATGGAATAGACGTTTGTTAATGCCAGGTTTTAAGGACATATGTCGCAAAAACTCATCCAATGTTTTGACTGATGGTAAAGTAAACAGCTTGTGCAACAGCCCATAGCTCTTGGGGCTATTCTTGTACATAGTGAGGCACATAATCTTTTCTTGTTTAGTGAAACGTCTGGCATGAGGTTTCTTTTTGGTTTCCCTAGTTTGCATTTCAAAGAATGCTTGTGCAGTCAGTGTCATTACAAACATGCGCGCAAAATGCTCCGATACAGAAAAAAATTCTGCGGCATTTAAGCGTTCTTGAAATGAGTTCTTTCGCATTTTGGAACGGTATGCTGCTCGTTTCCAATAGAGAGCACTTTTGTAAAGTGTTTTTGCCTTTGGAGTTAAATCCTTTTGCCGCGTTGTGGATACCGATTTAAGTAGACCCATACTTGCAATAGAATCTGTAAAAATATGAAACAAAACTTTCAAAGAAAACATGTAATTTTATAAATAAATAAATTTAATTCAATTTTTCTACGATCGATAAAAAAGTTGACTTTCCAAACGGTTACGGAAACTAATGGGTGTATTCTGTATAAATAACTATTGTAATTGGCAATAACTTTCAGAAATTTGAGTAACATTTGTATGTCTGAATTAAATAATTATTTACTTTTTTAAATACATACATATATAAATAGATATTTAATATTTCATTGTTGTTTATGAAACATACGAGCTCAATTCCAAATATATTCTTACCACCTGTAAAATATACTAATATAAAAAATCATTTATGTACTATAATTGTCGTTATCTGAATTCATTTTAACATTATTTATTTCGTTAGTGTATTGAACGTAAATCTATTATTTTTTATTTAATTGCCCATTACAACAATAATTTAACTAATTGTCAATCTAAGCCAAATGTATGGAAACATTTTGTGGTTGGGATTTGGGCTCGTATAATTTCATACATATTTAAAAAAATTTAGTGTAAGGACTTTACCTGACGGAATGTTAGTTGAAATAATTCTGGAAAGCCCATCACTTTCTTCATTTTCATGAGAAACCTCCAACTGTGAAGTACCAGGTAGAAACAGTAAATTGATAGGTGATAATCCGTCGCCAGATTGCTTCTGCGAAATATCTGGTTCAGTACTGCCATGCGAAAGTGACTGAGATTCTCGGACATCTGCAATAAATATACATGTTTGTACGAAATCATTACTGGTTAACATATTTGAAAACGATTTAAAATTATTTTCACATAAAAATAAACAAAGAATTTACAGAAAATATGAAATATTTATACTGTAGAACTTATAAACTTGTATTTGCATATATTGTTACCTATTTGATTTTAAAATAATAATAATTCGTACCTGGAAGATTTAATGTAGGAATTTCATTTTTATGTAGATTGGGATTGCCTGCACTTTTGCATTTAGGGTTTTTTTTTCGTATACTTCTTTGGCGTCCATATTATTTAAAGTTTCTATTCTTAAAATATCCAACCAAATCTTGAATAGATCCATATGTGTCCTAGGATTCGGAAAACGATGAATTGTCACACCTAAAAAATCAAATATGCACATTTTAATTTTATAATATAACTTCAATTATGTATCTACATAAAGCGGAGTTAACGCAGTTTACAGCAAAATATTGAAAATAAACGTGTATTATTTCTTTCTGATAAACGTAATTTAGTTACTGTAATTTGTAAATTATGACTTAATCAAAAAATAACGGAGCAAAGAAATGTTAATTTTCATTAAATGTCCCGATAATTTATGTCAAGTAAATAGTTGATTACATGCTATGTAAAATTAACTACACCATCAAAAGTTTCACTGATATATAAAATAATTGTACTTACCAATAACAGTGCAATTTTGTACACAACACTTAATTCTATGTGGAGGCATCGTCTATATGTAAGAATATATACACAATCACTAAACACAAATGAAATTAAACAAATAAAACTTCTATAAACCAGAAACTGAAGTTGTCTACTTGACTGAATTTCAAATAATGACGCATAACAACAAGCTCAATGCGCAAGTGACAACTGAGTACCGGTATTGCAGGTAATTGACCAAATAAAAGATTACTAGTGCCCTCTCTAAAGTGGGACGAAAACTATATTCGTAGTATCGGCCCTTATTCTGTAACTTGCGTGAGCATTTGCGTGACTACATTTGCGTGACTACATTAAATGACGTCACTGTTTGTTCCTAGTGACTTTTATGGGGAATTTTATGCATTAGGTTTTTATGTCGCGATGTTTAATATTGGTATTAGGTTCGAAATCATCATAGCGTCAATGTCATACAGGCTTCTTTGCTTAATCTAAAAAAAAATTCTGAATTCATCATTTCGAAAGGATTTTATCCATCCCTCAACTTTCTACGTATTATTCGGGTATCATATCTTTCTTCTAATATCTCCTCCTCAGCTAAAGCTATAAAAATGCCAGCTAAAGCCATTATGAGGAGAACTAGGTATAATCTGAAACAATTTTAGCAATATAAACCAAATAATAAGGTAAATTGATAACCTCAAATTATGATACACTTACATTTGTGAATTATTTAATCACTAAAAAGAAACGATAAAAATAAAAACAAATTAAAAATAACAAGAAACAACAAAAGACGTAATATAACAATAAAAATAAAACAACAAAACGCGCAAAATGACAGCAATAATACGAGACAACTACAGAATTAAAGTGAGATAGGTAGTCACGCAAGTAAGAAACAGGACCTCTGTAGGTCACGCAACTATATTTGCGTGTCTCGCAATGTATGACGTCATAACTAGTAGTTCTTCAGATCTCTAATAGATGGCATACTGTATACATGTGACTAATTTGTGTTAGTATTGGTGTCGTAAATGCTCACGCAAGTTACAGAATCAGGGCCCAAGGTCTCCCATAAGACTTTCTGCAGCGTGATGCTTTGTAAGCTTTTGATATAATACCTAGCTTCATACCATACACTATGTTTGGAACATGAATTGTAAAATGTGCCCGTAGTGGATCGGCCGGTTCAGTTCCAACCAGAGCTTCGAACCCGAACTTTCACCGAACCAAACCGTACCATTTTAGCGAACCCAGAACCGAACCGGATATTAAAATTCGGGTTCAGGGTTTAACTCCGGTTTAGGTTATTTTTCTGTTCGAAGCTTGAGCGTAATCGTAATACAGCCGGTAATTGATGGATTCGGCGTCTGCTTTGCTGCCTGTGTTAACTTTTCGTGAAAATTGTGTTCGTTTCTTGTCTTGCGTAAATCCCTGCTCGCATTTTAAATTATTTTTATATAAAGATTGTTATACCTGAACCGAACCTAGTTTTTGGCGGATTCAATGCCCTGGTTCCAACTTTTGACAATTATTTAAATGCATTTCAATAATATTCGATTGATATTACAGAAGGTGTTACTAACAAAAGTGTTACCGGTGTAGTTGGGTACGCGATATTAATGTGAAGAAATTTGGAAAACTTGTACCTACTAGTAAAATAAAAGGTGAGTAATTTATTTATATTGCAATATGTTAGTTTAATGCTTTATTATACACATATATTATTATTATATGTAATATTATTTTATAGGTTATGCACTCACAAATAGTGAACGAAGAGTTATTGGTCGTGTGCAGGGTTGCGATTGAGAAATTTTTTATTGTACTAACAGTTTAACTCAAATTGTACTAAAATCACTAACTCTGTACTAAAAAAAAATTCAGCCACATATTTAAAATAATCATAATTATACCTACATGTACTTTCAAACATTTTTATAGATAAACTAACAAATAAAACTTAAAATAAACATAAATACATTATTTTTGTGCAATCACCAGTGAACTAATCATTTCGCAGACACAATACAATCCGCGAAATCCAATTTATAGGCGGTTGGTATGGTTACGGCGGCGAAATTGAGCCCTTCCGACATTACCTACTACTTAAAATAAATTGTACTAAACTTTGAAAAGAGGTACTGACGTACTAGGAAAATAATAATTGTACTAAATCTAGTACAATTGTGCTGACTATCGCATCGCTGGTCGTGTGGATAATTGCCGAACAGGGACGTAGCCTGGGGTGGGCCAGGGTGGGCCAGGCCCACCCTGCAAAAACTCTGGCCCACCCATTGGCCCACCCGTTTAAAAGTCAAATGAGAGAAAACAGTTCACGCACATTATTTGAACTGCATTTCTCATTCCAAAACAATAATGGCATTTATGGTAAAGAAACAGTAATATTATTTTATTCACAATCATTATAGTTATATGTCGATTCCTAACCTTTTAGAGGTTGGGAAATACGTCATTCCTAACTGCAATGACAACCTCTTGGGTGGGAAATTTCACTTCCACCCCGCGGGTTGGAAATGTTTATGTAGGGGTTGCCCGTTAACCTAGCAAAATTGTTATAGATCCGTATAATAAAGTATGTTTTTACTTTAATTTATGAGTAAGTACATATTAAATTATATGTATAAGTATTATTTTTATTTTTTAAACACATTTTTACAGAAGCGGCTTCATTTATTTATCGAATTTCAAAATGCCAAAAAGAAAGTGTGTTTATAAAGAAAACGAATATAAAAAAGAAATGGGAAAACATGCAGCTTCACATCCCTTGAAAAATTGTAACTTTCAATTATAAGGCATTTGACCTTGAATGAAAAAAAAAATTCGCCTGCGGCGCTTATTCTTCTGGATACCTCGCCTCACCAAAGTTTTGGTACATAAACCGCCACTGGTTTTACAATCCATTAAAAAATGTCCCAGTTTTGCAATTTATAAATCTAGTCACCCTAAGTACAAAACTTTTCTTAGTGGCCCACCTAAAAAATTTTGGCCCACCGCTAGCCCACCCTACAAAAATATCCTGGCTACGTCCCTGTTGCCGAAAAAGCTGAAAAAGTTCACAGTGGTCACTGCAGATGTACATCGAGTCTTTCGGAAACGTGCAATCATTTAGCGACAGTTCTTTTAGTTATACAAGATGTGTCCGTAACGGGTTTGGAAAACAAATGGAAATTTCCTCGTGGAAGACATGGAAAAATAGCTGACGCTGGACTATGGTCTGAAGAGGCTAAGAAACTTGTACGGTCCTACGTTGTTCCACCACTACCGTCTCAGGATATATTCTCCATTCGATAAATAATGAGACTCAGATAAAGAAGTATTTTCATTTTTAGCAATGTTTTTTTTTGTAATAAAATGTGTATAATGGGTAGGGTCAGAGTGTACGAAAATTCAAATATCACTTTATTCACATATCAATTTATAAAACATCGTATTGGATAAAAATCAAAAAAATTAACATCGCCTTATTCAAATAACGACTTATGCGTTTTTCGAATATTCAAATCTCGGAAAAAATTATACTGTCTTATACAATTCTCGACTTGTGCAAATCTCTACCACTATGAAGTCGGTTGAGCATTGATTTATTCATTTCTGGTTTGTTCACTACCGCTTCATTCCGGTACTGTTTAGTAATATTTGATTTTATAATTATATTTGAATTACAAACAAATGAAAATGTTAATATATTTGGGGTTACAATATTTAAAAATGATCAAATACATATTATATATATGCCAAATAAATTTATCTATTCACAAATTATGTGTGCATATTTTTGATATAAATTTAGCACATATTTCTTCGTTAATAATATTAATCTAATATTAAAACTATTTAATTGAAGGTATATAAAAACAATAAACATTTTATAATATAATTATAGAAAGGCCATGGAAGGGCTAAATGTGAAACATTTATGAAGATAAAATGAAATGTATGGGAAAAATAAAATCACCTTTAAAATAAAATAAATATATTAATTATTTGATAATTATAGCTGGTTTATGAAACATGTACCTACCATAAGCAGTAATACAGACACATTATACGATTGTCCAATCTTTACATCTCCCTGTAAAATGATTTACTTTTTTATGAAAATAAATAAACAAATTACTTATACTAGTATATTAAAAGAACAACAATGTACCGAATATTGTATGTTACCTTATCATGTACTAAATTATGTGTACGTGGATTACAAATCAAAATAGTTCATATTGTAATAAAACTGAGTTGTTTAAAATTTATTTGTGTTATTAATATTATGCATATATACGATATTAATGTAAAATAAAATGGAATTGACGAAATGTATTATACTGGCAAGAACAGACTGAAAATCCTATCCATTTTTTCCACAGCTGCTCTTCTTTTCCTAAAATGCAATATGGGACAAACAATCTCTGGTTAAAATTTTAACTGCCAGTTAAAAAAACAGTTGAAACGAAATGAACCGTCAAATGACAAATTGATCATTGCTGTCAATAATCCGATTCAATATTGTTTATTTAACTTACAGTTAAAATTCTAACCGGGGATTGTGAAACGCACCAAGTTGACACAAATGTTAATGAAATAATCATATAGTAACTCTTTTGTTTATAAACATGTATTTAGAGAATCTCAGGTCCGGTTTTATAAAAATTCACTATAGTTTCATATTAATGATTTTTATTTAACACTAACGATATTTCTGACTACATAAAATAATATATAGGTTAGTTAAATAAATTATTGTAAATTTTACCTTATTATAAGTCAATAAATAAAAATCAAAGTATATTATTGTACAAACTAAATTAAAGTAAAATAAGTTCTGCTGTGATGAGCTAAAAGAAAACTCAAACCTTGTTTATAAAAAAGAGGTAAATGAATAAAAAAATATTAATTTTTATTTATAATATCTATTTACATGATTTTGTTGGTTTTGGGTTTTTAACATATTTATTTTGAGGTTAATAGAGGATATACGAAATGAAGAGAATAACGAGTAACATATGATCATATGGTTTTGACAGAAAGTAATGTCACAGTCAAAATAAACCTACATAGGTTTGGATCATATCGATCTTATTTAATAATTAAATTTAAATTACTAAATTAACAACGAGAACAGTTAAGTATGGAGAATTTTATTATATTAAAATACTATAATACATCATGGATATGGGGAAGTTCTATTTTGCGGACCACAAAAAAAGCGGACTGGTCATAATTATTGGTTCTATAGTATTAAATCACAACATACTAGTTACTTTTGAATAACTGTGGTATACAAAACAGGAAGATGATCGAGATCACCTCCGCAGAGATTACTTTACTCCTGGTGTGTTTTGCGGACTAGCCATTTCTAATAAAACAAGAGCGATCAAACTTGGAATTTGCATGGCTTTTGTGATCCCTTGTAATATACAATTTAATTCAAACTCAAAATCATCTTCAGAAGGTTACTTTTTTACTCTTGGTGAATTTTGCGGAAGCCTATTTCCTTTGCATGTCTTTTGAGTTCTGAGTATGTTTGTTGAGCCTCGCGGCTCATGATGTCATCTGCATATGCGACTAGTTGTATTGCTTTAACCGTTAGCAGGTTTAATCTGCCAATGTTCATTTGTCTTATTACATATTCGAGCATTAGATTGAAGTGTTGGGGCCAGCCCATCTCCTTGCTTCAGTCCACGCAAAATTTTAAATTCCTCTGTAAGTGTGTTTTGTACGCTCACCACCGCTACCGTGTCCTCCATGGTTACCTTAATCATTCGTATTAGTTTAGGGGGAATCTTCAGTATGTGTAGTATTTCATATATTTTATTCTATCTATTGAATCATAGGCTTATTTAAAATCTACAAATATATTGTATATGTCTCGATTATGTTCCCATGCTTTTCCTAATATTTGTTTTACAGTAAATAGCTGGTCAATCGTGGATCGTCCATGTCTAAATCCGGCTTGATATTCGCCGATAAGTTTTTCTGAGTAGGGCTGGATGCGTTTGTTTATTATGCATGTTAATATTTTATATGCAGTACATAAGAGGGATATTCCACGATAATTTTCACATGCCAGTTTATCCCCTTTTTTATGTATTGGACAGATTAAGCTTTTCTTCCAGTCGTTGGGGATTTTTTCTTCCTTCCATATCTTTATTATCAGTGTATGAATATATTTTTTTAGGTGTTCGCCACCTAGTTTGTATACTTCGGAAGGGATCTCGTCTATTCCAGGGGTTTTGTTGTTTTTCAGCGCTTTTATTGCCTCTTTTATTTCATCATATTCTTATAACTTAAAAAAAGGAAAAATTCTTATAAAGTAAAAAAGAAAGTAAAAAATTCTAATAAACTAAAAAATAAAATTAAAAAAATAAACAACAATTCTAGTAAACTAAAAAAGAAAATTAAAAACTAAAAAATATAATAAACTACAAGAACGGAAATAAAAAAAATTAAAAACCTCCATATAAAACAAAACTTCAGCTCTGCAGGTTCGGCATGTCATTGTTTGACGTGCCATAAATTCGTTGCTGCAGGCCCGACATAAACATTTATATCCGCACGGTGCACATGCGTGTGTGCAACCTGGCATACGATACAAACTCCCTGTAAACATTAATTATTTGTTTATATTTGCAGTGATCACTATTTAAGAGCTTGAGAACTATAAGAATTACAAGACTAATTGTTAATGCATCTTCGAAATACGCAGTAATAATTTGTTGAAAACTTTATCGAGTTACAATTTCTTTATTGAAGATCACATTCAAAATATTATATTATATTTTGCAGGTCAATTTAATGATTTTAAAAATCACAAATATTTCAGCTTTTTTTTATAATCCTTTTGAGATACTAGTAATTATGTACATAGATGTCAAATATCAGAATTTTTCATTCAAAATTTCAAGATTTTCTAAGGTCACATGGTTAATTTGTCACCAGGAGTGTGGAATTTATTTATCGAAGAAAATAAACCACATGGAATTGGAAAATTACGAAATTAGAATGAAAAATTATGATATTTTACATCTATGCACATAATTACTACCTATCATTTTGACATGGGCCCGCATACCTGCTTGTCAAGGCCAAGAAAGTCACATGACTTTGTATTTAACATATCTTGTACACATACACTCCAAATTTCTACTTATGCCTATTCTTTATATTTAGATTTTTTAATTTTAAATTCATTTTATGAAGAAATTTTCCAATTCATTGTCGGGATTGCCAGTATTTCTGAATGGTATATATAATATACCTATAATTTTAAATATTTAACTATTAATACAATAAGAAGAAATAATATAGGTATAGTTCATCCAGGGATCATGTTCCGAAGACTCGTTATCGTTTTATTATGGGTTCACAATAGCTAAAACCGCAATGCCAAAATATTTCGGTCCGTACAGTCGACCAGTTCAGTATTTGCAATGCTGGTATATATTTTACACCCAGTATTCGACTGTAGACCAAGACTGCACTTTTCAGATTTTCTAAACCGATTACCAGGGCTGTATTTGCTAATATCTAAAATTTTAATGCGTTAATCTTTTGAACTTAGAATTTCCCTAATTTTCTTATAGCTTATTATAAGGTCTGTGAACTTGTCTCCAAAGGATTATAAAACCGTTATTTGTGGCTATGTAGGTATATAAATAGGTGGTGAGTTTAATTATTTTCACTTGTCATTTGTACCTCCTAACTAGTGTACGAAGGCTGAAAGTGTTTTTTGTTTTGTTAAATTAAATTCAACAGTCAACAACGTTAACAATGTTTCGCCCGTGGGAAGAAAACGAAGAATTAGAAAGTGCTAGTAAAAGTGTATTACCATCGCCTAATATATTTAAACCTTTTTTGTACGAACATGGACAACAAATCGTGTTGAATGTTTACAATGGACTTTTGGAGGATATGAAGAATCAGTTGCTCTTAAGAAAACTTGCCAACTAACAAAGGTATGTGATAAAACTGTTAAAAAAATTATCAGAATAGGTGGTCCGGTACCTAAAAGAGTTCGAAAAGATTCAGATACTGACAAAATAGATGATTTTACGAAACAATATATAGTACGAACAATACATAATTCTTATGCTAATAATATTGTTCACACATTATCATCTTTACATACAACGTTAAGAAAAGATATTTCTTTTGTACCTTCTCGATCATGCCTACATCAGTGTTTAAAGAAAATGGGTTTTGTTTACAAAAAATTAGATCAAAGACAAGCAGTACTAGAACAACCGCGAATAGTTGAGTTACGGCACAAATATTTAAATAAAATTAAATCATACCGCGAAGCAGGGAAAAATATTGTCTATCTAGATGAAACATGGTATGACACGCATGATGTTGTTGAGAAAGGATGGGTTAATGATAAAGGTAAATGTTCGCTAAATGCACCTGTATCGAAGGGACGACGGATAATTATTTTACACGCTGGTGACGAAAACGGCTGGATTTAAAATGGACTTTTGTTATCAGCAAAAGATTTCAAAACATCTTTTGCAGACTATCATGAAAATATGTCGGCTGAACTCTTCGAACGTTGGTTTGAAAATAATTTACTTCTTAATATTGCACCAAATTCAGTAATAGTCATGGATAATGCCACCTACCATTCGCGACA
This sequence comes from Harpalus rufipes, assembly GCA_951394225.1. NCBI lineage: Eukaryota > Metazoa > Arthropoda > Insecta > Coleoptera > Carabidae > Harpalus > Harpalus rufipes. The sequence continues at coordinate 28,566,800 of OX596277.1, read as the reverse complement.
AGAGAATAAAATTCCGACGACAGCAACAAGAAAGGCTGAAATAATAGATTTTTTAGTAAAGAAAAATATGCCAATACCAGAAAGGGCAACAAAAAATGATTTACTTAAAATTATAAAAGAGCAGAATTTTGATAAGTCTTACGTTATAGACAATATGGCACAACAGGCAGGGCATAAAATATTACGTTTACCACCTTATTATTACATATTCAATCCGATTGAGTTAATCTGGAGCCAACTAAAAAACAATGTTAGATCAAAAAATGTATCACCACAATTAAATTCTAGTGTAGTTCAATTAGTCAGGGAAGAAGTTGAAAATATTGGCCAGCAACAATGGAGTAACTGTATTCAACATATCATAAAAGAAGAAAATAAATTTATATCACTTTACAAAGACGTGAATCCATTAATTATATCTTTAAGGGATTCAGATATGTCCGATAACAATTCTGAAGACGAGGACGAGTGCACTATGTCCGAATAAATATTCATATATTTTTTTAAATGACATGTGGTTATAGGCCTCTTGGGGAAATCGCCACTATAAACAAAGATTAACGGTCCGCAATTAGTACCTCCTGGGTGGTCACGGAAATCTGATTATACAATATATTTTTTAAAACAGTTAAATATTAAACAATTTTTTACCTCTCGCTAAGAGAGGTATTGGATTCATGCTAAAAATCGCATATCCAGATTTTATTGAATAAGCACGTTTTAAGGTCCCTACAATCCGATTTTAACATTTTTACGATGATGTCTGTGTGTGTGTGTGTGTGTGTGTGTGTGTGGATGTGTGTGTGTGGGATGTTGGAAGGACGGTTACTCAAAAACTATAAGACTTAAAATTTGTTTAACAACGTATTTCCCAATCGGACATTCATGGGAAGATCTGAAAAGGTTTTGGTAACAATTGGACAACCGGAAGTAGAAGATTCTTGAAAAAAAATCTTCTAAATATTATTTTTTGAAATTTTTTCTTGATAATATTAAAGAAAAATAAATTCTCTTTCTGATACATTTAAATATTTTTATACATATTTTATAGATTTAGAGATAAAAGGAATATAATATATAAAATAATGTTGTAATTAATTTTACAACCGAAAGGATGCCATGAAAAATAGTTGCAAATTTAAATTATTTGTAACTGACAGATAAATGTCAGTGTCAGAAATAATGAGTAATGAAAGAAAAATGTATTTGGAGAATCCCTTAATTCTTGATCTGTGACTATTATGGAGATGACAAGTCTAGGTTGAAGGACTTAAATTTGTTTCAAACATTATGGGACAATGTACACCAGTACTGTAGAGTAACTTTGAATTGCGCAAAAGCTATCAAATTCTTCTCAAGTAAGTTGTAAATATTGACAAAATTACACATCGATATAAGAATAATCGGAGTGCAATCTATCCGTCACTTTATTAAAGGGAATTAAGGTTATTTAGATATAACAAGTATGGAAAAATAAAATGTAAAAGAAGATATATAAGAATAGATGCACAATCCAGATATATACATTTTAGACCGCCCAAAATTAATGTTTTTACTAGAAGAATATGAAGAGAAAGTAAACAAGGTAAAATATACGGCGAGAGGTTATGTGCTGGCCACATCAGATTTTTTTTTACTGTTTTGAAAAGTAAAATGTGTGAAATGAAATATTTCAAACCCCTACTCAAATTTTTCATTACAGCCCTGGCACATGCCAGGCTATTGGGACCCTCTATTGTACTGCCGTAATAAAACGATAACGAGTCTTCGGAACATGATCCCTGGATGAACTATACTTACAACAGATTATTTTATATATTATAATCTTTTATCTCTAAATCAATACAAAATATAATAAAATATTTATCACACAGAGAATTTAATCTTCTTTAATATTTGCAAGAATAATAATTTTCAAAAAAATATATTTCATTTTTTTAAGAATATGCTACTTCCAGTTGTCCAATTGCTACCAAAACCTTTTCAACTCTTCACATTATTGTCAGATTGACAAATACGTAGTTAAACAGATATTAAGTCTTAACAGTTTTTAAGAAATCAGTTTTTAAGAAATTTTCCTTCCAACATCCTCACACACACGCACATCATCGTAAAAATGTTAAAATCGGATTGTAGGGACCTTAAAACGTGCTTATTCAATAAAATTTGGATATGCGATTTTTAGCATGAATGCAATACCTCTCTTAGCGAGAGGTAAAGATTATATATAAATTTACTTTTATTTTGATTATTTACATATTTTCAGACCTGTAATGCACAGTTTTCGGTCATAATACGGCTATAAATGTGCGTTATTTCAAGAACTGAGCGTAGCTTAATTACCAAATATCTGTTTTTAACTTATTAATTGATTTGACCCTTTACTTAACGTTTTTTTTTTTTAAATAATCGCATACTAAATCCATTTTTACTACATCTTTAAATTAAAATAAAAGCTTAATGCCTATAATTTTTTTGCGAAACCAAAATTACTTTGGAAACACAATTTTGCTTATATTTTGCTAGCATACGAATGATTTTGCAAGTATGCAAGTCTGTCTGAATGAGACCTGCTGCTGAAAAGAGCCACTGGAATTCCATAGAACTCATCTGAAAACTGTAGTACTTCAGCGCCGCTTTTTTAAAATTTTGGTAAAGGGCTGCATCGCGCCAGAAAACCAACGGATCCGCTTCTCTTCTAATATTAGGGGCTTTTATATATCTCTCGACTTATTTGTGGAAATCAGGGGTCAGGTACTGAATGGTTGGTTGGTCGAACGCGCATATTCGAAATGTATTGGTAATCGGCAAACAAATATCGTCAATTCCGATTTATCGACTAGAAAACAATATCGCCAATATATCGTTTACATTTCTAATTTTGGGGTCACAATGGCCAATAAAAATGTAGGATAGTTAGGGTTCCGCTAAATGCAGACGGTTTCTTAAGAGTTCCATAATCGTAAAAAATTGTGAACCGCTGTTTTAGAGAATAATATTTCAAATAACAGTTACAGAAAAAATAATTGTACGCATCTTTTACTTGAAGTATTTTCCTCCAAAATGATCCATGAACGATTGACAGAGATAAAACACTGCGAGTCAACTGCTCGCTAATCACCCCATCAGTTTTTCATGCTACCAGCCAATGTGTTGAAAAGAATTTTTGTCATTTTCCGTGCTGTGATAAACTCTATTAAAGACTATGTCTGCCGGCCGATGTAATGATTTTAAAAATAATTCAGAAATATTTCAGTTTTTTTCAAAATTTGTTCGAAGTTGTCATCAACGATACTGAAGAGAATTTACAATTAGAATCCTTTAATCTTCAAGCTAATGTGTTGAAGTTACTCGTAGTCGTACTATTTAAAAACGAAAATTTGATTCAAATTTATGCATTATTGAATCATTTCACTCAGATTACAATATTAATTTTTGGTACCTATTATACTTCATTTCACGGAAGAAAATGGTATATGTCGCTGGAGAACCGACCGTTTTTACTGTCATTAATAAAAAAAAATATCTGTAAAAATGTACAAGACCTGAATATTAAAAATTATAACAAAACATGGTTAAACATCACTTAATTCTGTAGATTAACAAGTGATTTTTTTTCATTTTTGTTTGCATTCTAACTAATCAAATGGCAGAATTTATATCCCTATCTAAACTAACGCTATTTTTTACGTGAAATGAAGTATACGTACACATACAAAGATACGAGCTTAAAGATGAAACATCGAAGATATCGAACGCGAATTACTGATCTTCCATCTCGAAAACTTTTTACAAAGTGGAACATCGTATTTAAAATCTTTAAACTATTATTTTAAATTTGTAGGTACTAGTACATATACATACATATTATGCGAAAGAAATGTAAGTATAATTTGAGTTTCTTTAAATTTATAATCCAATAATAGGGTTTCCAATAAGAATTAATATTTGGCCCGCCATATATGTATTTTAAAATTTCGTATGCTATCCGTTTCGCAAAAAGGATGGTGACCCCTGCTCAGAGTGTTTTTTTTTTTGGTCTGTGCCCCTGCTCTAAATATCTATGTATAAACTAATCCACAAAGTTTTACGGGACAGATATTTGAAAAAAAATGTCTTCACGCTTATGTCACGGTTTCGCATGTTCACCCGATGTATATTGTTATATTGATAACTGTCATTTTCCCTCTTTATATTACTTGCGTCAGTAATAACTACATTATAGCACTTATATATATAAAACAAGGTTAGCGAACCTAGCATTTGCACATTTACTATACCTTGTTCCATCTTACGCATTCAGCATTGCAGAGAATAAGTCATAGTTTTGACTTCTCTGATTGGATGAGAGACAAGTTTACCAATCTAATTTCAGCTACTTAAAACTGGCGCTGATGCGAACGCCATCTGTTGAATGCGTTAAATGGAACAGAGCATAACTTGTCAAAATAGCAAAACTGAAATAACATGTACTCCATTCTGTCAGGGAAATTCAAATAAATAATTTTTTGCATGAATTTATTAAATCACATTAATATTTACATTAACATTGATATTAATAGACATTGGGGTGTATTCTGTATCCTACTATACCCCATTCGCCGAGACGAGAGAATGTAGAACTAATTCTTAAACAGAAACAAGTCATTTTATTGGTTCGGCTCCAAAATTATCCTTTTTTGATCAATAGAATTTGTCTCTGTTCAAGAATTGGCTCCATATTCTCTCGTCTCAGCGAATGGACTATATGCTAATATTAATTTTAACAGCCTATTAAAATTTATAAGCAAAAGAACGTAATTTATTACCTATCATTTTAATTTTATATTCTGTGTCTTCTAGTGTTATTGGTAAAAAAAAACAGGATGTTAAAATTAACATGATATGATACAGAATACACCCCATAATCTTACTCACTTCATCAAATTCAACTTTGCCAATTTTAATTACACTTATGTTGCAACATTCTTCGGTTTATCGAGATTCACGCAAAAAATATTTTGAGATGGATTATCAACAAAAGCAAAAGTGGATTTCTTCTTTATTCTAAAAACTCTCACTCTTTGCAACATTCATTTTATTTAATACGGATTCCATCAATATAGCCTTCCGTGACAGTGGACGATTTCCATCCCATCCACCGTAGCGTCTAATGGTCGTCATATTATCACCCGCATTTTCCAATAAAATTGCCAAAGAACGTTTTATATTGTGACCAGTGTAGGACTCTACATCCGGTAATTAAAAAAAGAAGCAATCTTCGTCGGTATTCTCAATAATGTGAATTACAATCTCCCGTGGTGAATATTACGGATAGAGCATAAAAACATGTACTTCCTGCAGATATTAACAACTTTACAGAGAATCCTTCTTCCATAATAATAATCAAACTGCGAGAAACATTTATCTCCGCATCTGGTATAGAAACATACAGATATGATCTATATAAAATCCTCAGTGATCAATGTTTAGCTTCGTCAACTCGTTACATCGGCCAGCCACTTCCATTATTAGTGTAACCAATAAAGATTCTAAATAAGTACTAAATCACATAATAATAGAGAACTATTACTTTCATCAACTATTCTTCATTGAGTGCCTCCTTCATAAAATGCTCTATATGTTCTTTTTTAAGGACTTTTGCCTTTTTTCAGTTTGTGGGTTCTGGATTCATTCTAAAGATAAACAATTAGCTTACCATATTTTGAAATATCTATGTTTTTGCTGCTACTCCCCCTTTTTACATTTACATTATATTATATAACAAATATAGAAATAACACTTCATTTATAGTCGTATTATTGTTTTAAATACATAGTTGTGTTGAGTGAATATATGCATAAGTTTTAGCTGTTCAATCCAGTATTCATCTTCTGTATAGACTTTCGGATTATCACTAAAGGTATAAAACTAACATTTGGTATGATAAAAAAGAAGAGAAGATAAAGAATTGCCATAGTAGCTTTTCAACACACGTTCTTCTGTACTTTTGAAATAGATGAAGATATCCAATAAGATTCCACTGTACATATCCATATCCCAATGTTTCGTGCAATTTCCAACATATTTTTTTTCGTGTTTAATGGCATTTAAACAATTATATCCAACAAAATGACCGACCTGAAACATGTAATCATTTTCGTAATATTTATCTTTTAATCCAGATTATTTTGTTTTGAAGGTTATAAACGTAATTTATCTTAATAATTGCTTTTAGTGTGTACATATAGTACTGTAAAATCATATTAAATGTTATAAATTTAACATTTGTTTTCAACAATACCACCCATTCTACTGTATTAGTTAATTTTACTTTTCCTATGTTATGAATTTATTCCTGTTTATAAATTCTAAAATGAAACATTTATAACTACTTATTTACCTTAATATTGATGTAATATAAATGAATTGTTATATTGATCCTAAAATAAAATGTAACAAATATTCTGTACCAAAGCATTTTCATTCAAAATACATGTTCCAGCTTAAAATATGTATAACATTTTATATAATGAAGAAAATATTATTTTTAACATTAATGTATTTAAATTTATTAGTTTTATTTGTGTTATGATTTTTCAAGATTGTTTGAAATGTTATAAATAATTTAAATACCACTTAAAACAAAAGTTACTAACAACATTGGAATTGAGCAATGGTGAACGGACATTGTTCTTTAAAGCGCACCAACTTCAGCGTGGTAGAGATTTGCACTGGTTGAGACTTGCATTACACAGGATAAAATTTTTCGAGATTTGAATAAGAAGAGGTAATATTTTTAGAGCTTTGCAGTGTTGAAAATTGCATAAGTTGTGACATGAATAAGTCAATGTAAAATAATTCGAATTTTGACTATTCGTAAGATGTATAAAACGTGATTTGACCAAGTCAATATAAATGTATTCGAATGTTGTCTGTGCTCCCGTGTATAATAGAGCATTAAATTAATATATTGTAATATAAATGGATTACTCACCTTTTCTTTTACTATACTCTATTTTTAAACTAGGAGGAGTAGATACGAAAGTCTGATTTACACTATAGAAAGTTACCAGAAAAAGTTACTAGATTTTTTTTCGCGCGAAATACAAAAATTGCGTACACATCAATACTGTATACTTCGCATGGAACTTATTTTAAAATAAAACTGACATTATAGGCTCTTATTTTTCACGCCGTATATTTGATTATGTGAATAAAGATAATATATAATCTAAATAAACACTCTTACTTGATTTATATCTATATTTTTTAATTGAACATAGCGATAAAATGCACAAAACCTATATATAATTTATTATTTAAAAATTTATACCATAGAATACAATACCAAAGGAACAAAATACAAAAAATATTACATTTAATTCGTTTAAAATTGAACATAAATTGAAACTGTGTATTATAATATCAATAAGGGGAAATTTTGTGCACAGACATTAACAATCTTCATCAGAAGAACTCTCCGATGAGCTGGAGTCACCATTGCCAACCGAAATAATGAATAGTTCTATTAAGTCGTCCATTATAATATCGATACAATCAATATTATTAGTTCTTAAAAGAACTGATTTATTTTAAAGTCACAGAAATGCGAAAAACCAAAACAGAAAAAGATAACCTCCAAACGAATGACAGCTAATACATCAAATGTAAAATATTTGTGCAGTGTAAACCTGACGAAGCACTAACCAATCAGAAGCGTCAGTTTCGGCGCTTAAAATTTAAAGTACTCCTCTTAGTTTAAAAACAGGGTATATTAGGTACAAGTTTTCCAAATTTCTTCACATTAATATCGCGTACCCAACTAATTGCTCTTGGGTGTAAACACTTTTATTGGTAACAAAATAATTGATTATATCCATTGGCAAATTATTCGGAAAATCCTATATATCCTTCGAAAACTCACTTTCATCTCAATCGTGCGGGTCAATATTACAAATTAACTTGATTTTTGTTACATAACGAGGTTGCATATCAGATGGTAACTTCTTGCAGTACACATGTATCATGTATTATAATAGTATATTACATAACGAGCGTGGAAAGTGGTAAATAGCGTGCGAGTGTAGAGATTGAAGAACAAGGCGCGTAGCGCCGAGTGATTTAATACACGAGCATGCTAGACACTTTCGAGCGAGTTATGTACACTATTTTTCAGACGACCACAAAATATTTCTTAAAAAAGTGTTTACACTAATACAGTTCTTACTGTTGTAAGCAAATTTTTATTTTTATTATTTATTATTTACAAATGTAATGTTAATAGTGTTGTTACTACAATTATAAAAGTTAACCAGGCTTTTATCTTGGAATGTTTTGTGTTGATAAATTTTCATTTAGCAAAACCGCTGCCAGCTGACGTTTGAGGTTAGGTTCAACTACCGGCGCTCGGCGCAGCTCAATCCGTTACACGCGCGTAGTCTAAAACTAAATTATATAAATAATACTAAATGATACAAAAACATTAGCAAATATAATAATTATTAATGTTCAACTTGACGGTTATTGTAAATTATCATATATTTTATTTAACTTTTTGCCGAAATGCCATCTGATGTCGATTAATGGAACTAAAAACTCATAACAGCACTAGTGTGTTAGATTCATAACATCACTAGCGTGTTATGTTGCACTTTCTGTTGTTATTTAGCGTGTTGTTATAGCTACTTTCGTAGGTGGTCGTCTGAAAAACCCATAACTAAACTCGAATAATGAAATACAAGAGAAATTCGTTTTGTAAGACAACAAATTTATTTCAGATTTTGAATTACCGCTAAGGAAAACTCGCTTTCAATAGATGGCGTACTTGTCACTCGGCCTCATTTATTTGCTAATGAAGTGAATTACAAGTCGGGGGCATTAAGATTAGCTGTTTCGAAGGTTACCGGAAACAGCTGAGTGCCCGTTCTCTTGTATTACAACATATTAAATAATTATACTATGAAAAGATAATAAAAATTAATTTATTACATAAATATTATTGACAGATTTACTCCCATCTTATTTTCCAGCAAAAATCTTTCGTTTTTCAGCGACTTTAATGCCCGGTTTCATAAAACAATTTAATCTATGATTCAATTTTACTTCCAAAATAAATTTAAAAATTTGAACAAGTTCACTGCGATTTTTTGACAGCAATAAATTTAATGTCATAAGAACGTGGAAACTGATTCGAATTTGTTCACACAATTAAATTCACAAGTAAATTTAATTGGACCTTTATGAAACCGGCCCTAAGTGAGTAAACTATAAATTTACTAGCGACGCTCGGGCGCACTAAATTTACAGCGCCTATTTGATTCAATTATATATTTTTGTTTTATAATTATCTTATTTTATAAATGAAGACAACATTTATCGAGATTATTTTTATTATGTATATAAATATTACAATATGCATTTATTAATACCATGATGACATTTTGGTCAATATTCCTTTTTCTTGGCGATAGTTTTTTCTCGTAACGGCAAGTTTCTTCAGATGTAATCATACGGTTAATGCTAGAAAGAAAATAAGTTTTAAAATTTGAATAAAATTTTATTTATTACAAAAAATAACCCTAAAGATGTTAAAAGTACAAAAACCTACATTTTTACCGAGTGTTTAAAATTAATGAAATACATTGTTGTAATCAATCATTTTCTTTGTATCAATCAAACAGTTTTTGTTGTAATCAATTATTAAACGTTGTCTTTATTTAAACTTTTTTTTTCAATAGTGAAGCATTAAAGAATGTTGAGAGATGCAATCCCACCAGTTCAAATTCTCCCGCCACGCCAGACCACCTGGCAGCACTGTCACCTAGTACCGCCATCTAAACTCATTCTTATATGTTTTGTTTTTTCATTCAATATTATTGTTGTAACTGTCGTGGACATAAATAAAGTAATTGCGTTAGCAAGTGGCAATCCCGACTTTATTTAACTAGTCGAACCTCGATCTTCACAAAAGCGCACTTTAACAAAGAATATCTGCAAACCTAATTAACTTTCAATTTTCCATGATACTGGTAAAACGACTGATTGTTTAAACTTCTACATGTTTATACATGATCTGGTAAATTACTTGACTGGGATGGATAATGAAAGATAAACGATATTTTTGGAATTCAGTCAACTTTATTTCATTCTCGACTAGTTTCGACACCACATGTGTCTTCCTCAAGGGCTACATTTACAGAAGAAAAAAATACAATAATATATTGAATTACATTGGTTTAAATATAAAAAAAATAGTTAACTTACATGAGTTTTCCTAACTGTTCCGTCGTACTGACAATCACAATATTTATGCTTGATAATAATTTCTTCATGAATATAATGTATGATAACATTATGTTTGAACAAATATATTTATATTTGTTTATTTATTTATTTTTAACGTCTTTTGTCCTGATGAAGCTGTAAGTGGCAGCGAAACGTTGGCTTCATATTTAATAAAAAAATATCTGTTGTGGCCAGCACAATACCTTCCGTCAATCCTGTGTCAATGTATAAATTCCATACATAATTTTTCTTACAAAGATTCTAAATTTCCAGTGAAATTATTTCATAAACAAACTATGCAAATTGCACTTGACACTGACTTCTTCTTCTTTAGCATTTCCCAATCGTTAGGGTCGCTATTTTTTATTTTCTTTCAGTTCCTTTTCTCTCAAGTCTTCCGCAATACAGTCCTTCCATTTTATCTCTGGTCTTCCTCTGTTTCTTCTACCTTGTATTACTAAGCTATTCATTCTTCTTCTAATACGTTCTTCATCTCTTCTCATGACATGTTCAATCCAATATAATCGTCTCTCTTGTATCTTTCTAGAAACTTGTAACACTAGAGTTATTTCCTTACCGTATCTTTCCGTGCCTTCCCCAACATCTACTTCAACATCCTCATCTCTGACACATTCACTTTTATTTATTTATACTGACATCTGCCAATTTGAATTATTTAAATATATTAGCAATTTTCATGGATAGCATAACTGGCTGATTTATGAAATTTAATTTATTTATAATTCTTTAATTCTATGTCTATTGAAAATGAAATATAAAATGGAATCAAATCATATAGAGAATAATATATTCTTTAAGTTATAATAACGTTAATTGTCAATAAATTATATTTAACTGTTAAATCTTCATTTGAGGCTACTTTCGGTTCACCAATTATAACCAAAATCTAATCACTTGTTCTTCTGGATGTAAACTTGAGGGATACGAAAAAAATATAATTTTTGAAATCGTGGTATTGAAGTTATGCGACCCGAAACTTTCGTCACACATACACACACACACACACACACACACACACACACACGCACACACACACACACACACACACACACACATACATCATCGTAAAAATGGTAAAATCGTATTATTTGACCCTAAAACGTGCTTATTCACTAAAAACTCATCATTGATTTTTTTTTACCAAAGACAATACCTTCCTTACGTAAAGGTTGGACTGCAATCCTGTTTATATTTATAGTGAAAATGATTAATTAGAAGACTCACGCCATCAACCTGAAAAAAACCTTATAAAATGAAATATATAAATAAAAATACGAAGAAAAAAGTATACTACAAGTCATATTTCTTTTTATAAGGTTTTTATCAGATTGATGACGTGAGTCTTCTGCCTAATCATTTTCACCATATGTAAGTGTATGTTTTACACCTTACAAGTTTTTAGAATCAGAGATATGATTTTTTAAAAGTTGTTTTTAATTTCAAATATTTGGACGCTGACGTCACGGCTTAGCGGATACGGCAGTAAAGCTCTACCGTTTTTGTTTGGAACTATGCTTGTTTGGATTATCACTTGTAAGTTTGATTTTGTGACAGCAACATATTGTTAACTAAAAAGATATTTCATACAACTTTTGATATTTATTTTAATAAATGTTTTATTTACATACCTTTACTCTTAACTCTGCTGTCACCTGTCACAATTTTAGATTAGTTTGTTTACAACAGCAAACGGAAACCACGTGGGCCGTAAATGTGTGAGAGGAATGTCTTTGTGCAACAAACCGTGACGTCACGAATTTTACAACCGCGAAAGTTTATTAGCAAATTTATGAATGAAAAGTCGCATATTTCATGTTATTTTATATTACTATATTTATGAAATGAGACGAATTTCACGATTTTATAAAAAAAATAATGAGTTTTTTAAATAACCCCATTCTGATCTTTAAAAATTCATATTTCGTTAATTACGTGAAAATTTTAAGTCGCGTTTACATTAAAATTCTTAGTTCATCCAGTTCTTACAAAAATAAAAAATTATATAGGATCTATATATATTTATGGGATTAATTAAGTACAGTATTTATAAATTATAAATACAGTGCCATAATTATACAACTGAATGTTGTTTTCCCACTCTTCGTCTCCAGGCCTCTCTGTCGTATGCTACCTCCTCTTCTAAATCTCGATCTCTCATGGCTCTTCGAATTCCCTCGTTCCATGATCTCCTTGGTCGTCCTCTTCGGTTTGTTCCTGGTGGTTGCCAGTTGATAATTATTTTTGGCCATTTCGTCTCTTCCATTTTTAAAAGATGCCCAAACCATTTTAAACTTCTTTTCTCAATTCTATCTATTGCTGTTTTTTGAGCCGACATGCGATTTCGTATATCCTCATTTCTGACTCTGTCCATTCTAGACACTCCTGAACTTCTTTGGAGATAATCCATTTCTATGGTTAATATTTTCCGTTTATCATCCTCTTTCAAGGGCCATACTTCGCTGCCGTAACTCATAACTGTTTCCACCATCGTTTGTCCTATGCGTTTCTTATTTTCTCGACTTATGTTTTTATTCCACCATACTCCGTTTAGGGCTCCCACATTTTTTTTTGCTTTCTGTACTCTGTTCTTTATTTCTTGATGGCCTATGCCATTTTTATCTACTATTGTACCCAAGTACTTATAGTTGTCCACTTGTTTCACCGTCGTATTGTTCTTCAATAACACATCGAATTTAGTGTCTGAATTGGTGACTAGGTATTCAGTTTTTTCAAGACTGACTTGAAGCCCCCATTTTTGGTATTCGTCATATAATCTTGTTAACATGAATTCAAAATCATAAGCGTCTTGAGCGATTACAACTTGATCATCCGCAAATTGTAAAGTAAGGAGGTGTGTGTCATTGACTGGGATTCCCATACCTTGGCAGGATCTCTTCCATTTTCTCAATGCCACTCCTACATATATAATGAAAAGAAGTGGGGATAGGCTACAGCCTTAGCCGTGTTCTTTCTGGCTGTGATTCACAAGATCATGATTAAGAAGAAGTATGTTTTCTCATATCTTATTCGTTATCCCCACTTTCTCATTTTGTGATCACTAGACAACCGTCCCCTTTCCCTTCTGAATCATCCTTTTTGAGTGATCACACAGATTCATTTCAGAACAAATTTAAAAGTGGCTAACGACAATAGGTTTTCGAGCGTAAAAAAATATATCAATGTGGGGTTTGTTGCATCAAAGGAAATATGATTTTCCTACAATATAATGTAATGACTCACCATATTTTTGAAAACAAAGAAAATATGTTACATACATAAAAGATTTGTTTTAAGGAAACATACTTCATATATTACCAAGAACATTTTTCTTATATTTCTATATGATCCATTTTTAATATGCTGACTAAGACACGACAGTAGATTATTTATAAAATAAAATAAATTAGTTTGTATTGGTGTGTTTATGATATTTGACGCTAGATGGTGTTTATACTGTTTAAGTTGTTTTCTTGATATACTTTTTAAATCATGATTCAAAAGGATCACGATTAAACTAATCAGGATTCACAAAATCGAAATCACAGTTAGAAGGAACACGGCTCTTGTCTCAGGCCTTTAGACGTATGTATAGGATTTGAAAGGCATCCATTCTGTTTTATGTAAGCTAAATTGTTTTCATATAATTTTTGTATTATTTCATTCAAGTAATTGCTTATGTTCATTTCTTTGAGAGTTTTCCATAGACTATTCCGAGGAATGGTATCATACGCTTTCTTTAAATCTATAAAAGCCATGTGTAGCTCCTCATTTTTAGTATTCTTTTTTTCTATCAACTGTTGCAATGTAAACAAATTGTCAGTGCATGACCGGCCAGGCATGAATACACTTTGGTCTTCTGATATTTGTTAGTTCACTTCATATCTAAGCCTTTTTTGTATTACTTTGCCCCACAGTCTGCTAACAGTACTCATGACACTTAATCCCCTGTAATTATTAGGATCTTTTCTGTCCCCTTTTTTGAATATTGAGGAGATGTAGCACGTTTTCCATTCGGTTGGTATTTTCTTACGGATTAGGCAATTGTTGCGCAGTTTTATTTTTGTAAATAAAACCCACCAAACTTTTTGACGTTTCGAACTGCTGCTTTTTTGTGTGATTACAAATACATATACTGAGGTAATAATAATTATTATAAACAAAATTAGTTGATAATATTATTTGTAATTTGTAAGTAATGCAATAAAAAAAATAATTAATTTATAACTATGTATCTGAATTTTGCTTCAATTTAGAAATATTAATGATTGGTCGTAGAAAACGTATAGTACATAATTCGAGATGTAAAGCAATAACTCACTCGTAAAATTACAAACTCGACGCTACGCGTCTCGTGTGTCAATCATTTTACTCGTACGTAATCTGCTTCTTATATCTCTCATTACGTAATATATTATATTTCATACCTATTGACTATAATATACAAAGTTTCCATGACATTATGATATTTTAATAAAATGTCAGTTGATAACGCTATTTTTTAATGTTGGCTCTTTAAAACTGGCGCTAATACGAGCACCATCTACTGAATTGACTAGGTGAAACAGAGTTTAACTATTACCAATTAAAGAGCTCTTTATTTTTTTTTAATTTTTCACCAGCGCCATCTGTAGTCTAATAGGTGAAATAGGTACATTCGGTTTACAGTTTTAAACCCTGAAAATCTATTCATCCTGTCTCAATTCATCCCATTTTATCACTTATGGGATTATGCATTCTGAACATTACGTCGTTGGTGGTGGGGGTAACTTTATAAATTGTGGGATTGTGTGGTCTGGCATTTGTGAAAGTGGGATTTGTGAGCTGTAGGATTATAACGTGTGGCATTGCTACGTTTTATAACTTCTGGGATTATGTATTCTGAACATTACGTCATTGGTGGTGGGGGTAACTTTATAAATTGTGGGATTGTGAGCTCTGGCATTTATAAACTGTGGGAATTGTGAACTGTAGGATTATAATGTATGGCATGCTTCGTCCATAGCGTCGTTTCCCTCTCTCTCACATTCTCGTGCAGGACGAATGTGTGATTGTATGCTTCACGATTACAATTACTCAATTATGCGCTTTTGGGGGTATATTTTCTCTTGTAGCTTGTTGTTTGTAACTAAATAAATAATAGTATACTCTACAACTACAACAAGTATTGGAATAAGACATTCCAAACATGTTGCAGAGTACTTTTTCCAACAAAATTTAGAAATGATACGAAAAATGTAGCTTTTTTTTAGGAAACAAACAATATTAATTTAAACATGTCATAAATTGCTTATTACACAATTCATATTTTTGTTTTGATTTATTTGGTAATAACTGGCTCCCCGTTATTCCATATTTGTCTTTATTACCTACCACTTGATATTTATCTCGACAAAATATTATTTAGTTAATTTTCTGAGTATATTATTATTTAGCTAAACTTATTGGTCTGACGATCTCAAAAAAAAAACCTGTAAAAGTTAACAGAAAATTCCGAAACTGTTCAAAACGTCAAACGCGATTTCAGAAATAAATAAAACAAGCAGACGTTACTACAGCAACCGAACGATAATATTTGATATACACAAAAGTAGTCGCAATATAGCAGCTCATTTCAAGGTTGCATGCGCAGTAACAAAATGAAAGGGAAATTATATTGTACAGTCTCAAGCATAAAGCGTAGTATGTACCAATATCTTCCGTAAGCACGAATCCGAACGAAGAGGAGCGAAGGTTGCCAAGCAGTCATTGAAGTAGTTGCACGACTGTACAAATGATTATTTAGCTAGAATTAAGTATTATTTCTCTCTTTTCATCAGGCTATCGCATGTTATCTTGTAAGCAACCTAGATGAGTTCCTATTTCGGAGACCTGTAGTACTCGTACCTACCGCGCTAATATACCGCTGAACGCTGAACATATTGACCGCTAGTATGAACTGTGATTAAGGGTGATTAGCGAACATTTGATTAGCATTGTTTTATCTCTATCAATCGTTCATAGATTATTTTAGAGAAAAATGCTTCAAATAAAAGATGCGTGCATATAATTTTTCTATAACTATTATTTGAAGTATTTTTCTCTAAAATAATACATAAACGATTGACAGAGATAAAACAATGCTAGTCAAATGCTCGCTAATCACCCTTAATCACATGTTCATACTAGCGATCATTATGATTTGTCGGAAGCCGTGCGTAATTATTCCAAACGGAGTTATGCCACACTGTTTGTTCGAATGATATTAATTCCAACATAATTTGTATTGGTGGAATGTGTAGTTCCTAAAATAATGTTGGAGAAAATATTTTATATGCCATGTTTTTAATAGTATATTATAACTGAGGTGGGATATTTCATTATAGCTTATAACCGAGGGCTGTGATGAAACTCCCATCGAGATATGTATACTATTTTATTCACAATCATCCTTTTTTTAAATCAATAATTTTCAGAATAAATCATTGAGTTAATATTTTTTGACAGCTATATTAAAATTTGTTTGGCCTACCTTATTATAAGGATGTATAACAATAGTACTAGACAACCCCTACATAAACATTTTCAACCCGTGGGGTGGAAGTGAAATCTGCTTTTTCGCACCCAAAAGATTATCATTACAGTTAGGAATGGCGAATTTTTTTACCTCCCGCTACCCTTGGTAAGGGAGGTATAGAGATCGTGCTAAAAATAGCATATCGAGATATTGGTAAATGACCACGTTATAAGGTGCCACAATCCAATTTTAACATTTTCACTATGATGTATGTGTGTGTGGATCCTCTTTACGCTCTAACTCAAATACTATCGTTCAGAAAAATTTTAAACCTCGTATTTCTACCTTACTCTTATATGGAAAGATGTCATTAGATTTTGGAGTAAATCAGATAACTGGAAATGGCATTTTACTGGAAGCCCAAAATAGTTTTTCTTCGAAAAATACCTTTAAATGTTATTTTTTCGAGATTTGTTATTAAAGAATTAAAGCTTTTAATTTTTTTACATGCTTGCGTTAACACTAGTAGTAAGGAGGTGTCTACGGCCAGACTATCCAATGCATCAGACAAAGACGGACAATCTTGGATAAATGGAGTTTGTGTGAGAGCGAGAGAGATGCAAGAGTAGAAAGAAAATTGACTGCGATGGGTTATGCAGAGTCTGACGAATCAGAACTCACTGGTCAAGCAGGCACTGATTGCAGTGGAGGGGAATCTGTGATATGTGCATTCTGGTAAAGTACTAACGTGCCGAAACTTTAAATAATAGATGGAATTATATTTTATAAATTTATATTACATATTATATATTCTATACAATAATTGTTAAGAGTTATATTAAACTATTACTAACGTGCAAAAGACGAAACTTTAAATAATACATGGAATTATATTTTACAAATTTATTATTTTAATTTATTATAGTTACATTTCTATATAATAATTGTTAAGAATTATATTAAACTATTTTTTGAAATCCATGAATTATGTTTATTATCAAATCCTAGCCATTTGACAAAGTATTTATTTCCTCGTTTCCGTAGAATTTTTTCAACTAAATAAGTATTAGGATATTTTGTCTTCTGTAACTCTTCTTGATAAAAACCACCTTTAATGCGGTTTCCTTCCAAATCTTGTATTATAAATGTTACAGGTATTTTATGTTTTACTTCAGCTATTCTAAATACTTCTGTAGTCCAGTTTGGAGTATATCCTTTTTCAAACACATGTTTATGCTTACTTATTCTAACATGATCACCCACTTCAAATAACGATGGTTTCAACTGATGATGTCTTTTATTATGATAGGCTGAAATGTATGTATCTTTTTTAACTTCAGACGGTTTCATTTGTATAGTACGATGTTTGGTATTATTATATTCTGCAACCAGATTATTGAGAATATCTATCCACTTATAGGATCCTCTATGACTAAATTCTTTCCACATTTTGCTTTTTAACGTTCGATTCCAACGTTCAACTATGCTTGCTTTTAAATGTGAAAATGTAGAGTAATGATTAATTTGGTAATCGGACATTAGTTTTTTAAAATCCTTATTAAAAAATTCCTTGCCATCATCGGTTTGTAGATTTCTTGGTACACGCCCACTTGAAAAAATTATTTTCACACCTGTAGATACATCTGTTGCTGATTTTGTGGCCACTGGAATCGCCCATGCATACTTTGAATAGGTATCAATAACAGTAAGCATAAACTTGATATTATTATTTTTACTGGCATATGTTGACATATCTACTAAATCAGCCTGCCATAGATCATCAAAACCTTGTAATATAACTTTGCGTCTAGTAAAATTTCGACGTGCTGGCTTGTGTAGTTCATTGGTTATTATACGTTTTATATTGCTCATAATTATTTACGTATCTTCTGGTTGTATAAATAAGCTCATCTGTTGCTTGAGAAAAGATACGTCCGTAGCGATATTCTTTACACTTTGTAAGTCGTTATTCAAAATATGAATTGACTCGTTAATACGTGTTATCTCTTCTTTAATTGTATTTTTTTGAGTTTGTTCGATGAGATTAATATTATGTATGATACTCTGTAAATCTTGATTCAGTTTATTAACTAGAAAGGCTACACTGTCTCGTATAAGATGTAGATCGTTTTGTATATTTTTGGCAAACGAACTAATACTCTCGTCTACGTATTTTTTGGATGCAGCGTCGTGAAGACTGCGAGGCAAATTGATGTTAGTTAATCGTTTATTGGTAAAATTTACGTCACCTTCGCTTGTTAATGGAAACTGATGTTGAACTTTATACGACGAAAGGGTGGAGTGTTTACCACCCGAAGTAATATAAAATGGGTCCAAGTAACGTCCAAATTTGTCGATTGACATGATGAAACTGACTTTATACAATGATTTCCTCTTCTCTTAACTCTTCTTCTATCGATGCTATTTCTGAATCAAGGCCACTATGACCAATCGCACGTGAAGAATGAAGTAAATAAAGTCGTTCAACTAATTCATTAGGATCGTTCCAGTACTTTAAGTCAATTGGATTTTTAGAAACTTGTATTAAATTTGACCCACCTTTTCCAGTTACTGGCTGAGATTCAATATATTTTATAATATTCCTGTATTTATATGAATTATTCTTTCTAGTCTGTTCCAGTGGTAAGTAATTTTTCTTATGGGCGTTTGTATCAAGAAGAATTGTTTTATAGTTTTGTAAGTCTTCCACTGTATATTCTTTTTTATTAGGTGAATTAAGAAAGAGTAACTGAGCCAAACCTGGTGTTATTTTATATTGATTATTATTTATAATGATGTCATCATCACTTGTCAGAAGCAACTGTGAGTCACCAATTTTAAAGTCATTACCAACGCGTCTTACACCATACTGTTTATCTATAATCTTGTTTTGACCAATGCGTAATAGTAATTGTTTAATATATTTTCGTGTTATTGGCCCAATATGTGTATTAAGATACTGTTCAATTATACTTCTTCCACTATTCGTTTTAAGTAAAGTATCAAAATGTATTTGATCTGCGATTAATCCTTTAGTGTCTTGTATGATATTTTCATTTGTCACTTTGTCGATTTCTTTCTTCGGTATGTCTATTACAGTAGGAACAGACAGTTTTTGAAGTACATCTGTGAGCGGTTCCACAATGGGTTTATATTGTTTAGAATAAAAATCATTTCTACTATTTTCTCGGTTTATAATACTTCTATATTTACGTCGTATATTATCAGCTGTTTTTTCAATATCAATAATATCATTATTACTGACTTTCGCTTTCTTTTTCGATTTATATTTTTTGTTCATTATCTTTGAATTTGATATTGTCATACTTGTACAACAGTTCAGTATGTTCTAGTTGAAAATTTTACATATCGACATTTATGTACGAATCAAAACCTAAACGATATCGACCGTTATTTATTTCTTTATCTTTATCAATTACTAAGAAATCATATTTGTTCCTATTCCAACATAATGAACATATATCTTTAAATTGAGAAAAAATCATATCTGTATTAACATGATCTGTATAAATATGATGTAAATTCATATCATCTTGTTTAAACAGTACAAGTAAGTTTGCATTGTCTCGAATTAAATGTTTTGGAATGTGAGTGTATGTCTGACTTAAATAAAAACAATCAACTAGACTGTGGCGACCCATACTAAAATATTCACGCATAGTATTTTGCTTATCACAGATGACGTCATCGAATATAAATAGAGAATTCGCTTTCGCGTTGTGGGGTTCTGTAATATTTTCAGTACTCTGGTACGGAAAATAACCTATGTCTGGAATGTGTTCTAATATATTTTGAAGTAATTGATATTTTGGTTGGCTCGGAGTTTTTTTGTACAAGTAAATATTTTTAAATTTTAAACCATTCGGATCCGTAATTAAGCTTATCATTAAATTCGTTTTTCCACAATTTGAAGGGCCACTTATTATACATCTTATCGTATTTGGTAACAAATAACCATGTCTAGGTGATTGTGTTTTATTATTTTCAGATGTAATATTATCAAAATTTTTAATCTTTATTGATACGGGTTGTTTAATCAACTTCATGATGAACACTGATAGATTTTTCATTACACTTTTTGTATATATAATATGATACGTAGGTAATGTTATCTCTTTTCCGTTCGATAAAAATGTTATAGGATTATATATATAAATAACAGTATGATGAAGAATTCTGTCAGTTAATAACAAACCAAGAATATGTCTAGATCTCGCTATTTACATGCAGGTAACGGATTGGTCAATTCATTAATCAATCGTCTTCCGATCGAATTACATATACCTGGATATCAGTATTGTGGTCCCGGTACCAAACTTCAGCAACGTTTACAACGAGGTGATCCAGGTATAAATAAATTAGATAAAGCCTGTAAAGAACACGACATAGCATATTCTCAGAATAAAGATAATTTGTCTGCTCGTCACGACGCCGATAAAGTACTAGAAAATAAAGCCTGGTCAAGAGTATTAGCTACCGATTCTTCATTACCGGAAAAAGCTGCAGCGTGGAGTGTAGCCAACACCATGAAAGTTAAACGAAAATTAGGAATGGGTATGAAAATGGGTGTAATAAGTAAAATTAAAAAACGAACATGTAAAAAATCAACTTTAAATACAGTGAAGAAGGTTGCAAAGTTAGCCATTAATTCCAAAGGAAAGTCACTCAAACATATGGATGATTTAACGGCACAAGGAATTATAAAAACAGCACTAAAAGCAGCTAAACGTGAAGTTAAAAATCACAAACCATCTGTACATACTATAAGTAAAGACAGAGTAATCCCATTACCCAAAACTGGTGGCATTCTTCCGTTAATACCAATTTTTGCTGGATTATCTGCACTGGGTGCTCTTACCGGTGGGGCAGCGGGAGTTGCAAAAACAATAATTTCTGCTAAAAATGCTAAAAAGGAGTTGGAGGAAAATAAACGTCATAATCGTACTATGGAAGCTATATCCATAGGAAAAGGCATACAAGTAGCCCCTACCTCTAATGGTTACGGTTTATATCTGACCCCGTATCCAAAAAACCATTAAAGTTGCCGAGAGTACCGCTAACTAATATAGATTTAGAAAACTATGCTCGTCATTATGAAATACCATATTTTCGTGGAGTTTATATGATAAATAACTTACCACGCAATCCAGAAACGAATGAATCTGCTATAGTTAATTTGGATGTTATGGATGGTAGAGGAACTCATTGGGTAGCTTACAAAAAACGTGGTTATAATGTAATTTACTTTGACAGCATAGGTAATTTATCACCTCCAAAAGAAATAATAGAGTACCTCGGTAATTGTAAAATTTTCTATAATTACAAACAAGAACAAGAGCCTAGTACTGTAATATGTGGACATCTTTGTTTAAAATTTCTTATGAATAAAACTAGTCGTTGATATCACAAAAGATCATTTCTATAGTATTATTTGAAACGTCAACATAATAATGTCTTTAACATTAACATTACATAGTAATAGTTCTATTCTAAATGCGAACTTTTTTCCCCCAATTGAATTAAAAAAAGATACCGAATACGAATTGGGGTTAGTTCTTTTTCAAACATACAATTCTATACCGAACATAGAAGAAAAAAATAATAGACTATATTATGGTGATTCACACATATATCTGCCAGAAGGGTCTTATGAAATTAAAGACATAAATGAATATATTAAAACTCATTTACCAAGTGAAATTAATTTTGAATTGACATCCAATAATAATACGTTAAAAAGTGAAATAAAGTGTAGTGAATGGATTTATTTTAATAAACCTAATAGTTTTGGGCCTTTATTAGGATTTACAGAACGTGCTCTCGAACCAAATAAATGGCATGAATCAGATATACCTGTTCAGATTATTAAAGTTTCTAATATACGGATAGAGTGTAACATTACAACAGGTTCTTATACAAATGAGAAATTAATGCATACAATCCATGAATTTACCCCAATGGTACCACCTGGTTATAAAATAATTGAAATTCCAAACAATATAATTTATCTACCACTTCGAGTAAACACAATCGACAATCTAACACTTAAAATACTCGATCAAGATGATAATTTAGTCAATTTTCGTGGAGAAGCCATCACAGTAAGATTACATATCAAACAACTTTAACCTTATGATTCTTCAGAAGATAAAAAATAAAAACTCACTACGTAAAGGTTATCCTTTACTGATTCCACGAAGAAGAAGAAAATCTGATATTTATAAATACAGATGTTCATCTGAAAAAAATATCAGTAACGATTCTTCCGTTTCGAAGTTAACTGCATATAGTCAAAATATCCTGAGAGCTCTTGGATACAAGTTAAAACATGAACAGTGCAACAACGTACATCACTGATGATATGTTATCAGTGGACGAAGATATTACGTTCGATGAGTCTATTAATCGTATAGAGTGGCATACACATCAGCCATATGTGACAACAACTTTTAATAATAACGACGAAATTCGTATTCCAATTCAACAGCAAGATATATACACATTACCAGCACACAGTTTTCTCTATATAGAAGGTAAAATTGAAGCTGGTCAACAGGAAGCGGACGCAATAATTAAGTTCATCAACAATGGTGTTGTCTACTTGTTTGAAGAAATACGTTATGAATTAAATGGGATCGAAATCGACCGTACAAAAACAATGGGTATAACTTCAACTGTTAAAGGGTATACGTCACTTACACCAAATGAAGTACTATCTTTAGAAAATGCAGGATGGAACATAAAAACTGCTGACCATGCAATTAGTTACAAAGAAAATTTTAATGTATGTATACCACTAAAACTGTTATTAGGATTTGCTGAAGATTTCAACAAAATAATTTTAAATTCACGTCAAGAATTAATATTGGTCCGTTCTAAGACTGATAATGATGCTTTAGTATGCTCACAAGCAGGCAATTTAAATAACATATTTGTAAAACTTAATAAAATCCAGTGGCGCGTGCCGTACATATACGTAGCCAATCCTGAACGTTTATCTTTATTAAAGATAGTTGAACAAGGTAAACCTATTCATATAAATTTTCGAAGTTGGTCAACATATGAGTTTCCTATGTTACCAAATACGTCGAAACATACATGGACTGTAAAAACAAGTGCACAGCTGGAGAAACCTCGTTATGTCTTACTAGTGTTTCAAACTGACAGAAAAAACTCTTTAGAAAAGGACACATCATTATTTGACCACTGTAATATTACTAATGTAAAATTATATTTAAATTCTGAATGTTTTCCTTATGACAATATGAATTTAGATATTGATAACAATAAATATGCGTTAATGTATGATATGTATAAAAGATTTCAATCATCGTATTACGGTCGCAGTGGATATGGTGACCCTTTATTTGGTGTTCAGGATTTAAAGAACATAGCACCAGTGTTTGTAATTGATTGTTCAAGACAAAATGAGTCTATAAAAACATCTACAGTAGATATAAGACTAGAATTTGAATCAAAAAATCCAATTCCAAAAAATACATCTGCATATTGCATCATATTGCACGATCGACTCATCGAATATAATCCATTAACGAATATTGTTAAAAAGATTTTGTAAGAAAAATAGAAATCAGTTCACAAGTAACTCTTCATCATATAACGTCGTACTGTTTATAACTGTTTATAAAATGAAAGAATTTATTGTTGATATTCAAGGATATGGAGTCAGTAATAATCGTTTTATTTTAAAAGAAATAGCGATCTTAACAAGAAATGATACGCAATTACAACACATGTTTGTTCAACCTCCTTGTAAATGGAGTGACGTCAGTTTTTCATTGCGTAAGCAAATAGGTTGGTTAGAACGTAATTACCACGGTTTATTGTGGGATGATGGATATATAGATTATTATATAGCTCATAATATAATAAAGAGTATATTATCTTGCGAGTGCTTAATATATTTAAAGGGAAATGTAAAAAGAAAACTGATGGAAAAGTTACTTAAAAATAATAAAATGTGTACTGTAGTTGATTTGGAAGAAAATATAAATGACTATGATGAAATGCCACCGTCACTACGAATAAAGAACAAATATACTTCAAACTTTTCTTGTTTTTCTCATAAAACACTTTCAACACAAAGAAACTGTGTATCATCATGTGCACTTCGGAATGTATTTACAATTCACGCCTGGTTATCAAGAAATTAGAAGATCATCCATTTTGAATTATGTATCTATATATTATTCCATTATTATGTATATTGTAAAACTATATGTTAATAATACTGTACTTATTATGTTTATAATAAAATTTTGATAATATTATTTGTTAATTGTATATACTTACCCAGTATACTTACATTACATTTTTCAGGATTAAAAGGAGTAAAGTAAGTATAAGTTTTGTAATTACATATAAAACATAGTTTACTTAATTGTTATATATTTACGAGTTTTCATTATATATTTACATACACACAAAAATCGGTATAAAAAGAAGGTATGATTATACAATATTATATATTACATTTTATTTACAACTATCCATTTCATTAATCAAATGTTTAAATTTATTATAATTACTGGGTACATAATACATACATGATTTTAAATCATCTAATATGAAGTTTGGATAAAAAGTCAACATTTCTTTATATATCATACAAACAATATTATTTTCTTCTTTGGATATAAGTTTCTTTATATTGTCAAGAGATTTTCCGGGCATTAAATAAGCTTGAGTATTAATGTCCCTATAATATTCCCCAAAAAGAAGAGAATTCAAATAATTTAGCGTGTCTGACAAAATATCACTTATTTTATATATAAATTTTAGTGATAATTTATCTAATAATATTTCATTTTTCATCCATTTTATACAGATTAAATAGTCAGTTTCTAGTTTATGAAATTCAATATTATGTTCCTCGTCACCAGTGCTACTTATTAGATTTACAATACTTTTTATATATTCTACAAAAGCATTCCATTTTGATACATTGAATACAATACTGTTCTGCGATTTATAATTTACAATTTTAACAACGACTTCTACATTTATGGGATAAATTCCCACATACAGGACTTTTTCGTTATTGTCGCAAAGGTTGTAGGCTTGTTGTAGCAATAAGCGAGAAGCATGACTGGTTATCATTTTCTGGGCCATTCTGTAAAAATTAACAAATATCAACTATATCTAATATTTGAGGTTACTCTACAAAAATCTTACCTTGTTCTCTATCGATTTTTCACCATCTGCTTGAGATTTTAAAAAGTTGAAAAATTCCTTTTCCTCTTCCTCAAGAAAATCAACGACTTCACTTTCTAATTCTTGCAATAAGTTAATTTTCTTGAATTTTACAAGTAACTGAATAATATTAATTTTTTTAATGAGATAACTATAACAAATTTCTTCACCTTCAGTATAACGTTTCGAATCTTCTAGGTAAGAATCATTTAAAATTTTTTCGAAATCTTCATCAAAACGTGTTCGCTTGTAAACTATTTCATGTTGATTATCACGTGCCAAATAATAGCAATGATTTTTTAAATTTTTTACAGCTGATTCTAGATCAATAGCATCCTCTGTATGTACATAAGCAGCCCACATTTTCACGGACACTTTAAACGAAGAAACAGCTATACTCTCATAACGCTCACTTGTTTCTAACTACAATCGATCTCATATGTAACTCATATATATATACTAATTTCTAAAATTTGCAAGTTCAAACTCGTTCGTAATTATATAAAACTGACTAGTGATACATCAATTAACAAAAAATAATCAAGTCATAAAATTAATAAAACAAATAATCAAGCCTTATAATGGAAAATAAAAGCCAAATGCGTTTAGTTTGAGAGCTAATAAATAAACATTGCTCAGGGGTATAAAAAAATTTAAAATGCGATTTACTATTCTGTGAATAATATAGAAAAGAATTCATCAAATAAAATATTTCTTTGAAAATCCCTGTTTAAGATCTCAATATAAAATGCGTCTTTTTAGTCAAATTATCTTCATTCTGTACCAAGTTCGTTTAAGCGTACAACTATTTGAATAACATGTTTTAAAGTATTATAAGTAATATAACTATAAAATATTTCTTTGAGAACCCCTGTTTACGTTCTCAATATAAAATGCGTCGTTTTAGTCAAATTATCTTCATTCTGTAACAAGTTCGTTTAAGCGTACAACGATTCAAATTTAAAATAATATGGAAAAAATTAATGAAATCGGACAGTTGTCCGAATTTAAACCGACTAAGAAAGTGCGTGAATTAAAACAAAATCAACCATATAAAGTTATAAAAGTTAAAAAAATTAAAACCAAATCTTTTGGCGATAAAATTTTGTGTGATTTGGGGGCCTTTTCTATATTCTTACCAGAAAGATTTTCTTCGTTAACAAACGAACAAATTCAATCACTTAACGATACACCTCACTTGGGTGTGATTTATTTGGGTTTAAAAAACATGAGTGCCGGGCGCAATGCAGCAACCTTAATAAAGTTTACAACACTGGTGCCGGGTACTGCTGATTTTTTATCAGCTGAAATTGCTGCAGTATCCCTTCTAAAAGATGATTTAGAACAAGGTCCTTCAGGAACGGGTTTGCAACCGCCTACATCTCAAGTAAGATTTTATATTTTATTTATTTTATTAAAGTTCTAATATAGTCTTCAACTGTATCAGTAAATACGTCTTCCAAATCATCTGTTGACCATCACATAGAGAACCCTACTACTACTACTACTACTACTACTACTACTACTACTACTACTACTACTACTACTACTACTACTACGAGTTCGAATACGAGTACAAATGCCTCAACAAGTTCCAATACGAGTACAAATGCCTCAACAAGTTCGACTACTTTACCGATATCACCGTCAACGGATTCTCCGGAAACATCTTTAGAACATGTAACTTCACATATTGATCATCAAGTATTCAAAATTTTAAATATTCGTGAAAGAAAAATGAAAAAATTCAAATCTGCATGGCGTGAAATTAATATTGCAGTAAATACGTATTCCTCAAACGAAGATCCTGTTCAATGGTTAAATTACATATTTGATAGACTAATAAAATATTTAGGTGACGAAATGAAAATTTTACCTTCAGATCGAATAGGTATTGAAATTTTTAGCGAAAATTCTCCAGATTATCCAATCGGTATAAGTTACAAAAAAATTTCTGACTTATCATCGAATGTTATTGTAAATGCCATACAAAGTGTGTTACAGAGTAATAAAAATTTTCTCCTAAATGATACCCTTATGTTATCTGTAGCTCATACAATTATGCCATCAGGTAAAGGAAAAGCGAATTTAAAATATGTACCGTTTGAAGAATACTGTCGTCGAAAACATTCGATAATACACTTAAAAAATAACGATAATTTGTGTTTAGCTAGAGCTATTGTTTTAAGTATTGCGTATTTGGAAAATCAAGATTTATTTAAAAAATTACGTAAAAATGAAAATTTACGAAAACAACATGCCATTGAATTATGTCAAAAATTTAACATAAATTTAGACAACGGTGCAGGAATTGAAGAACTCCAGGAGTTTCAAAATAATTTAAAAAAATTTAAAATTACTTTATTTGGTGATGATAGATTAGGACGAGAAATTATTTTTGAAGGACCTGACGTTTTTAACGGTACCAACAAATATATAGATATTTTATATTTTAATAATCACTATAATCCAATTATTAGTATTACTGGCGCATTTAATTTATCGTATTATTGTCGTAAATGTCATTTAGGTTACAAAATGAAAGGTACACATAGATGTCCTTTTTCATGTTCACAGTGTAATAGTTCACACATCGAAAGTGAAACTAATATACTTGTAATATGCGACGAATGTCAAAGACAGTTTAATGGACAGGATTGCTTTGAAAATCATAAAACAGTTAATACGTATACTAAAAATAGATCAATGTGTGAAGTTATTAAATATTGCAAGAAATGTTCCAAAACTTATAATCTGAATACAAGAAAAACACCCCACGAATGCTTTGAAATATTTTGCTCTGTATGCCAAGTAAGTAATTCTATTGTATTATATTTTATTTGAGTAATTATTTCTATTTTATTTATTGTTCTTGTTAGCAACATTTTCCACCTAATCATCAATGTTTCATGAAAGTTATTACGACTGACGATTCAAAAACAGCTGCACATGTACTTTATATCTTTTTTGATTTGGAATGTTCACAAAATACACCATTCAAAGACGATAAGACATCATCCAATTCATCTAAAAGGAAGAAAGAGAATATTTCATTTGAACATGTACCAGTCCTTTGTGTAGCACAACAATCTTGCATACATTGCATAGAAAAAAGTATTAATGTGAGTAATAAATTTTGTAATAATTGTGGTATTCGTGAACATGTATTTATGGAAAATCCTATAAAACAGTTTTTTGAATATTTAATGTTACCACGACAAAATTTGAAAGAGATTATTGTAATTGCTCATAATCTTAGATCATATGATGGACATTTTCTTTTAAGATACATGGCTGATACTTTAAAATTGACACCGGACATATTAATTCGGGGCAATAAAATATTAAATATTCGTTTAAAAAACATAAACTTTATTGACAGTTTAATTTTTTTACCTATGAAATTAAGTAAGATGCCTAGTGCGTTTGACTTGAAATGTGATAATGTTTTGAAAAAAGGTTATTTCCCTTATTATTTCATTCGAAGTGAAAATTTAGATTATATTGGACCCATACCTCCAAAACAATATTATCCTATACAGAGTATGAGTTCCGATGAAATTGTAAGTTTTAATAAATGGTATAACGAAAACAAACAGTCTCATTGTATTTTTAATTTGAAGAAAGAATTAATTAAATACTGTATAAATGACGTCAATATATTACGGGAAGCATGTATGAAATTTAAAACTTTATTTTTTGAAAATAATAATGTTGATATTTTTAGACGTTCAATAACTATAGCTAGTGCATGTCTTTATACGTACAGAAAAAATTATTTGGAAGAAAATAAAATAGCTATTGTGCCACCATCTGGATACAGATGTAATCAAAAATATTCTTTTGAAGCAACTATTTGGTTATTGTGGGAGGAGAAAGAACGAAACATTAAAATACAACACGCTTTTAATAATAATGAACGTTGTATATTAGGTTTTAAAGTAGACGGTTACACAGAAATAGAAAATAAAAAAATAATATTTGAATATCAAGGCTGTTGGTATCATGGTTGTCCTACATGCTACCCACACAACCGTAATAATTCATTATTAAATACTCCAGACGATACAATGAATTTTCGATATGAATCAACAATTAGAAAAATAGAAATATTAAAAAGTGCAGGATTTGAAGTAATAGAAATGTGGGGTTGTCAATTCGAAAAAAATCGTAAAAATAATATTAATTTACAACAGTTTTTTAATACACGTAAAATATTGTCTATAAAACCCATAAATCCACGTGACAGTTTTTATGGAGGTAGAGTTGAAACAATGGTAACTCATTATAAAATTGATGAAAGTAAAAACGAAAAAATTTATTATTCTGATATTTGTAGCTTATATCCGTACATTAACAAATATTCAGCCTACCCGGTGGGTCATCCAACGATATATTTAGGTGATGATTGTCCAGATATTTTTAATTTTGAAGGATTAATTAAATGTACAATATTACCGCCACGTGAATTATATCATCTCGTATTACCAATGAAAATAAACAAAAAATGTATGTTTGTTTTATGTCGTACTTGTGCGGAGAACATGAATATCAATGACTGCACACACTCTGATACCGATAGAGAATTAACATCCACATGGGTCGTGAATGAAGTTCGTTTAGCTGTTTCTAAAGGTTATAAAATTGTTCAAATATACGAAGTATGGAAATTTGAAACTGAAAAATATGATCCAAATTCAAAAACTGGTGGTTTATTTGCAAACTATGTCAATAATTTTTTAAAAATTAAACAAGAAGCTAGTGACTGGCCTATTGAATGTTTAAATAATGAAAATTTAAAAGAAAAATATATTCAAGATTTTTTTAAAAGAGAAGGAATTTTACTAGATAAAAATAAAATACAAAATAATCCTGGCTTAAGATCTGTTTCCAAATTACAATTGAATAGTTTATGGGGACGCTTTGGTATGAGAGATGACTTAACTCACACTAAAATTATTTCTACATATGAGGAATTATTATCATATTTCTGCAATCCAAATTATGACGTACAGTCAACCATACCTATCAATGAAGAAATTATGTACATTACGTGGAAAGACAATAATAGACAAGTTTCTCCTACCACAAATGTTTTCATAGCATCTTATACGACTGCATTAGCCCGTATACACCTTTACAATTATTTAGATAAACTTGGAACTCGGGCATTGTACTGTGACACAGATAGTATAATTTACACCCAAAAACCAAACGAGTGGATGCCAGAACACGGAAATTTTTTGGGTGATATGACGAACGAACTCAATAAATATGGTAAGGGTTCTTATATAAATGCTTTTGCATCTGGGGGTCCAAAACATTATGCTTTTCAAGTGTGTGTATCTGGCTATAAAAATAATATTAAAACAGAATACAAAATTAAAGGTATAACAATTAATGTAAGCAATGAAAATATAGTTAATTTTGATAATTTAGTAAAAATGATTACTGAATATACTGAACCCATAGTCCTGAAATACGAAAATCAAATTATACGCACTAAACAATTTCGTGTACTGTCTTGTGATCAAATTAAAACGTATCAAAATGTTTATCTTAAAAGAAAATTTAATGATATTAGTTCTGAACCTTTTGGAACTGTGAAAAAGCAAAAACACTCGTAAACGAAACATAATATTTATGTATTTATTTGTGATGGTATATATCATATTAAAGTTTAATATTTATAAATCAGGTAACCACTCATTTATAATCCTAATTGTTATATTACAATACTTTAAAACATGCTATTCAAACGTATGTATTTGTAATTATAAATATCTTATAAGTATATTAAAATTAATAAATATAATATAAAAGTAAGTTCACTAATTTTAATGTCAAATATATATCCTTAATATTGTATTATATATTATGTATTATTATTACTGTATACTATATTTAATAAAATGTTTAATCAAAATAAGTAAAAATATATTAAAGAATAAAATATAATTCCATCTATTATTTAAAGTTTCGGCACGTTAGTACTTTACCAGAATGCACGTATCACAGATTCCCCTCCACTGCAATCAGCGCCTGCTTGACCAGTGAGTTCTGATTCGTCAGACTCTGCATAACCCATCGCAGTCAATTTTCTTTCTACTCTTGCATCTCTCTCGCTCTCACACAAACTCCATTTATCCAAGATTGTCCGTCTTTGTCTGATGCATTGGATAGTCTGGCCGTAGACACCTCCTTACTACTAACACTTTTTGTATATGTTACAGTTAAAGTATACATTTCAGTCAGTGCATACACTGACTAGTTGATGTATGCTTCCACTAGCTGTTTTAGTGAAAGTATAAATTATTGCGTTGCCCACGCAACATGCCCACCCAAACTGACCACCCAACAATCTAGGCGTATAAATTTTATAAAAAAAAATAAACTCGGATTTAGGTAGACAGTGACAAAAGAAGGTGTATACACTAACTAGTCAATGAATACATTAACTAGATAAAGTATGCACTATATAAAATAATGTATACTTTCACTAAAACAGCTAGTGGAAGCATACATCAACTAGACAGTGTATGCGACTAAGTTGATACTTTAACTGTAACATATATATTTTATGGGTAAATTTCTAAAATTATCTATAATTTTAATCCCGGAGCCTACGCTTTAAACACAACTCCATAGTTACACAGTTCAGATCTCAAATGTATGTAACGGACAGATATGTCACTGGTAACAAACTAATCGTTTCAAATAATAATAGTAACGTTTTAAAAAGAAATTAGTAAATGGAACAATAATTATATGGAAAGGAACTTAATACAGTTTCCAGCATAAGTAAATATGTAGGTAAGATAAAAATATATAATATATATCATCACGGCATATTACCCATTGCTGAATTAGCCAATCTGCTTTGTACACAGATGTCAGTAATAATGATGATATATTTGTACCGTGCGGGCGTTTACCGAGCGTCACTTCGCGCGAATCTGGGGAACCGGGTTCGATTCCGAACGACGCCAAATATTTTAGAATTTTAATTGGCACAAAATTGACCCCTGTGGTGCACTCTCCACGACATTAATGAATATAGGTAAGTATATAAATAAATAAAATATATCATCACGGCATATTACTCATTGCTGGGTCTGCCAATCAGCTTTGTACACAGATTTCGGTAACGATGATGACATATTCGTACCGTGCGGACGTTTACCAGGTGCCACCTCACGAGCACTTATTGCTGGCGTGAAAAGTGCACCACAGGGGTAATTTTTGTGCCATTTAAAATTCGAAATATTTGGCGTCAGTCGGGATCGAACCCGGTATTTAAATTTAATTTAATTTTAAGTATTTACATGAATAAAAATTGTATTAAACGGGAGGTATTGTGTTGGCCACATCAGATTTATATTTAATTATTTACGAAAATAAGAAATTATTAAAAAAATATATTACTAAAAAAATATTGCATAAACTTTTATGTCAAATACTTTTCGAAAAATGTGAAACAGGTTTATTATCTATTTAGATTATATTACATCATACATAATGGTATATAGATTGTAACATATTTATAAAAAATGCAAGTAAATATATTCAATATTTTGTTTTAGCAGATTTAGGAGCAATTATTACAATCCTAAACTAAAGCGTCATGGGCGATAACGCTGGATAAGTGGATGTGGATGACACTGAATTGCTGAACCTCGTCGCATAATATTTTATTAAATATTTCATTAAAAACAAGACATTCATTGCAAACCAAATATTATACGAAGACAATACATTTAATATCATACGAAAATTATTTATATTGTGATGTACCTACCTACCTACCTATTATTTTTTTTTTTTCATAATTGTGAAAATGTAACATTTACTCTTACAGTCTATAAATACGTTCATAATAAAAGTTTCCTGCGGTAAATACAAAATATTATGTAATTAAGGAATAATATGTAATATATGTTACGTACGATTTTTAAAATTTTGTTTCTTATTATTCATTCACTTCATCACTCTTCCCTCTTGCAATACATTATTAATATTTCATACAAATAAAATATCTTTACGTTCGTTAATACTTTCAAAATTATTATTATACGTTCAATAAAATGTTCTATTTTCATTTGCTATAGGCAACGTACAAGAGTTAATGCCAGAAGACATATTTTACTTTTAGGTTTATAACTTGGAACAAAGTACGACTATTACCGAATAGATGGAGACTGTTAAATTTATAAATATTTCTACTTTATCGATTCAGCCATAATTATTCATTTCAATGCACACTAGCGCTCGCCTCGGCGTAGAAACAAAATAAAAGGGAGTATCATTGCACCTTAAATAGTATATATAGATTGGCAACCTTATGAGCATTTGCGTACCGCGTTGTAAAGCTACGTATTATGCTGCCACCTTTAATAATTTTATTATTTGGCCGTACTAACATTCGATTAGGCTGGCGGTAATTAGGTTCGGATGTATTCGTGCCAAGTCGCTTGGAGTCGGAGACACGAAATTTTTAACAAAAAATAATGAATTATTTAATCACGTAACTGATTATGAACAACAAATAAATTAATTCATTATTATTTTGAGGGACACTAAAAATGAACTTCAAGAAATTTATAAATATTGAAAAAAATATTTTTGACTAAAAATTAGCTCATCGAAATGTTTTATTCTCATTTTTTTACTCTTCTTTTAACATCCTGTATAATGAACTATATAAAAAATAAATCAAGCCATTTCATCAAATGAATAGTGCATAGGATATTAGTATATTATATACAGGATTACATTGAAAAAGGGCCACTCAAAATAGCTTTTTTATTTATAATTATTTATCAATTCCCTTTACATATTTTTTGTAAACTAGGTTTAGGGGCTCACAAATCACGGCATTTGGCATGATGATAGCGCTTCCGGTTTAACCGGAAGTGACATTGACTTTCATTTTGCAAATGAGACATCCTATTTATTTTTACATAATTGGATTCTACGTAAAATTACGAATTCAAGGATATGTTTTAAGTGTATTTTTATCGAAAAAATTAATTACAAGAACGTAAGAGAAAATGATCCATAATTAATCTGCTAACCCAAGCTGTGAAAACAGTTGAGATAATATTAAGTAATATTTAAGTTAATTTTATAAATAGTAAGGTAACTTTGTAAGATTCCAAAATTTGGTAAAGATGACAGAGAAAGAAGAAATGTATATTGTATTCATGGTTTCATTCAAACTATTAACGGCATTTTAAAATTATTTGCGGACATGAAAGAAGACAATTATTGATTTTTATTAACAAATAGATTACAGCAAGATTGTATCTAAAACCACTTAATAATAAGAAATAAAGGAGGGTACATCTAAATCCAACTGCAAAACAATTTAAGCAAACATTGCAAAGAACTATTCATATAAGAATTTTAAAACCAGTTGGAAGCGGAAACTGTGAAATAGATAAAGATGAAATTATTGAAGTAGAAATATCAGAATCCATATACCCCCTCAAGAAATTGTGTACGAAATGATCAACAATGTTGAAATTGTACGACCAGAAAATATGGAAGATAGTGATGACAATGACAATGAATCTCAAATTCAATCACCAAAAACTTTATATGAGGAATGTGCTCTGGTATAGTTCACTAGATATTTGTTTTTTCGTTGCGAAAATTGTAATAAAATTTTAAAGAAAAATTACCTTTTTCTTGATGAAAATGAAATGTATTTAGTTCTTAAAGATTATGGCAAAGTGAATGAAATATAATATTTTTGCAAACCGAAAGAACAAACTGTAAAAATTGTCAGAATTATTATTTTTTCTTTTAATGAATTTACAAAAGAACATTTGCATTGAAATAATATAACCAGCAATTTATTAAAAAATAGTATACGGTGAATAAATTTGCATTACAGTGATTGGTTAAATAAAAGTAATGGATGCTATGACCACAAAATGGTCTGCAGGCTTGATATCTTTGTGAGATGTTTATCATCTGCCCGCTCAACTAGTCTCAGTGCCTCGAAAGAGGCGTCAGTACACCACACTGAAGAGCTCCAATAAGAGCGAAACTCGTCTGTGGTTCTGGTTGAGTGGGCCAGTCTCTGATAAATGACCGAGAGGTTGATTCAGAGACTGAAATTTTGAGAACTTTGCCAAGTGTAATTTAAATATTATTAATATTATTCAGAGCAGTTCACCAAGTGTCGCATTTGTACTTTGTACATTGTACAGTTTTCTATTATACCTGAATTTAATTCAAAATATGCTGGGTATTATTTTGGAAGACATACCAGTAGCTGAGTTGGGAAACATTTATTTCCGGCAAGATGGTGCACCAGCTCACAATTCGCGTCAAGTTAGGGATTATCTAAATGAACGGTTTCCAAATCGGTGGATTGCTACTTATATGGTCCTATTCCGTGGCTCGCAAGATCACCAGACCTTAATCCGCTGGACTTTTTTATGGGGTTATGTTAAAGATGAAGTCTACAAAACTATCTATATTCAGCATTTAAAAAATGCAATCGAAAATATTATTTCCCACATAGACGGCCGAAATTTAAGGAAAGTAAGAAGTAATATGTTCAGAAGGCTGGAATTATGTATAAATCAGCATGGCAATAATTTTGAACAATTTTTATAATATTTTTTTAAAGTATCTAACAATAATGAAAACAAAATATTCAATTGTTTTTGTCATGGCACTCTGATTACTTGTAGAAATAAATATGAAAATAATAATTTTTCTTTTGCATTTTTCTCGTTTTTTTTCTTTATGTAAGGGTATAAACATTTTATACCTCTGTATTCAGAAAAAAAATCTGAATCGAATAGGTGAATAAAAAAAGTAGGTTCTCATTTAAAATTAAAAAGTTGAATTCTGTATTTTGAGAACCACTGGTTATCAAGCCACAGTCATGGCTCACTATTCTCTCTTCGACTAGGTGTATAAAAAAATGCCCGCCATTTTACTTTTTAATAATGTAACATACGAATTATTTTACTTGATTGTAAAGCAAATTTGATGTACTTTTCAAATTTTTAAAAAAATCTAGTATGTTCCATTTGAAATTTCAATTTCAAAAATTAGTTATTCTAAAAAAATTCAAAGATATACGTATATAATCAGGGTGTTATATTTTAGTGGACCCAGCAAATTGTAATGAAAAAAATATATTATTTCGTTTAATAATAATAGTTACAATTGTTTTATATCATGCCACAGTCATGGCTCACTATTCTCTCTTCGACTAGGTGTATAAAAAAATGCCCGCCATTTTACTTTTTAATAATGTAAAATATAAATTATTTTACATGATTGTAAAGCAAATTTTATGTACTTTTTATATTTGTAAAAAAATCTGATGTGGACACCACACGACTTCCTTGTACAATTATTAAACTATACATATTTTTTTAATAAATAAATTACAAAATATTAATTTTAACTTCAAAACAGTAAGATATATAGCGACCATAAAGGGAGTTTTTAAAGAGAGTTTTGATTACAACAAAGAAATATTTGATTACAACAATGAATATAACTAATTTTACAACAAAAATATATTTGTTATTGTACGAATCATAGAATTGCACGTATTTCTCGTAATTTGACATGAACATTTTTTTTTATTTTTTGTCCTAATCCATAGCAAGCTTTATTACAAAAAAATAATTTTTAAATTTACATATCTCGCTTATACAAAGGGCTAATTTAATAATACTTGATGTGCTAGACGCAGAAATTAATTCTCTAAAACTTTTATTTGAAGCATTTATTTCTAAAATCAAAATAAAATCATTTTATTCAAGAAAAACTGTTAACAACTTCAAGTAATGTACCACTTCCGCTTAGCCTATTTTAACCAAAATTTATTATGTTATTTTCATTGACATAAAAGTCTTGTATACCAAATTTGAAAAGTTTTGGATTATATTTTAAAACAGTTTTTCATTAAAATCTATTATAGGCTTCATGTAAAGTACCACTTCTGGAAATTGTGTAATAACCAGAAAGGGAGGTGCACAACTAGATGTTATAGGAGTCTTAAATACAAAATTTCAACTTTCTACGGTTTACCGTTTTTGAGTTATGCGAGATACGTACGTACATACGTACGTACGTACGTACGTACAGACGTCACGACGAAATTAGTCAAAATGGATTCAGGGATGATCAAAATGATATCCGCTGAAATCTGAAAACCGAAATTTTTCGCGATTACAATACTTCCTTTACTTACGTACAAGGAAGTAAAAATATAGTATGTTCCATTTGAAATTTCAAAGTTGATATTAATTATTAATAAACCGGAAGTGCTATCATGAATGTACATCCGTCATCAAGTAGCTTACATGTTGCTGTATAAATCATGTTATATGAAAGAAATTACTAACTTAATAAATAAGCGAGATATTTGCTGGGTCCACTAAAATATAACACCGTGTATAAGCATGGCAGCCAACTTTACATATTACACAAAAGCAATAAAGAAAATAATGCTAGAGTCCACAATGTCTTCCCCATTCGGAATTTAAGGGTTAAAATCAATATTTTAAACTAGCCAAAAGAAATTTGTAGACATCTCGTACAATTTGCGTAGGTTTTATAATTTGTTTGTTGTTGTTAATCGGCAGAACTAATATTTTTTTTTTTTTATTGAGCATCCTTTATTTTTACAATCTGTACATAGTACAATAAGTAAAAGTCATGTATATTATTGTCGTGTAGGTATTCGCTCATTAGCGGATACCTTTACATATTTAATCACTAAGATTATTTGACATGTACTTAGTTATATTACATTACAATAATTACATAAATGCAATAATGATTTTATTTAGATTAGAATCTGGTAGGCAGATCACTTGGCATGAATCGTTTCAGTCTCCTGCTTGCTGGTTGGTTCATAAGGTTGGTGGCCAGGTTGTTCGGATGTAGATCTATCCGTGTGTTATATTTTGCGCTGTACTCGGTTATAACTTCTTTCACTGTCGGAATTTGTAGATCCTTTCGAATTATGTTGTTGGTCACATACCAGGGAGCATCAACTAGCGTGCGTAGTACTTTCGATTGAAATCGCTCTAGGATTTCAATATTGGAGTTTGACGCTGAGCCCCATACTTGAACCCCGTATGTCCATACTGGTTTTAGTACACATTTATATACCAATAGTTTATTTTTTATTGTAAGTTTAGATTTTCGACCAATTATCCAGTAGATTTTGGAAAGAAGAAGTCCTAGTTGTTTACGTTTTTACTTCCTTGTACGTAAGTAAAGGAAGTATTGTAATCGCGAAAAATTTCGGTTTTCAGATTTCAGCGGAAATATCCATTTTGATCATCCCTGAATCCATTTTGACTAATTTCGTCGTGACGTCTGTACGTACGTACGTACGTCCGTACGTACGTACGTACGTACGTATCTCGCATAACTCAAAAATGGTAAGCCGTAGAAAGTTGAAATTTTGTATTTAGGACTCCTATAACATCTAGTTGTGCACCTCCCTTTCTGGTTATTACACAATTTCCAGAAGTGGCACTTTACATGAAGCCTATAATAGATTTTAATGAAAAACTGTTTTAAAATATAATCCAAAAGTTTTCAAATTTGGTATACAAGACTTTTATGTCAATCGAAATAACATAATAGATTTTGGTTAAAATAGGCTAACCGGAAGTGGTACATTACTTGAAGTTGTTAATAGTTTTTCTTGAATAAAATGATTTTATTTTGATTTTAGAAATAAATGCTTCAACTATAAGTTTTAGAGAATTAATTTCTGCGTCTAGCACATCAAGTATTATTAAATTAGCCCTTTGTATAAGCGAGATATGTAAATTTAAATATTATATACTTTTTTGTTTTTGTAACAAAGCTAGCTATGGATTAAGACAAAAAAAAATGTTCATGTCAAATTACTTTAAATACGTGCAATTTTATGATTCGTACAATAACAAATATTATATTTTTATTGTGAAATTAGTCATATTCATTGTTGTAATCAAATATTTCTTTGTTGTAATCAAAACTCTCTTTAAAAAGAACCGGGTTACATTATGGTCGCTATATATCTTACTGTTTTGAAGTTAAAATTAATATTTTGTAATTTATTTATTAAAAAAATATGTATAGTTAAATAATCGTACAAGGAAGTCGTGTGGTGTCCACATCAGATTTTTTCTTAATGTGTTCGTGCCAAGTTTGTCTCCTATCCAGGTGCATGCCTAAATATTTGACTGTTTGTTCTTGCGGCAATTGATGATTGTTTAGTTGCACTGGGGGACAAGTCTCTTTTTTTGTAGTGAATGTGATATGTACCGATTTTGTTTCATTTGCTCGAATTCGCCATTTTTTCAACCACTTTTGAATATCATCGAGGCTGTGTTGTAGTTCTTGAGATGCTGTGGTGGGATCTTCATGTGAAGCTAGTACTGCAGTGTCGTCTGCAAATGTGGCTGTCAACACGTCTTGCCTTGTTGGTAGATCTGCAGTGTATAGTGTGTACAGGAGTGGTCCTAGCACGCTGCCTTGGGGTACACCAGATGTTATCGGGTATAATTTTGTGTGGGCGTCTTGATATTTTACATAGAATTTTCTATCTTTTAGGTAAGACTTTAGGATGATATAATATTGAATAGGGATTGTTTTTCTTAGCTTGAATAGAAGTCCGGTGTGCCAAACTTTGTCAAAGGCTTGTGTTATATCAATAAATGCTGCAGAGCAATATCTTTTGTCTTCTAAATTTTGTCTAATGTTGTTTACTACTCTATGCACTTGTTCTATGGTGCTATGTTGTTGTCTGAACCCAAACTGGTGGTCTGGGATCAGGTTGTTATCTTCCAGGGTTGGCTTAAGTTTTTCGTATAATAACTTTTCGAATAATTTTGAAAGAATTGGTAGAAGGCTGATGGGTCTATAGGACTTCAGTTCTTCTGGTGGCTTTCCTGGTTTTGGAATTAATATTATTTGGGCAACTTTCCACTGATCCGGAAAATGACCAGTACGCAGGATTGCATTAAATAATTGTGTAATATAAATGAAACCTTTTCCAGGAAGTTGTTGTAATGTTTTCCCTGTTATTAGATCATATCCGGGAGCTTTTTTGGGGTTTAGTTTATATTTGATGGCATGTTGGATGTCGAAAGTTTTAAAGTTCTTCAAGGGCAGTTCTAGTTGGTACGGTGAGTGTAGGTAGAGTTGGATATTCTCCTCTTCTTCAGGGTCGATCTCTGAAGGGTACGGTGTGAAAACTTGAGCGAGGTGTTCAGCGAAAGCATTTGCCTTCTCTTCGTTGCTTTTGACCCATTCTCCTAAATTTGTTTTGAGAGGTGGATTTGAATGAAGTGTTTGCTTGAATTTCCTCGTAGCCTTCCAGAGTGAATATTCTGTGGCTTCCGTTGGCGTTAGTTGTTCGAGATAATCTTGCACTTTTTTATTTTTTTCTTCACTAAGTATTTCCTTTAATTCCTTTGTAGCTCTATTTAGTCTTCTTTTATTTTCCGCAGTTCTCTCGTTTTGCCAGCGTCTTTTTAATTTTCTTTTTTCAGCTATTTTTTGCTTTATGAAAATAGGGCAGCTTTGTGCTATTTCTTTTGCAGTTTGGATGGGTGTTGAGCTCCAGGCTGCTTGCTGTACAACAAGATTGAAATGTTCTACTGCCTCTTCAATGTCTTTTTCTGTTTTTAGTGGTATCTTTAATTCCAGGTTTTTATCTATGTATCTTTTGTAATCGTTCCAGTTGGTTTTTTTATTAATTAATGTTGGTGGTAGAGTTTTCTCTAGTACTGAGGTGCTTAGAGTGATTAGAACGGGGGAGTGATCTGAGGAGAGGTCAAGGCAGGATTCAGCTTTGATGTTGTTATGAGGAATTCCTTTAGTTACACCGAAGTCGACAGGCCCGTAGCCAGGATTTTTTCTCGGGGGGGGCTTCGAGATTTTAGGAAATGGTGGGGAGGGATTAATTAATTTTCCTCTATCAAATTTGTATCGAGAACTTTATTGGAGAAGGAGCTCTTATAACATGAAACAGTATTTCAGAAACACAGATTTTTACCGTTTTTAGAACAAACAAAAACTTTCTCATATGGGAACGCTATATCATATCTCTTTAAAGTAATTGCGAAAATTCTTTTCGCGCGTGATTCAAATAATTTGAATAGGTATTTTCGTTACTAGGACGGCAAAGTTCGTATTCCGAAACGAGTGTACTTTCGGAGCGAGGCGAAGCTGAGTTCTAAATGACACTCGTGAGGAATCGACTTTTCCGTCGTGTAACGAACGTAATTTTTCGTGACAAACGCGGGAGAAAGCCATTTTTGCAGCCCGAAGGGCTGGAAAAGTGGGCTTTATCCCGCGCGTGTTAAGAAAATTGACTTTTTTCCAAAGTGAAAATTCACGTTTTCAAAAAGCTAATATTCACTTTCTCGTAGTGAATATTCACTGTTTCAAACAGTTATAAGTCGTGTACTACGGAAAAGTGAAATTTCACATTTTCAAATTTAGATAGTATGATAGATACCTTTGGATAGATGTAAACGAAATTTATAAGAATTTCGGGGGGGGCTTCAGCCCCTCGAGCCCCTCCCCTGGCTACGTGGCTGGAAGTCGACTAGGTCTGGAATTTTATTTCTATCGGTTGGCCAGTACGTTGGTTGCCCTGAGGAGAGGTAATTTAAGTTTTTGTAATCCATTGCTTTTTTTTAATTCTCTACCTTTTGTTGTTATTAATCTAGAGCCCCATAGTGTGTGTTTGGCGTTGTAATCGCCGCCTGCAATGAATTGGTTACCTAGTGTTTGAAAGAATTGTACATATTGTTCTTTGTTTACGGCATGCTTAGGTGGGCTATAGATGGCTGAGATCTTTAAAGGGC
The DNA here is from genome assembly GCA_951394225.1 of Harpalus rufipes. Taxonomy (NCBI): domain Eukaryota; kingdom Metazoa; phylum Arthropoda; class Insecta; order Coleoptera; family Carabidae; genus Harpalus; species Harpalus rufipes. The sequence continues at coordinate 28,523,927 of OX596277.1, read as the reverse complement.
CCTTCCAGTCGTCTACAACTATACTGGTGGCTTGTAGGAAGTCTTTGTTGTACTTGCAAGCTTCATGATGTCTGATTTTGTTCTTTATAATTATCGCTGTACCACCGTGGGCATTGCCATCCGGGTGTTTGGTGTCATACACTACGTATTTTGGAATTCTTAGGTGGCTGCGGCTAGTAAAATGGGATTCAGATATTAACATGATGTCTATGTCGTGATGTATTAAAAATGCTTTCACCTCGTCAGCATGTTGTATTAGGCCATTGGCATTCCATAGTGCAAGTTTAATGTGTGTGGCCATCAGTTCTTTTTATTAAGCAGGGCCGTTAGAAGATTTAGCATTGTCCCCATTTGTTCCATGAGGCCTTTCATCATTATTTTTATTTCTTTCATGTCGTTAATCTGTTGGCTTGGGTTTGGATTCTGCGTTTGTTCTTGATTATTAGCGTACTCTGCTCGCGGAATGTTATTATTAGCAATTTGGGCGTATGATGTTCCAGGTTGAACGTACTGATACGTTTGTGTATTTATTTCTATATTTCGATTTTGTTCTAGCACCTTTTGTCTTAGTGGTGGATGTTTGCTTCTTTGGATGTCCTTATATACTGTGCATCCTTTGTAATTGGCAGGATGATTGCCTCCACATAGAACGCACTTTACGTCATCTGCGCGCTCTTTCCTTTGGCATTTCGAAGTTTCATGATATCCGGGACATTTGACGCATCTTGGGGTCATACGGCAAAAGTTTTTTGTATGACCATATCGCTGGCATCGAGTGCACTGTGGTATTTCTCTTCTCTGTATTGGTGGTTCAAATTTTATTTGGTGATATTCTAAATGTTCTACCTTGTATATCTCCTTGTTATTAGGTGCAGGTTTTAATTCTACATAAAACATATTTAGTGGTACTTTTGTTTTATACTGCTTTATGTTCCATACGTTGATTACGTCGTGTCCCAATTTTTGTATTTCTGATTTGATGTCTTCCGTTTTGACAGAGTAGTGCATGTTTTTCAGAACAACTTTAAAATTTCTCTCTTGTCTTGGTTTATATGTGTAGAATTCTGTATTCTTTTGTTCTAATGCTTTTGTTGCTATGGAGTATGCTTCTGGGTTTTTAGGTTGAATCCTTACAGTGTTATTTTCTTGGGTTTTGACGATATATTGGTCTTTTGCTAATGTTTGCAGTAGGTTTGTTAATGGGGATATGTTACCTACTCCAGCAACATATATTGGTGGTGGTTTGGGAGTTTTTATTAAATTTGGCAGGTTGTTACCTTCTGAACCCATCCCTTCATCGGGAAGAGGCGAAAAACGATTTTCTGTTGATGTGGCTATTTCGTTTAACCAGTAGTCTTTATCCATTTGTCTTACTCTTCTTAATACTATGGGGCTAGATCTTCCTCTCTTTCTTTGGTTTTCTACTATTTGCCATTCTCCCGGTGAAGGGTGTTGGGGTTGATGTTGAGAATTTTGTTGAGATTGTTGCTGCATTTCTTGTGAGACTAAATGATGTTCTAGTTGTGTACAACTAGTAGGCTGATGATGATACACATTCGTTGGTCGCGGAACTTGCATTATAGGGGGTGGCAGAGAACCGGTTGCCCGGTCTCCCCCCAACATAGTAATATTTTAACAGTGGTTATATGTTGTGTTGTAGCTATTAGTTATTAATTAATTAATATTAATTTGATAGGATTATTATTATATAACTTGATAGAATTATATTATTATTATATACTGGCTCGAGCAGTAGCTAGCACGTCCGTTCACTACGAGAGTTTGGGAGAGACTAGAACTAATATGAGTTTAGGCTCGTGCTCATATATAACATTTTATTTATGTAATTATATTTAATTTAATTAAGTGAACAAATTTATTATTATATACACCTATAATTTATAATTTTTCCTGGATCCTAATAGTAATAAAATATTTACAAAGAAATTTGAAATATTCTCATGTAGGGTTTTATATAAATCGCTATAAAGCATTTTAACAGCCATATAGGCATTTAAACCGAGCGTATACCTATATAAAGCACAACATACACCATAAGGTAAATACCGCGCGCATGCTTTTGCCTCATAAATGCTATAAATATACATAGACATCATCGAAACCCACACACACCGTTTACCTCATGTTGTATGTTACATGCTTGATGTATGGGTTTCGACAATATCTATGCATTTATATAGCTTTTATGTGGTACAAGCATACGCCCCATATTTTGTAGCATGTTGCATGTTATGCCTAGGTCACACCTGTCTGATTCTGTACGATGTACGATGAAAATCGAAATGTACGATGAAAAACTATAGGCACGGTGTCACACTTGTATGACAAAAACCATATGAAAAAGTTATCTTCTTTAGATTATTCAACATGATACCATGTATTACTAATTTCACGAAGAAGCTTTCGAACACTGTTAAACCTATGTTCATTCATGTTTATTGTTTGGATGTTTGAGACGCTTGGTTTTATAATTTTTTTTCAACCAATTCTTGGTCCACACAGTCACACAGATCTTCGCTTCTTAAACCTTTTTCTTTTGTTAATAAACATACACGCAGACATTAAAATTATGGTTTCGTCGGAACTACTACTCGATATCATGTTCGTCAATGTAAAATATGTTTATAAAATGACTATTTGCTGGATTCAAAATAAACACATTCAAAAACTAATTATCCCGAAGATAAATATAATATAGGTATAAGTATAAATATATGAAATTTTATAAACAATACGGTATAAAAATTGCTATATAAAACAAAATATTATATAAAATAAAGGAAATTATATTACTAAATTACCAGTTTACTACAAGAAAAGAAAATTAATAACAAAAGCTACAATACTAATCCAAAAAGCAACACAAAAAACTAAACAGATTATAAACAAAGATAAGAAAAGTCAAGATTTAAAAAAACATTAACCTAAAATTCTCAAATGTCAAACAATACAGTGAATTGAGATCCACTAGTATTGAAATGCATAGTTGTGAAATTAGTAGCAAATATTTCATATGATTATGTACGACGAAAATAGAAACGCTTCTATTTTTCATCGTACAAGACAAGTTTCATCGTACATCGTACAGAATCATACAGGTGTGACCTAGGCATTACGTGTTTGACGCATATTTAGTGTACGTCCGACTTTACAGGTAACTTGTGTTACGGTAATTCCAAATCATTTGAAAGCATTTATGTAAACCACTACTGTAGGCATTTGCATCCCACTATATGAAAAATCGCATCGTGTCTCCCAGGGAATGAGTCAGGTTTTTCTAACCTAAACAGAGATTGGTGCATAGACCTTTTAAAAAGGAAAAATTGTTCAACTTTATGTGGTTGCATATAGGGTCAATTCAAAAAAGTAGTTGTAGTTATGTCAAAACTTTGCAATGCAGGTAGCTATGTATGCATATTCTATTATTTTTGTTTCCCTTCATATTGTTGATACTTACGCATATACAGGGTGTTGAAAAAAGGTTATTTTTAAAGATATACAGAATGTCACCGAAATCGCCGTCTTCGATATCTCCCTTGTCGTTAGAAATACAGCATAAGTTTATTAACAGAATTTATTCGTCTACTCAAGTAGCATAACGTAAAATTATTTTCACATATACGGGATGTTGCATTACGGCTCGGCGAGAATAGTTTCTCTTTTTTTAAATGGAACACCCTATATATTTTTATATATTTTGAATTGTATTTTATTCACCTATACGAAAATATGAATTTTGTTTTAGTTTTCCACGGCGTTGCCAAGTTATTCCGTTTTTTCTCTAAAAAAGACCGAATACACGCATTGCTTTATAAAGGCTTACTGAAGTTATTTTAATAGTAAGAATTAAGAATTTTCTTTTCTGTATAACTGTAATTATACTCTATGTTCTGACATATTTTTTTTTAAATGTAATTATACAGGCTGTTCAATAAAGCGAATCAAATGTGCTCAATTTCAAATGACTATAACTCGTCATTTTCAAATGGAACACCCTATATTTTATTATTCAGTTGTGTGTATTTTTGTATTATCTTCATATGTTATTTAGGGTACCCCATGCCTAAAACCAATAATTTCGGAAATTTCCGCCATTTTTCTCTAAATTTATATATTTAACTAAAAATTAAATCTAGTATACCATGGATACTGTTTTTTGAATTATTTGTTATTTTCATTAGGCAGGTTATTATTAATAACAGAGGGATTAAGTAAATTAGTTTATTAATATGAGTCTCTCGCAAGAAGAACTTACGAATATGGTGTATGCTGGTCAGGCCAGGCGTCACCTCACGGGCACTCAATGCTGGCGTGGAGAGTGCGCAAGAAGAACTTAGGAATATGGTGTATACACTTGAAACAGCGGAAACAAACCCTCTTTTGGCATCAAGAATTTATGCACAATGGTTTCCGGGAAGACGACATCCAAATCCGCGTTCTTTTAAAAAACTAAGGGAAAGGTTTGAAAGAACTGGTCATGTTCAGTACGACAAAAGAGGGTTTCTTTCCGCTTCTCTAAGTGCGTACACCATACTCCTTTCCCCCAGTCTGAAATCTATTCTTGCAACCAAATGCTGAACAAGAAGCTGGCATTTCGGTGGTAAATTACCCAATCCACAATAACTAAAAAACACGGTTTTTTACAATACAATTCAAAGGCGGCTGCATAACCCGGGAACGATAGGTAATGAGAAAACTTCAAACCTTGCTTTTAGCTGTTAAACAAATATTTTCGTATAAAAATTAATGCTGTAGATAAATTTATGAGTATAAATAAATGATGTTCAGTTAATTTTATACGTTTCTTGTAAATTTTAGCCAGTTTCATCAACAAATAAATGTTTTAATGTGTTGACAAAATTTTCGTTACTGCATGATCTCTATCTCGTTCCCGGGCTATTAGTTGATGCCGTAAGTACATCACTTTATAATCGTAAATTGTACTTTCAAAACATTAGTTATATTTTACAATACATACTTTTAAATTGCCAGAAATCCATAAAGTTGAATAGACGTAAAATACTTACATGACTTTTTAACAAATGGCTGCCACACGAAATTGCTGGCTTCACTTCTGCGCACGGAGTTAGGCATCTAGCTTATACAACACGTGAACATCTCTGGTCTTAAGGTAGTTGTCACTCGAGTGTAGCTATTCAGAAACTTGTTCTATGTTCAAAATAAAAATTAAGCTAATGCAGTTTATATTTGCAATAATCAATATTTTTTAACATTATATTATATACATAGATTGTGTAAAAATTGTTAAAAGCTTATATCAAAGACTGTAACAGACGAATTTTCTTTATTTTTCCGTAGAAAAGTTTTTTTTTGAACTGTACCACTCGCACTAACACATACAAAAGTGTCGTATTCCAATTTACTCACACAACAGCACGAGTGTTGAAAAATAACTGTGGCAACGTCGCACTGTCGCACTTAGACAAGGACAGAAATATTTGGTTTGGTTTCAGAGCTTGAATTTTAATTTTGACATATGTGAAAATGTCGAACCGTGTACGGTTTTCAGAGGTATAATAACAAAAAACATTTTGAAACACTAAGTAGAATATATACAGGAAATGGAAGAAAAGGTATAATTCAATTTTTATCAGAAATTGTAACCGGTAACACGAAACCACGTATAACCAAAAACAAAAGAATTTTAAACAAAATTGTTGATTTTTTAAGTAAAAATCAATAATTTTGTCTGAAATTCAATTTAATATAAACTCAAACTAAATAAATATTGTTTTTTTTAATGCTATATTTTATCTTTGTGCTAAAAAAATACATTTAATAAATATTTATATAGGTATATATCTTTATTATTTCCATTCATGTTATTTTACTTTTTCAGACTATTTATCATCGTTATTTCAAAGGAAGGGCAGTAGTAAATATTTTCCTCCTATATTTACATTGTTATTTAGTTGTCTAGTCAATTTTATCTTTTTCTAGACAAACGCTTAAAAACTAATTTGAATTTTGAAGTTTTCCCACATTTATTGGTACATTCAGGCATAAAAGTAATCAGATGTTTTGAGATATAATACTAGTTCTAAACTACAAATCGGAACTGCAAAACAAATTAATATATTTCTTTCTTAAAATTACGAAAGTAGTATTATACTGTTTGAACTTTTCATGCTTTTCACGTCAAATACCCATATAAAAAATATTTCCTTCGAATGTACGTTTGAAATTCCTTTAACCACAGAACACATCTTATTCACTAATACCACAGTAGGCGTTGTTAACTGACACTTCATCTGGAGAACTTGTACATGGTTGTCAAGTATAATTCTACCGATTTATCGTATCTTCAGATTATAATTTTCTAGAGGCAATAAAATTAAATCTGGGTGGTAAATAATTTTCTAATTTTTACATAAAATCCGTTAATTGGTTATCTATTCGTTCGCGTTCGAACGTTGGTCAGAACGCTGACAAATGAATTTAATTATTTAAACAGCAAAATTATAAAAATAATCAATTTTTTTGTTAAAATCATGAAAAAGATAGTTTAGGTTTATTCTTCAACATACAATATATATGATAGTTTCAGTCAAATTATAGATAAATGGGAAACTATGTATATTTTTAAAATTTTAATTAATTACTCCAAAACCAAATCAACAATTTTTTATTTTTTTTTGTATGTTATGTGTACATATCCCACCAACCCATATATACAATTTAATTAAAATTGACCAGCACAATTTTGTGTAATTAAAGAAAAAGTGTCATTTTTGGTACAAAAGCTAACATAAAAATTAATATTTCCAAAACAGAATCAACATTTTTTTTTATTTTTACTTATGTTAGGTAGGGGAGCGCGCTATATCTACATTATTTTTTTTAACAAATTTAAGCAGTACAGTTTTTTGTTACAAGACAAAGTTTGACAAAAATAAGGCGTTTATAACTTTTTCTTTGAAACGTAAATGAAAATTGCAATGTTACAATTTTTACTACAAAATATATTATATTACCTTCAACATAGATATTTTATAAAGTTTAATACTGTACCTGGTACTTGTAAAAAAATTATTATAAAGTCACAGAAATTTTCATAATTCCTGTGCAGGTACCAGGCGCCACGAGTAGCTAAGTGAGTAGTAGTTGTACTACTAATACAATATTATCGGCTAACTTGTTTCTATAATGCCGCGAACAGCAAGTTACTTTAAAACCGTATTATTACCAATTTAAAATGTTTATGAAAATTATATATATATATACACGGGGTGACCTCGACCCCGGAACATAGGACTTTAACATGTAAAATCAGATTTTCGTAATTTCCTGCTTCTCTAATTATTTTAGGTAAAAAAGCTTCAAATAAAAGTTGTAGGGCATAAAAGTCTTCATCTGAATCATTAAGCAAAGTTAATTTTGTATGCCTTGTAACGTCAAAAATTATGTATGAAAATGTCGAAAATCACCCCAAAAATAACTATAGCCATGGAATTGAAACAAAAAATTATCAAATGTTAACGATATATATACATAGTTTATGCATACCTTAGCAATTACGTATAGGTTGTCTCAAGTTATGTGCACATGGCTACCTGTGCCCTTCCCAGCGGGAGGTAGTTTAAATACATTAGAGAGGCAAAGAGTACTGGGACGTATTTATTTTATTTTTTATTTTTTTGAAGTAATCAAATATTAATTTTCATGAAGTCAATTTTGCGATATTTTTATTGTTTAGTTGTTATGAAAATTTATTTAGTAAGATTATTTTGACGAATAAAGCTTATAATTATTTAAAAAAATGCATTTATAAATATATCATCATCATAACTCGCTTATTACGAACTTCGTTCTATATTTATCGTTTTATTATATTGGTGGCACAATGGGTGACAACTTGCCTCGCAATTTATCTTATTTTGCACCTCTTTAAATGACGTACCAAACAGAAAATATAAAGTATTGTAATACATTTTTGTGGCTACCATAATATCTCTCGCTGATATGTACCGCCCGCCTACCATAGATAAGGGAGGTATAGAGATCGTGAAAAAATCATATATCGAAATTTTCATAAATAAGTACATTTTAAGGTCTATGGGATTAGATACCATCAATTTCGCAATAATGTCTATGTGTATACGGATGTGTGTGTGTGTTTAAGAATTTATACACATTAGTATTGAACACCAATAAAGTTGAGAGTTGAGCATCACTTAAAACTCTAAAAATTGGTGTCATTTTTCACATATGTTGGCATATTATCTATATTAATTAATTAAAAAATTTGAAAATTAGTATAAGTAGGTAGAAAAGTATACAGGGTGACACTGAAAAGACGGGCCAGTCAAAATAACTTTTTCATTTATAATTATTTTTTAATTCTCCTTGCATATTTGTAAACTAGGCTTAGGGGCTCACAAATCATGGTATTTGATATGATGGTAGCCCTTCCAGTTTAACCGGAAATGATATTAACTTCCATATTTCAAATGGAATACCCTATATATTTTTATATACATATTTGGAATCTATGTAAAATTACGAATTCAACAATATCATTGAAGTGCATTTGTGTTGAAGAAATAAATTACAAATACGTATGAGACAATTATGAATAATTAACTTGGTAAGTCATTCCTGGATTTAACAAAAGCTTTTGACTGTGTTAGACATGACCAATTAATTCATATTTTATCATTATATGGCTTTCGTGGTAAAGCAGAGCAATGGCTAACATCATATCTCAAAAACAGAAAACAGCTTGTTTCTTACAATAATGTGCATTCTGAGTATAAAATAATAAAGAATGGGGTACCTCAAGGTAGTATCCTTGGGCCCATTCTATTTATTTTATACATAAATAATATAAAAAATGTTTTAAAAGAAAATAAATTTGTAGCATATGCCGACGATGTTACTATTTTAGTTCCTTCTACAGGTACAAATGAGGATCAAGTAGGCACACTATCACGTCTGGTAACTGAGTTATCACAATGGTTTTCTTCTTTGAAACTCGTTTTGAATGTCCAAAAATCTGCTGTAATAAATTTTTCTACCCGTGAAAGAAATAGTAGCATGCTAATTAGATGCAATAATGAAATATTACCTCAACTTGAAGTTGTTAAAGTTTTGGGTCTAATTTTAAACGAAAACTTAGCATGGATTGATGAAATCGACAACAAATGCAAAAAATTAGCACCCATGTGTTATATTATAAAAAGAATTGTTGATATATCAGGTATTATACCGGCAAAAACTTTTTATTTTGCTAAATTTGTATCAGTTTTAAGTTATGGCATCATCTTTTGGGGATATTCTTCAGCAGCCCTGAGAGTCTTTAAGCTACAAAAATTAGCAATAAGAAATATGTTTAAATTGGGGTATCTAGCCTCTTGCAGAGACACATTTAAGCAACAAAAAATATTAACACTGCCTTGCCTTTATATGTTTTTGGTATTAATATTCATAAGTGATAATTTAGAGCATCTATTGAAACATGTAGATGTACATACATATAATACAAGAAATAAAACTAAATTGATAGTTCCAAAACATAAATTACAATTATGCTACATCAATCCAAAAATAATCGGAATTAAATTGTATAATAAACTTCCACAGGAAATAAAAAGTATAAAATGTAAGAAATCTTTTAAACTTAAATTGAAGTATTTTCTTATCGAAAAATGTTATTATAGTGTTGACGAATTTCTTAATGATGTATGAGCAATATTTTGTAATTATATTTAATGTACTTATTGATTGTTCACAAATTTGTATTTCATTTCTTGTATTTCTTTGACGTGTCATATGTCAATGTATATTGATCAACTGGCAAAAATAAATATTATTATTATTATTATTATTATCAGGTAGGCTGTGATAACAAATTGATCATTTTTTGTAACAAAATATGAAATCTTACAAAAATAATTTACTATTTAAACAATTAACTTAAACATTACTTAATTTTATCTCAACTATTTTATTTTGTACAAATTAATTCTTATATCATTCATATAACTGAAATTATTTTAAGTATAATATATTATATTACATTTTACTTATATTCTTTATTTAAGTAATACATGTTTAAATTCTAGCAAACCGGCTACATTTCACATTTTTATAGAAAAATATTGAAAATAAAATGTACATACATATAAGCAAGCAATAGCATTGGTTGCTATAAATACATAAGTACATGGTTTTAGATGAACAGGGGTAGTCAGAGGTGATATATCTGACACAACGTACGTACATAGCTTTGTCACACTTGTCCAGTCATCTGGTTCACACTAGCGTTTGGAACGTACGGTACGGTATAAATTAGTGCTTTCAAGAACCGGAAAAATTAAGCCATGCAATTAAACATTATAATAGTACATTACCTCCTGTACCTTATTTAATACTAATTACTGCATTATCAGTGCATAAATTAAAGAAAATTATGAATAATTTTTGCAGGTTGAGGTTCAAGTCTCCATCAAGCTAAACTTTTCATTATTTATTTTTTATTTATGAATTAATAATTAGGAATTGTAATACATTTTTATAATATACGCTCGATCGTTAGCGTTTAAGAAATTCATTTTGACACGAATATTTGATATAAACAAAACAAAAAACCAAACAATGAACACATTGTTGAGACGAAAAGAAAAATACTTTAAATATTTTTTTATAGAAGAAGCTTAATTCTAAATTATTGTAATTGGAAATAGAAGATATATATGGAAATGGATAACAATATTTTATAAATAAAAAAAATTGGTTTTAACAATGATAAAAATTGATTACAATAATCCAAATATGGATTTAATAAAAATGCATAATTCTTTCTTTTGATCTTAATAATACATGATAATAACACAATGATTATGTGTATGTTTTGTATTTTTGGCACATCCAGCAATGGGTAATATGCCGTGATGATATTTTTATTTATAAACAAACTATTGATGTACTTTTGCAATAAAAATATCGTATTAAATTATTGCAAACTAATATAAAATAAAATTGAACGATATTTTGGAGATATTTATATAATGGCGATATAGTATGTATTTATTTTTAAACATTTTTTATATTTCTGAAATGTATTGTTTTGATTTCAACTTTTTTAAAATTTCAAAGTGAAGAATAAGGATTATTACTTGCGTATTCTTTGAATTTTGGTTTATGTCTTGGATATAAGTATGGCAATTGTCCAACAGTTACAACTAGCAAATATAAAGGTTTCTTCTATATCGACGTGCTTTAAAATAATGCCCACTAGCGCTCGCCTCGGACTTGAAACAAATTACTGAGGGGTCACAGTTAACGTTAACTGACATTTCATCTGGAGAACTTGTACATGGTTGTCAAGTATAATTCTACCGATTTATCGTATCTTCAGATTATAATTTTCTAGAGGCAATAAAATTAAATCTGGGTGGTAAATAATTTTCTAATTTTTACATAAAATCCGTTAATTGGTTATTTTCGATTAAATGTCATAATTGATATAAAAGTTATAATTTAAAATGTTGTGTTTATTTTGCCATTTCCTATTCTTCACGTGTTAAAAAGGCCAAATTTAATTGCAAATATCTCAGGTACCGCTTGGTCAATTGTTTTAAAACTTGGAGAGCAGGTAGATTATACTGCAGATGAGATGTACTTAAAATTTCAATTAATTCTGTTGAAAATGATTTCACGATATAACTACCATGCGGTACCTGAGATATTTGCAATTAAATTTGGCCTTTTTAACATGTGAAGAATAGGAAATGGCAAAATAAACACAACATTTTAAATTATAACTTTTATATCAATTATGACATTTAATCGCTTTTGTATGTTATAGATAACCAATTAACGGATTTTATGTAAAAATTAGAAAATTATTTACCACCCAGATTTAATTTTATTGCCTCTAGAAAATTATAATCTGAAGATACGATAAATCGGTAGAATTATACTTGACAACCATGTACAAGTTCTCCAGATGAAGTGTCAGTTAACAACGCCTACTGTGGTATTAGTGAATAAGATGTGTTCTGTGGTTAAAGGAATTTCAAACGTACATTCGAAGGAAATATTTTTTATATGGGTATTTTACGTGAAAAGCATGAAAAGTTCAAACAGTATAATACTACTTTCGTAATTTTAAGAAAGAAATATATTAATTTGTTTTGCAGTTCCGATTTGTAGTTTAGAACTAGTATTATATCTCAAAACATCTGATTACTTTTATGCCTGAATGTACCAATAAATGTGGGAAAACTTCAAAATTCAAATTAGTTTTTAAGCGTTTGTCTAGAAAAAGATAAAATTGACTAGACAACTAAATAACAATGTAAATATAGGAGGAAAATATTTACTACTGCTACTATAAATATTTATTAAATGTATTTAAAACAATATTTATTTATTTTGAGTTTATATTAAATTGAATTTCAGACAAAATTATTGATTTTTACTTAAAAAATCAACAATTTTGTTTAAAATTCTTTTGTTTTTGGTTATACGTGGTTTCGTGTTACCGGTTACAATTTCTGATAAAAATTGAATTACACCTTTTCTTCCATTTCCTGTATATATTCTACTTAGTGTTTCAAAATGTTTTTTGTTATTATACCTCTGAAAACCGTACACGGTTCGACATTTTCACATATGTCAAAATTAAAATTCAAGCTCTGAAACCAAACCAAATATTTCTGTCCTTGTCTAAGTGCGACAGTGCGACGTTGCCACAGTTATTTTTCAACACTCGTGCTGTTGTGTGAGTAAATTGGAATACGACACTTTTGTATGTGTTAGTGCGAGTGGTACAGTTCAAAAAAAAACTTTTCTACGGAAAAATAAAGAAAATTCGTCTGTTACAGTCTTTGATATAAGCTTTTAACAATTTTTACACAATCTATGTATATAATATAATGTTAAAAAATATTGATTATTGCAAATATAAACTGTATTAGCTTAATTTTTATTTTGAACATAGAACAAGTTTTTGAATAGGTACACTCGAGTGACAACTACCTTAACTAGAGAATAAGATTTTTGGGTTGCTGCATGATGTTTTATTCTCCGGATAGCTAACTGGCAGATTGCTAACAGAAAGATTAAAATTGTGTTAGGGTAGTTATTTTTGACTTCAAAAAATAATATTTAGAAGATTTTTTTTCAAGAATCTTTTACTTCCGGTTGTCCAATTGGTACTAAAACCTTTTCAGATCTTCCCATGAGTGTCCGATTAGGAAATACGTAGATAAACAAATATAAAGTCTTATAGTTTTTGAGTAATCGTCCTTCCAACATCCTACATACACACACACACACACACACATACATCCACACACACACACACAGACATCATCGTAAAAATGTTAAAATCGGATTGTAGGGTCCCTACAAATAAGGTCCTTAAACGTGCTTATTCAATAAAATCTGGATATGCGATTTTTAGCATGAATGCAATACCTCTCTTAGCGAGAGGTAAAAAGACATCTGGAATCAATTAGAAATTATTTTAGTTTTACTTTTGGTTAGCATCCACGATATACACCCTGTTGCATAAAATCGTAAAGCTATCAACAACTGACATATTGAAGATTACAGCGTGATTCGTGATTCAGAAAAACAAATGTAGACAAATAAGTGTTTAGTTCTCAAATTATGCTTTCTTTAAACTTACCTAATAGATAAGAAGAATATTTGGTCTTCAATTTATCTAACAAATAAAGAACTGTATTCTTTGACATTCGAAACCTCAAAAAAATCTGAATCATCCCATTTCACCAAATTATTGTTCTCGTACTGCATACTCTTTTCGAAAGTTAATATATCAAAAATGAAATCCAATACTTCATCATTACTGTTGTACTGATTTATTATAATAATTATGAATATTAACAAACAGATTATATCAACAAAACAACACAAACGTCCATACCATATGTTCCGTTTCTCTTCATTTCGTGTTTCCATTCTTGAGCTGCACTATGGGTACGATATTTTTTGTAACTCTTAACTGGTAGTTTGACTGACTGTTAGTTATCTTAGCGTTAAAGAAAATTTATGTTACTGGTAACTTTTAACCATAAGTGGAACAACGCAAGCTGAAGTTATCAATAGAATAAATTTTAACCGAATGTTTAACTATATATGGAACAACCGGACCTTAGAGGTCATCTTAGGTGTGCTTTTGTACTAAGTTAAAAATTGTGGCGACCTTGGCCAACATTTAATTTTCAAATAAGTTCGCCCCTATTAGAAATTGAGAATGTTTCATATAAAATTTTATTGTCTATTTATTGGTATAGATTCAGTGGCGGCTTGTCAGGGTAGGCAGGTGAGGCAGTGCCTCATCAAAAAAGAAATAAAGCTGTAAATAATGTAAAGTAGTATGTAAATTAAAATTTAACTTATTTATTCCGTTAATGCTTGTCTTTATAAATATCAAAAGAATTTAAACCACCACCATAACTAATATGTAATGCAGTTCACCTAATTTACACCCTATAAAGTGCTTCTCGAAATGAATAGTATATTGCCTAATGTTATTGATAAAAGCATTCATTTTGGTAATAAATACGTGTGCTAGACAAAGAAGCTGTTTGAGGCATGCTTCAAATGCAAAATGCAATGATTGCGTAAAGGATAAAAGATAGTCGCTTTACCTTCCACGAGGCCCTATAGAGGCCGTTACCATACATGAATACAATCAACGCCACATACTGATAAATCTTGTAAGTAGGTTCACGACATTACTGCATATTTTTGCAAGCAAGATTAAAAAAATATTAGCTGCATATTACATTCGACAATAAACAAACATAAAATAACCTGTCTTGTCTAGCATTTTTATTATAATAGGCTCTGGTTTGCGACTGATACGTATTGCAGTAAATATGTAATTCTTTTATTTTTTCGTTGTTTTTATAGTTTTATATAGTTTACCCACGTAGTGTTTTTGTAATTTGAATTTTAGTTGAAAACAAAAAACAAATAATGGCTTCGACTTCAACTTTAAAAGAATTGAGTGACAATATAAGGAATTCTGAAGATATTGTTAATTTTTTAATTAACAAAAATCCATTTAATCAACTGTCTTATGAAGATAAACTATTTGACAAAGAATTTCCTAAAATTTTCTGTGATCTGGCAATTTATTTTTGTACATGAAAGGGGAAACATATGGATTTGCACATCCCTTGAGAAAATGTAATTTTCAATTATAAGGCATTTGACCTTGAATGAAAAAAAAATTGTCTCACCAAAGTTTTAGTGCACGAGCCGCCACTGTATAGTTTAAATTTCGTTCGATCACTATCTTTGTCAGTTTATTTTCGATTTTTCGTTTTTCTCGGAAACCGTTGAAGATCAGACCTATGCTGTTTTTTACTTATTTTGGTCAATACTATATACCCTCAAAAAAAATACCCTTTTTTAACACCCTGTATACTTTTGTACCATAATCTTTAGTAGTTGGGATATACGAATGATTTATTATAAATAAATATTACTTATATAACCTATTAAAATCTCGTTACATACTAGTGAAGTGCTCACTTATTTTATGAATTCCACTGCACACTTGAATAAATACTTAAGTGAACCTCTCACTTGTGCGAGTTTGAGTGTCACTCATACTTGAGTAAAATCTATGAAGGAACTGCGATGGCTTCCTGTCGTCTATTTCTACCATGCTCGAAAAACTGGCGCGGCGTATCTTTTGCTCTTGCGATTAATTATTTCAGTTTTTAATGTCTAAAATGCACAGATGAAGACGGATTGACAGTAATATAGCGAACTTTCATGGCGTTATGGGGTTCTAGGGCCGAGGTCCGTAACTGAATTTAATATTGTCTGTAATTATTTTTGCAGAATTAATACTCGCATTAACGAAAGTTTTTAGTTTATGATTATGCTCGCCACAATACTAAGAATGACTGAGCTGGATTAATTTGAAATATTTATTTAGATACCTACCTACTTTCTTACAATATTGCAAATATATGAACTATTTTCGGAAAACCTTTATTTTTGGTAACCAGAAAGGCAAATACCGTGACACAGTTTAAATTTAATACATGAAATTAAAATTGTCATAACACACATTATGCGAGTTGGCTAATTTAAACACATGTGCCAAAAATTGGAAAAAGTATAGGTATAGTTCCACGTTTTGATGCCCAATACAATTACCATTATATTTTATATTTTGGTTTATACTTTCTACGTTCATAGAATTCAGTTTACAAATATAAATTTTATTAATGATAAAATTCATATTAATTTTAAACCCTTACTAATAAATTTTAAATGTCATTTCCTTCGGTACCTTTTTCCGTACGAAAGCAGGGATCAAAATAGAGGGCCTAGCAATATACAACATGGTCTGAAGAAA
This sequence comes from Harpalus rufipes, assembly GCA_951394225.1. Classification (NCBI taxonomy): domain Eukaryota; kingdom Metazoa; phylum Arthropoda; class Insecta; order Coleoptera; family Carabidae; genus Harpalus; species Harpalus rufipes. The sequence goes on along the minus strand of OX596277.1, from coordinate 28,507,531 downwards.
GATCTGAGAACATTGACATTAATTGCCTGCTACTATTAAATAACTGCTTTATCTGTTCAAACACAAAAAGAGAAATGCCATTGAAAAAATCAAATTTAATAAAACTACTTTCAATTGCGCCAAACGCTGTAGATGTGGCTAGATTTTAGTCAAAAGCTTGTTAGTGTTAGTTATCTTTATGTATGAATATCTACTGTAAATTCAAAATTTCAAATGTTTATTTGTTTATTTCTATTATTTCATACGTAAGTAGGTGAAGTCCGTTTCCACGACTTGATCGCCAAATCATCAATCGTAACCATATGATTCAAATCGCCAGGGAGGGAGTTGATAACGCCATGTTATATTGTCAGGTGAAATCGTCTGATTTCTCTAGTATTCATACAAATCAAAACTAAAAGTATATAGTATAAATGATACCGTATGAATATTATTATTCATCAAAATTCGAAATAAAACATTAATTTCGTAAAAATAAATCAATTGAATAATTATGATGTAATGTCAAAATTGACAGTATAGGGCGCGAGTAGTAATGTGACTTTGTTGGCCTTGGCAAGCAGATATGGGGTCCGTGTCAGAATGACAGCTAGTAATAATGTACATACATGTCAAGTGTCATAATTTTTCATTCAAAACATCATGATTTTCCGAATCCATGTGGATTATTTTTCTCGGCAAGTATATTCCACAATACTAATGACAAATAAACAACATGAAATAAGAATATTTTGAAATTTTGAATGAAAAATTATGGCATGTGACAATTGTGACGTCTATGTACATAACTACTAGCTGTCATTCTGACACGGGCCCCCATATCTGCGCGCTTGCTGCTTGCCAAAGTCAAGAAAGTCACATGACTGCTCGCGCCCTATTATAATAAATATAACCTTAATAACCTATATTGTGCGAATTGAATAAATATAATATAATGGACAATAAAGATATATATATATATATATATATATATATATATATATATATATATATATATATATATATATATACCAACATACAACAGATTATCGATGTCAAAATTATCCTTATCACATCATTAACAAAATGAGATGAATATTCAAATAATTTAAATATTTGAAAATGACATTTGTTGCCGTGGTTACAATACAGTTTATTTTTCATTTTTTGCCGTCGGTTGAAAGAAGCGAGCGTATACACCTCTGAAACACCGACTATGATGAGATAGCGAATAAAAGTGTCATATATGCCAAGTGTGTACAACAAAAATTCTAGATAAAAATTTAGTAATTCTTGCATCAGAAATTAATGACGTGGGAATCAACTCGGATATACAAAGTATACTTATTTATCTGATTCATGATACAATTAAATTAATAAATCTACTAATATTTCAAGTCGTATAGAAGGTTAATGTCCAGGGCTTTTTTAAACGAAAAGCGAATGGCCGAGGGGGGGGGGTTACATGACTGAAACTACTTTAAATTTCAAAATAAGTAATGATAGTTATAAATATTTATTAATAACAAAACATATTGGCCGTTAGTATGTACAAGTGATTAATAGGACTATTCTGTAAGATCGTTATGACATAACGAATCGTTATAACGTTATATCGTCATATGGTAATAACGAAAATCGTTTAATAGGCTTATTCTGTAAACTATTGTTATGAAATTATGGATTGTTATATCGTTATTATAACAATAATCGTTAAAGTGATATTCTGTAAACAATAATTTAATTCTACACAACAAAAAAGTGATAATGATGTCGATATTTTTTAACGACTGGAAAAAGCATTCGTTACTTGAACGTTTTGTCAATAAGTCAGTATTTTTATTCATGTCAAAATAAAATTGCTTTATGTTGATATTGATCTCAAAAACCAGTCATATTACAGCTTTCTACAAGGTAATATTAAAATAATTTAATAAGTTTTTATTCATAGAGCCTAGCGCAGGCTTCCCAATTTGTCTACAGATAGTAGTAGTTGCTCTAGCAACCTACAACAAGAAAAATAAAGGGACCGACAGCGGACAGATTGACAGTAGTGTCCCACCAGAACTAATCTAACCTAGAAGTTTTGTGAGTTATATTGAATTATTTTAGATATTTAATTTAAAATTATAATTTGATTTTAGGAAATAAAGTTCTAAACTTGATCCCAAGGTTATTATTTTTCAAAATGTGTTACATAATACGAATACGAAGATAACGATTATCGTTAAGTAGAAATAACGATTTTCATAATAACGAATTCGTTATGATAACGATTCGATTTTACAGAATAGGCCTCTAAGGGTGATTAGCAAGCATTTGACTAGCATTGTTTTATCCCTTTCGCTTGTTTATTTATTATTTTAGAAAAAAATACTTCATATAAAAATTGTAGAAAAATGAATTGCACACATGTTTTATTTGAATTATTTTTCTGTAAAATAATCCATAAACGATTGACAGAGATAAAACAATGCTAGTCAAATGCTCGCTGATCACCCTTAATCACTGTTGTTCATACTAGCGGCCATTGATACCAAACTTTCCATTATGTTGTTGTCCTTGGTTTCAGTTTGCCTGATGTACCAAGCCATGATTAACTAAAGCAAAAAGGTATAAGTGTGTCCGAGACCCATACGTGGTATATTAGTCGGTACATACCATAATAGATATGTTTGGAAAAACAAAATGTTATATTGCCTTTTGTATTTCTTTTTATAACACTTAAACTCTATTATGTAATGAGTATTAAATTCTTTATTTCAAGATATGAATAATTATTTCATAATAATGTATAATAACAATTAATTATAACATTTGTTAAACTATATAAACGCAAAAGTTAACTGTCTACTTTTAAAAAAATTAAATTATAATTTCGCAAACCTCATTGTCTGGAGGTAAAACAACTTTGGCGGGTGCCACTAAATTGGGATCGAGCAATGGTAAGCCAGCTCGTTCCCTTCTTCTGATTTCAAGGTACGCTTCCCTTTGTGCCCAGTTTCTCATCTGGTAGTCAGGAACATAAGCCCATACAAAACCTCCGAATATTATACATAGGGTGATAGCACAAAAAAATACTGCGTTGGTACTCCATTTGTCATTCTTATCGTTTTTGTGATCAAACCCATAACTAATCCAATATTTATTAGCACTTTTCCTAGTATTTGACGTGGAAGTATTTCGTGAATTTATTAAACCAGGCAGTACCATTCGTTTATACATTAAATTCTTATAAAAGTTAATTACTTTTGCCATTTTGACAATTTGAATATTTGACAAATTGATTTCATGGCGTACTGTATGATATTTATTTTAGAAAACAATAAAATATGACTATCAATTCCACGTTTTACGTTACTAACGTTTCTAAAAAAATCTGATGTGGCAAACACATTACCTTCTGTTAATTTTATGTATTTTATACAAATTCCATGCAGGAAGTTTCTTGTAAAAGATTATACATAATCAATATCCGGTAAAAATATATTACGGACATTCCATGTAAATGTAATTGACAATGCAATAACATCTGGCAATTACTAATAATTGAGCATTATTTCGCTATTTCCGTCGTATAAACAAGCATAAGTTTCAAGATTTTTAAAATTTAAATATTTAGATAATTGTTCGCTTGATCAGAATTTACAAATAATAATAAACTAACCTAGCTTGACAGATCGATCAACATTTATTAATTATTTTGTTTCATATCCATGGTTAACGCTATTTGTGCGGTGAATTTTGATATTTTCATCCTTAATTTATTCCGTTACAAAGCAAGAAAAATTAATTTTGCTTATTGATTCAATACAGAATTTTATGCTCTTCAACTTTTAATTGAAATTTCTTTTACCTAAATGAATTAGGGAAGCAGGAGACTACGAATAATTTATAGAACAGATTTTTTTTATAATCTACCAGAAAAATATCTGTGTGTATGCGCACAATGGGATAGTGAACATATAAAATGTGACAATAAACAGTAATAGTACAATTATGAACAATACAGAGGCGTGCAGCGTTTGTCATTTCATGAGGAGTACGTCTCATGCTCATGTTAAACCATAATTCATTTGTAACGTCTACATCGGTGATCTAATGATATGGGGGACACCATAGTAGCATTGTACCGTTTAACATGGAAAGTCTGCTCTATAGTGTCCCCTATACTAATTATGTATGTGTGTGAGTAACGATTTTTCTTCACACAATAACTTATATCAATCTTCCAAAAAAATTCTATTTTCCGTATTAATGCTTGTTGTTGTTGATTAGATTTTGACAATCGGAAGAGATACTTTACTTGAAGCCCATAACAGTTTTTAATGAAGAACTATATTAAAATATAATCCAGTACTTTTGAATTTTAGCATTTAAGACTTTTATATCAAAGAGAATAACATTAGATTTTGACTAAAATTGACAAACCGGAAGTTATACTTTACTTGAAGCTCTGAACAGATTTTCGTGAAAAATATATTATGATATAATCCAAAACTTTCCAAAATTGGTATTTAAGACTTTCATATTAATGAGAACGACATATTAGATTTTTTCTAAAATTGATAAACCAGAAATGGCACTTTACTAGAATCTCTAAACTTTACTTAAAACTCATTGCTATTTTAAACATTGAATTGCCGGGAGGTCATGTGCTGGCCACATCAGATTTTTTTAACATCTGTATCAAATAATAAGGTAATATTATTTATTCACATTCAATAGTAATATGCCAATTCCTAACCTTTTAGAGGTTGGGAAATACGTCATTCCTAACTGCAAACTGCAATGATAATCTCTTGGGTGGGAAATAAGAAATAACGGATTTCACTTACACTCCACGGCTTGGAAATGTTTATGCAGGGTTGCCTAGCAACAGAGTTGTCAAAAAATATTAATAAAATTAAAGGTTATAAGGTTATAACAATGATATATTCTTGAAATTATTGATTTAAAAGGAGGATGATTGTGAATAATAGTATGTTACAATACGAGTGAAGAAACTAAGAATTTCGCTCACGCATGTGCCAATTTTGAACACGAGGCGTCAGCCGAAATTTTGAAAATATGACAGATAAAGAAAAATGTCGGCGATCAATAAGATAGAAATTGCAAGAAAAATAGTTAAACCGGGAAGCGGGCGCTAATACCAGTAAGAAAATTCGCGTAGGTAGATGTAATAGAAGATACTGAGATAGATAAAATGTCACTTGCTGGTATGTTTAGTTTTAGTAAATATGCTGCTTTCAATAACTGTGCAGGTTTTCATGTAAATGAATCAATATTATGAATTCTATCCTAGTTTATTCCTATTTTCGGTAATAACAGGTGAGTGGGCGAAAGTTCACTTTCGCTTACTACTTTCACCCACCCGTTGCCATAGGAATAAGTTGAGTGGATAAAACAGAAGGTTTCAAGTTCCATATCCAAGTAAGAAACACCAAGTTTCAATAGCGGGATTGAACAAAATGGTATACATACCTCGGTGGGAGTTAGTTATCTTAAATAAATCATCTTTTAAAATAAAATAAAAATCGATCAAAAATAAATTTATAAAAATTACTTAATTTCATATTTTAATATTATTTTTAATTTCTAGAAGTGCCAGTAACCCTTTTAATGAATCCCAGTATGCCGAATCAAGTTGTTCTTCAGTTGGTACATCTAGTTCTACGTTAGATATGGGCAAATCTGACGATTGTGATGATAAAGAAACCGAGATTGCAAATGAAGAAGTTAAAAGTTGTACCAAACAACCAAAAGTCATGGACCATTTTTTCATTAAAACTGTTAGTAATAAAAGACATGAAAAAATAACTGATGCCATATCGAAAATGATAGCGGTAAATATGTTACCTATATCTTTTGTTGAAGGGACCGGCTTCGTGAATTTAATAAGTAAAATCCAGGGGAGTGAAACTGCATACAGAAACGTGATAACAAGTTTTCAATCTAGTAGCGTTTGGAAATACTTCCTGACCCTTTCATAGATGGCTTTAGTAGTACAGATTTTACAGGGATTCTCAAACTTTAATGTCAAAATACTATAAAAAGGTAACATACGTTTGAGAACTGCTGTAAATTTCCCACAATTCTTTATTGCAACGTTCGAAATTCTTTGACATTTAAAACTGTTATTTGTGAATTTGTATCTTTATTACAATATATTACTTTATCATTCAATATATTTTCGGTAAGTATATTAGTTTTCATATTAGCATTATACGGGGGTGATATAAAATATAACAACAAATTAATAATATTTCAGAAAAAGTTCACATGAACTGCATAGTGAAAATACATTCTTGCAGAAGTTGACAGTGCCCAATAGAAGAAATGGTTTATGTAAGTGGACCAGGAGAATTTACATCATGATGGTGCTCTTAGATATTTACGTCGTAGAAGAGCAGCAAAATATTATATTATTAGGCGAAAAGACGTGAAGCTTCATAAGATTCATCAAAGAATGTTGAAATAGTATGGTGTCAGTTTTAAGAAAAAATGAGTATAGAAGAGGGTAGATTTGTTAAAAAGTGGACAAACATCGATAACGAGGTCAATGAAGCAGTGCATTTCTGGCAGACATTTAAAGTAACATCCCTTTTTTTGAAATAATATTACCTCTTGTAATAATAATAATTCAAATTTTTGATTCCTTGAGTAGTATGTTCTTAAATTTTAAAAGTTGTCGCCGTGTAGTTTGAGATTTGTAGTTATTTATTTATTATTTGATTTAAATAATGTAATGTATGTATTTTAAAATAAAGACATTAACATATTAAGTACTGTAATTTGTTTTTATAATTCAACATATATTTCACATTTATTGATAATGTCTTTAATAAATTATCTATTTTCGATAAATATTTTATTAATTACATTATCAAGAAATAAAATTTAAAGTTTCGAATAATTCAAAATGAATTCATATTTCCCGCGACTTTCTCGGCTGTCAAATTTAGTTCTCTGACCTTTTCATAGACGGCACTAAACTTGTTATCACGGTTTATAAGGGAGATACCCAATCTTCTACTATATAATTTCCTTAATCTATGGTAAAATCGTCCCGGGATATAAAATGCCTACTCGAAATACTATTATGTCAAGAATTCACTTGTTCTATGATACCGAAAAAGAAAAGTTACGAAAATGTCTCAATGAAGTCCCGTATGTTGCATTTACAACAGATTGTTGGACCTCTAGAAACACAGATTCCTACATGACTGTTACTATACATTGGATCATTGAAGATAGGATACCAATATCAAGAGTATTATGTACGGAAGTTATATATGAATGACATACGGCTGAAAATTTAAAAAACAACTTAGAAAATATTATATCACTATGGGGTTTACAAAAAAAAGTTATAGCAGTGGTTCATGATAACGCTGCTAACATTGTGAATGCTTTGAAGTTTTGTGCCGATATTGACGAAAGTGTTTGTTATTTTGCACATTCCCTACAATTAGCTATTAATAAAGGTTTGGAAAAAACGGAGATTAAAAGTTTGTTACAAAAATTTAGTTCAGTTGTAGCGCATTTAAACCATTCCAGTGTTGCTTTAAATGCACTAGAAATGCTCAGAAGAAGTTAAGCATTGCTGAACATAAACTAATTCAAACAGTAAAAACACGAGTTATGAACTGAACATATCACAAATTTTGATCGAGGACAAAGCTAATGCAAATACAACGATTATAGACATATTATTCCCAGGAGATATTAGAAAATCCAATGCTAAAGAAATAGGTTATATAATTTGGAAAGTGAAATTACTAAAGACGAATGTCCATTACATTGGTGGAAAAGTAACAGTAATAGATATCCAAATTTAAAAATACTTGCACAACGATATTTACCAATTCCAGCCACTTCTGCACCATCAGAACGGATTTTTTCGTCTGCTGGTAATATAGTAAATGCTAAGAGAAGCTGTTTACATCCAAAAAAAAGTTAATATTTTTATATCAGAATTTAAAATAATGTGTATTTATATATATTTCAAATCGTAGAAAATGACTTAACGTATCAAAGAAAATATTAATTAACGAAAAAAGAATTTGTGAGAAATTCAAGGATCTCACTGGTATTTGAATACAAGACCCTCATATTGCCGATACGATACTCTGAAAACTGAGCTACAAAACCCCATTGAAGTCAATGAATCCTTGAAGGCTGAAATTCACTATAATAAAAATAATATGTAGCGCAATGACGCGCTAAGTATCCATCCATCTACTCCGTTAGGAGAGTATACTCGCCTACGAATTGTAAAAGAACTTATGAAATCAGTGGGATCTTGATCTTTGATATGTAGTGAACCCTAACTTTAGTGAGGTTTGCGTGGATACCTGTTTGCCAGCGACAAGCGCGTATTTACAACCCGTTTAACTACAGGTTGCGCTTTGCGATTCTATTTCTACTGTGTCTCAATCGTCTTCATTTTCAGCTCATTTTTACCAACTCATTCTAATCCCAACTTGTATCTGTAGGCAGTCCACGACTGCGCCACTTTATAAATCCATCATTTTACCTAATTAAGTTTTGAATCTTATACTACACTTTGTATTTTTTTGATTTGTCGAGCAATAGTAGGTAACACGTCTTGTTTTCTTTAATTATTTTTTTTGTGGTCAGTTTTGACATTAATTTTTTTCTTAGTTTTTTTTTGGGCTTACGCCACTTGCCTTTACAGAGAATATTTTTTTTAAAAAAGTCAGTACTCTGCCGCTGTTGTATGTTCTCTCAGCTTTTACTTCGCCCTGGTTTGGAGTAGCTGAGTTCGTCTGGTGGTTGAATGCGACGCCACCGTTGGACTCTGGCAGACGGCCGCCTAGGCTCACAATAACCCCAGGCGTGGTTTCAAGGAAGCTTTCATCGTTCAGCAAGGACAGCCGCTCAGAGTAAAGTTGGCCCTCAAGCTAGGGCCTTCTCAAAAACTCTTCGCTCCGCCAATTTTTACAGCGAGCTCCCGAGGCTTCTACCCAGCCTAGGAACTTCTGGGGGAGTTTCACGCCGAGACCTCCGGCAAGCTGCCCAACCTCTGCCACCGCCGTCTCCACCAGCCGCTCACCCCAGGCGGACTTGGTCTACTTCAGGCCCACCAGAAGCGTCCCCAACCAGTCTTTAACTGAGTATTTTTTTACATTTTTTGTTTAAAAACATTTCTGGTTTTTTTTTTGTTCGTTTCATTTTGTAATCGGTACCGGCAAATAAAATTTTGTTTAAATTTATTATTCATTCGTGTATCATCGGTGGCCTGACGTCCACCGCCCATTCTACCACAATCATTAGCGCCAGTGGCGCCCTAAATTTGTTTTCACACCTGCTTCCTTATTTACCTACGACCCACGACCATTGCTTACGACTTTTCAGCACCGGGCACAATCATATGTGTGAAGTGATTGGCTGACTCAAGGTAGGTGTCGATTACGTCACAAAGGTTTAAAATTTAAGTTACGTTGATGCAATTGGCCATCATACGTCACTTTCTACGATTTAAACTATAATATTCGATTATCAATATATTTCATCATTTTTGTGTAGTAAACATACAATTAAATAAGAGTTATTATTTGATATAAATCCTGAAATGATCTATTATATTTCCATTGACCGTTATTGGATAAGTATGTTAATATAAAATAGAAAATCATGCGTTAATAACCCCTATTACTTGTAACGTTCAATTCTTGCTTAAGTATTTATTGGTACAATTGTTCTAAATATCCTTTTATTTCAATTTCACTAAGTGTTAAAAATTAATTTCTCGTTCAAAATTATAATGAACATCGAATGTTAGTCTGAATTACATCGTCTAATTCGATTTTTCTATTCACTAAACTTTTATTGTTTTATTTTGTTAGAATAACAATTATAATAATAATAATTATAATAATAATAATAATAATAATAATAAATATACATTATTTCTAATATTCTTAATGTTGAATACTATTTAAATAAAATACTTTATTAATATTCCATCATTACCGAAATCTGTATACAAAAGCAGATTGGCACACCCAGCAATGGGTAATATGCCGTGATGAAATATATATTTTTTTTCCTTTATTACAATGTTCATATCCATCATATTTGAAAGTAGATATAACGTTGTACCATGTAAACTAGGCATCTTTAATTGAATTAAAACAAATTCTTCAGCTCTGTCTAATTTAACAAAAGAAATATGGTAATTGTTTTGTATGATTTTAGGTTTTTATCCTAACTTGGGAATAAATGTACCATGTATGTACCTATACTTTGGCTTTTTAAAAAAAAATTGATTGCAATAAAAAAGTGCTTGATTACAATAAAGAAAATGAGTAATTTCACAAAAAAAAATAATAGTGTATCGTATCTTTTCTTCTAACTCAGTCATGTACTATAGTTTTTTTAAAAGAATTTTGATTGCAACTAAAAAAGATTAATTATAGTTAGGGAGAGGTGGTGGCAATTTCGGTATATGATTTGCTCGTCGCTCGTCGTTAGGAATGATAGGTAATAGAGTTTTGAAGCTTGTGAATAAGATGAACAAGCAAGGTGCATCTATATCACTATCCATCTTTTTAAATATTTATTATCACGGCACACTTTTGACTGATGTAATAGTACTTTAAATTGTCTTTTTTGCTACTAATTATCACTACTAAATTTCTCTTTCATTAGGTACTACTAAGTTATACTTGCACTAATTTTACTTTATGAGCGCAAACATTTTAATAGTGGGTAGTTGCAAACATTAGAAGTGCTACTAATATTTAATAAAATGTTATGAGCTTGGCTCTAAATTGTCAAAATTTTAGTGCACACGAAAAAACTTTGTAAATTAAGTTTTGCTTATATTTAAGTTAGAATTTTCCATTATCTTAATTATAAGTATACATATAATTTGGTTTGGTTATTTTCTATATTTTATTTTATTTTACTTTGTAATTTTTACTTTTGATAAAATAATTCCCCAAAAGCCTAGGTACTTTTAGAGAAAAATTACTAGTTTGAGCAAACTTAAACTTTTACTTTTTTCGTGTCAACGCATGGTACGTTGATACAAAAGTTTTTCCAAAATTTCTTTTTCGGGAAACAAATTTAAGGAAAAACCGATTTCTTACCGGTTAAAAACTTGTTTCTGACCAACTAAAAATTGGTATCTGAGCAACTAAAAACCGGTTTCTGACCGGTTAAAAACTGGTTTCTGACCGGTTAAAAACCGGTTTCTGACCGGTTAAAAACCGGTAATTGTTATATAACCGGTTATTCGGTTTTTCGGTTAATCAGTTTATAAACCGACGGTTAACCGGTTAGCAATTTCAGCAGATTTTAACAGCCCTAATACCTACTATTGGTAATATTATAGTATCAGAAATTCAAAGGTATAGACGAAATTTTTATCGCCTCCAGCCTGTTGTTCATTAATCGGCTCACACAATTTTAAACTGAAAAATTGTTGAAATAATACAATATTTTAATGAAAGTTATTATTGCAAAATATTTTCTGAAACATAAACTTTTTGCAACAATACCAATAGCGTGTTGCTGTATAACGCCATTTATCATGTTTAAAAATTACTAATTATTAGCACTTTCATTATTATCAATAGAGAAAGAATTACTTTTTGAAATTTCTAAAAGAATCAAATAATTGAATTATTTTGAAGTTAAAAGATTGGCGTATAAATTTAATATCCAATATTATATTAAACATATGTATATACTTGTGCACTTTTTTCCCTTCAATTTTTTTTTAATGCTTATTTTGTCGCCCAGCCTGTGTACGATTCACGAGCCGCCACAGTAATACTGTTATATTTAGAAGACTACTTTGCCGCTGCAGTATAATGATCACACGTATGTAATATAGTGGGATTTTAAGAAATGTTTTATCTTGGGGAGTGAAGTATCAAATCTGTCTCTGCGTAGCCGGGTCATGCTGATAGAGCATTGAAAGTTATGTATAGATGTTTATAGTTCTATGCGTTGGTCGCCTCCCTTAAGAGCATTCTCTACCCGTTTAATTTAACCACAAAAATGCCTTTCTTTGTATACCTATAACTCCAGTATTATATAAAAAATTTAAATTAAAACTCAAATCACATTAAACGTAAAGGTTATATCCGTGGTTCTACAGTGCCACTTTTTATAAATTGTTGACGAATATGACAATAAATTTGGTAAAACTTCAACGAAATTCAAAGTTTCAACATCATTTTTTATAATATGCACAACGAAAATTTTAAAAATTAGCGCTGCAGAAACCTAAATTGAACTTTCATGAACATGTTTTTATTTATATATAATTAATTTCATATCACATATTGTAAATATCGTACTACGATTTTGTCATTAGAAATGATTTTAAATACGCTAGTAAGTATTGCTCTCTAGCGTATAGAGCACGTATAGTTTGCAGTATGATGTATTATTGAACAAACCTTTAACTATAAAGATTGTTCAACATGTGGTTTTTGTTATTATAAATAATACGAGCATGGAAATCATAGGCGTGCGCAGAACTTTTCTTTTGGGGGAGCCAAAATGAATTTTTATAATAATAAAAAAGGAATCCAGAAAAAAATGCGCCGCAGACGATTTTTTTTTCATTCAAGGTCAAATGCCTTATAATTGAATGTTACATTTTTTCAAGGGATGTGCAAATGCATGGTTTTCCCCTTTCATGTACAAAAATAAATTGCCAGATCACAGAAAATTTTAGGAAAGAGCGAGGAAAAGAGAAATTCGAAAGTCGAAACCATTACATTTGTTTTTGTTTTCAACTAAAATTCAATATACAAAAACACTACTGCCATACGTATCAAAGTCGCAAACTAGAGCCTATTATAATAAAAATGCTAGACAAGTTATGTTTATGTCGAAATTGTCGAATGCAATATGCAGTTAATATTATTTAATCTGGCTTGAGTGGCTTGCAGCAATATAAAGTAGATGATTCACGTACGGTCACGGCCTCTATATGGCCGTGTGGAAAATAAAGTAACTATATTTTATCCTTTACGCACTCATTGCATTTGAGGCATGCCTCAAACAGCTCTTTGTCTAGTGCACGTATTTCTTATCGGAATGAATATTATTCAAGTTGTTTTCTTGATATAATTTCTAAAACATGATTCAAAAGGATCGCGATTATACTAATCAGGATTAACAAAATCACAATCACGGCCCGAATGAACACGGCTCATATTGTAACAGCACAATCACAATCTTAGAAAATTTGGCGGTAATACAAATTAATATTCTCAAAGACTACATCACAAATAGAAAACTGACAAAGTAACAAATTCTACGATTAATGAGAATAATAAATATATTTTTTTTCTTTTCGTCGTCGACAATTTTTTTGTATGTAAATAAGTACTTCATTTGAACAGTTATAATTTTTTTTTATCATTATTAATATATTAGGGGGTGCCGTGGCACCCATGGCACCCACCGTGCGTACGCCTATGATGGAAATGTATAATATCAAATATGGAAAATTTATAGCCGATGGAGACAGCAGCACCTATAAAAAAAATTTAGAATGTTGTCCGTACAATAATTTAACTATTGAGATAATAGAATACACTAACTATTTACTTCGTAATTTTTGTAACAAAATGTATCAGTTTGTACAAGATAATCGGTATAATAAAGGTGTAAAAACAAGAATTGAAGGAAAAATATTAAAGTTAAGAAATGCTGTAGTTGGAGCAGTAAATCAATGGAAGAACCATACTAATCGATAATACGCCATAAAAATTTTGAAAAATGATGTAACAAATTCAATTCGTCGTATTTTTGGAGAACATTCGGAACATTCGGAATGTGCGGATTATTTTTGCTCAAAAAAGAATGAAGAAAACTTTTATAGAGTGCTCAAATTAGAATATCCAGCAGCTCACACCAAATTGGAAAAACTTGCACAACAACTAGCATTATACGCAAGAAGTTTAATACATAATTGCAATAGTAATGTCGTCGAACACTTTAATTCCATCGTAGCCAATTTGTTTGTGGCAAACGCATTAATTATTGTAACAGGAGATCATACACAACGCGCTGATGCAGAAGAAAAATACTGCGTCCAATTTTGCGATAATTTTCAAAAGGAGAGAAACAACTAACTGTTGCAAATTAGTTGAGAAACTATTATATAAATCTATTTCTGACATACCAGCTCTTTGTCATGGGAGAAAAAATGAAAAACATGCCATACAATGTATCGAACAGGGTTCTGGAAAACATAACGGGGTACAAATATTATGCTCTACAAATTTTAAGAACTGGTTACTTACATGTTTATTTTTTTTTATTTATTTTTTGATTTGTTGAAAAATATAATGAATTATACGTAGTGTCTCTAAAATATTAAGGTATGAAAATAATTTAAATAAAAGACACACTGGAGATGTTAGAAATACACAAACATAAAAACTCGATTAACTCATAGGCAGACATACAAAATCTAAGTATCATATACAACGGCATATTAGTGAAATACTACCCGTTGTTATATAGAACCCTGATGATGGTTCAATTGAGACCGAAACGTCGGTATTGTTTATATTTTAATAAATAATCTTCTAACAAAGGGCTGAATCTCCATTATTTTCACCTCTCTAAATAACTGGTATTATCAAATACAAGGCCAGCTAAATATGTGCATATTTGGTGTTTGGACTGGCAACGAAAAAATACCAATAACATAGAATTTATAAAATAAGATCCATTATTTTGGTCTCATGTGGTTACAAAGTTAGAAAGATTTTATTTTAATTGTAAATGTTACCAGAACTTGTTGATCCAGACTATACAAGAAATGTGACTATTAGAGGTCCGCAGTATATTACTGAAGCCAAAACGCAACAACAAAAGAAATGTGTTAGAAAAGAATTGATTTATTTCATGTACTTATTGCATAAATATATTTGTTTTTAAAATAAATGTGTTTTTCATGTACACCTATATAAATATTTCATTTTCAATATACCTACATGCATCTCATATATAAAAACTTTTTAAAAATTCTTGACGTATATGTAACGTGAGAGTTACTTGTATAAATATAATATAAATAAATAAGTAGTTATAATGCACAAAAGATTTTGACGTTTATTCCAAATAAAAAATAACAATTTTTATAAAAAGCTTTTGAATGTTTAATACAAAACAATAACAATAATAGTAACATTCATAGATAATCATATATATATCTTATATAATACCAAACATATGAAAAGTAATAAAACACTAGGTCACTACATAATTCCCCCTTTTAGAAAGAGAAAAATCAAAAATCACTGATAGGAAATGAATGAATGAAAATGAAATGAGTGATACAAAAAATTCACATGAAAGCGCAGTTTCAATCTATTTTAAGAAAAGCTGGTTTCAATCTATCAATTGACACTGTGTGCAAACTGTTGTTAACCAAAATTTAAAAAAAAACGTTTAATAACTTTAAACGGGCCGTCATAAGGTTGCTGTAAAGAGGAAGCGATAGCATCATGTCTTATAAAAACATGAGAGGTACGATACAAATTTTTATCTACGAAAATTTTACCATTCTTATATTTTGAAATTATTGGTTTGAAATTATTAATAGTTTGTTTTAACTGTTGAAGATAAAATGGAATATTTGAATCTGATAATTGCTTATTATGTTTATAAAATTCACCTGGTAGACGTAATTTGGTTCCGTAAACTAATTCTGCAGCACAACATTTTATTGGTTCTTTAATTGTTGAGCGGATTCCTAATAACACCATAGGTAAGTAAGTAACCCATTCAGAAGGATTGTTATATGCTTTAAGTGAATTTTTTAACTGTCTATGAAAACGTTCGATCATGCCATTCGATTGAGGATGGTATGCTGTTGTCTGAATGTGATGAGTTCCTAATAGTAGCAGCAAATTTTTGAATAAGCTAGATTCGAATTGTTTACCTCTATCTGTTGTTATAATCGAGGGAACTCCGAATCTTGCTATCCAATTATTGACTAATGCTTTTGCTACTGTTTCGGAAGTGCAATCTTTGATCGGAATCACCTCAGGCCAACGGGTAAATCTATCAATGCAAGTGAGAACGTGAGAATATCCTTTAGACAAGGGCAGGGTAACTAAATCTATATGAATATTATCAAAGCGGAATTGTGGTTGAAGGAATGTACCAAATTCAGAATTCGTATGTTTAGTAACTTTCGATCGTTGACACTGTAAACAATTTCGTGTCCAATTTTGTAAATCTCTATTTATATCAAACCAGACAAATTTAGATGTAATTAATTTAATTGTTGCTTTAATTCCAGGATGAGAAAAAGAATGGAAATGTTTAAAAATTATACTACGGAACTGTTCTGGAATGTAAGGGCGAAATGTATTTTTTAAAATGTCACCTGTCAAAGTTAGGTTAGAGTTTTTAAGTTTAACGTCAATGAATTTAAGATTACTTGTTTTATCACTTCGCAACGATTTTAATTTAATATCTTGTTTTTGCGCCTTGGCGATTTCTTCGAAATTAATGAATTCATTTGTTTGTAAGGAATTAACGTAAATTCTAGAAAGGGCATCTGCGACTACATTATCTTTGCCTGTCACATGTCTTATATCTCCGGTAAATTGCAAAATGAAATCTAGATGTCTGATTTCTCTAGGTGTGTAAATATCAGAATTTTTACTGGTTACAAAGGTTAAAGGTTTGTGGTCAGTTAATATGTAGAATTCCCTGCCTTCTATGAAATAACGGAATTTCTTAACAGCTAAATATATCGCCAAGAGCTCTCTGCCGAAGGTGCTATATCTTTTTTGTGTTATATTGAAAGCGGTAGAGAAGAAAGCTAAAGGTTGCCAACTTCCGGCTACAAATTGCTGTAAAACAGCTCCCACACCTAAATCTGCGGCATCAACCATAATATTTGTTGGTGCATCACTCTTGGGAAAAGAAAGGTATGTAATTTTTGCCAACCCTTTTTTGATTAAATGAAATGCTTTGATAGCTTCCTGAGTCCAAACGACTTCTATTGTGCTTTTTTGTTTGTTAGTTATAAGTTTGTTAATTGGTTGTAAAATTGTTGCGCAATTTTTAATAAAGCGATGATAAAAATTTATCATCCCTAAAAACTCTTGTAACTTTTTTTGATTTGAAGGTAACGGAAAATTAATTATAATATCTATTTTATGTTTTAATGGCTTAATACCTGTAGCAGAAATATGATGTCCTAAAAATTCTATCTCTTTAACACCAAATTGACATTTATCTTTATTAATTAATACATCATATTTTTGCAATCTGTCAAAAACCAACTTTAAATGTTCCATATGTTGCTCTTTAGATTTGCTAGCGATTAGTATATCGTCTATATAAGTAAAGCAAAAATCAAGTCCTCTAGTTACTTCGTCCATGAATCTTTGGAACGTCTGAGCACTGTTCCTTAATCCGAATGGCATGACTACGTATTCAAACAAACCGAATGGTGTAGTAATTGCAGTTTTACAAATGGATTCTTCAACCATCGGTATTTGATTGTATGCTTTAACTAAATCTAATTTTGAATAAATAACTGTTTCATGTAAATTAGCAGTAAAATCATGGATGTGAGGAATCGGATAACGATCCGGAACTGTTATAGCATTAAGTGCTCGATAATCACCGCAAGGGCGCCATTCTCCATTTTTCTTAGCGACCATGTGCAATGGAGATGCCCAATTACTGGAAGATGGCCGAATAATACCCACTTCTAACATTTTATCGAATTCTTGCTTAGCTACAATCAATTTATCAGGGGCCAAACGACGTGGTTTTGCGAAAACAGGTGAATCTTTAGTAATTATGAAATGCTTAGTTTTATGAGTCGTCTGACATTTAGAATTAAATGATTTGGTAATGTTTGGAAATTTTGACAAAATTTTTTCAAATTTATTTAAATTAGAATTATCTTGATCATTGTTAATAGAATTCAAAGCATTTTTTGAAGAATTTGGTGTAATAAAATGATTAAATTTTGACGTTTGAAAGATGCGTTTTGATGGCAAGTCCACAAGTAATTTAAAATACACAAGGAAATCAGCTCCAATAATGGAATGTTTTACATTTGCTATTATAAATCTCCAACTGAATGTAGTTCCCAAACCAAAATCTAAATTTAATAACCTTGTTCCGTAAGTGTCAATTGATGAATTGTTGACAGCTTGCAATTTGACATTTTGTGTTTGACGCCTTTCATGTAAGGAATTCTTTATAACACTCACCTCAGCTCCAGTATCGACGAGGAAACGTTGGCCGGAAATTCTATCCATTAAATAAAACAAGCGGGTAGAAGGGGAACTAATGTCGTGACTAGAAATTGAAGGTAAATTCAATTTTTGTACAAAATAAGTATTATGTTGTGTATTTGATATAACCTCCTGTTTTGGTGAAAGTTGCCTCCATTTGGCAAGGTGGAACGCATTTGTGGGCCTTGTCTCCAAAAGTCAAATGATACCAACAGAGTGAGCCTGATGCAGGAACTTGCGAAAAGGTCCTCTTCCTATTTGACAATAATAATTTCTTAATTTCAGCTACCTCTTCTTTAAGATTTTTGAGTTCTTGTGTGTCTGAGTTAATTGAAGAAATCGACGGTTGAGTGACGCTCAAAATTCTATCAGCTATATCTGCCTTCTCATCTAAAGAAGCGTTGATATGTGAAGCAAGTAAAATTTGAATGTTAGTAGGAATTTCTTCCAAAAAGGCGTCGTCCATAGATTTAGTGCCAACTAACTGACGAAGTTTACGTAAAAGTTGTGAAGGTTTGTAATCGCCTAATTCAGATACTGTAAACAGTTGTTGTAACTTTTCTTTTTCCGAAGACGAAGTCCGATGAATTAAGGCCTTTTTCAATTTGGTGTATGGTTCCTTTTCAGGTGGGTTAAAAATGAAATCCCGTACCTGCATATTGCGGATTTAAAACCGCCACAATCTTATTAAATTTTGAAGACTCAGAAGTAACCCGCTGCTGAGCAAAAACTGCTTCAACTTGAGCGAACCATAATTCAGTATCATTTGACCAAAACTCAGGCACTTTGAAGTCTCCCCGCACAGAAGAGATGTCTTGAACAGGCAACAAAGGAAAATCTGCAACTTCAGGCTCCATCACTGAATGTCGCGGTGGACGTCAGGGGTCACCAATGTAACGTGAGAGTTACTTGTATAAATATAATATAAATAAATAAGTAGTTATAATGCACAAAAGATTTTGACGTTTATTCCAAATAAAAAATAACAATTTTTATAAAAAGCTTTTGAATGTTTAATACAAAACAATAACAATAATAGTAACATTCATAGATAACCATATATATATATCTTATATAATACCAAACATATGAAAAGTAATAAAACACTAGGTCACTACATATATATTCCATGAAGGTATATACTTTTTTCAATTTTTAAATTACAAATTGAATATGCCTCTCTGTATGCCGAGTCACCAAAAGGATAAGTTTCCTTGCAGCGTGCCTTCTGACCATGCTTCAACCCCCTCGCCAAGAAATACAGCTCAGACTCCCTACACATTATTATACCTCTACAGCATATAATACTTACAAACGACTGAAAACTATAGTCAAATTTTTTGACTCTGTCGGGTACAGTAATAAAACTATAAATGAACTATAAATATCGCAATTATGATAAAGCGACAGAGTCAAAAAAATTTACTATATCTATGACCACTGTATGACAACCTAAATGTATCCGCCCATTCCGAGCACATGGCTTAACCCCCTTAATACCGACCCCGCAGCGCACCTCTAGCATAAAGTGTACAGAATCCTCTTAAAGATAAGGTATGGTTTTCTTATATTGTTTCAACTACGACTCTCTCGGCGAAATGATTATTAAGGAGTCTGGTTTTGCGTCTTGTGGAACAAAGATGTAGTTTTTGAGTGTAGGTCCGCGTTTAAGAACGCGTGTATTTTCGCCCTAAAGATCTTTAGTTTTGTATTAAATTGACTAAGTGTAAATAATAATGTAAATAAAGTTATTTTTAAGTGTAAGTGTCCATATCGTTTAGTCTATTGTAATTAATGTGTGTGAAGTTCTATTTCTAAAATTTGTTTAGGGTTACGTACTGTACACATTTCTATATTACTCAGATAAATATTTTAAATATTTATCGTTTAATACAGAAGATATTCGTAATTAAAACAAATTTGGCAAGTATTTTCGTGAAATAAATATGTTGCCGAAGTTTAATTTTCCGATTTTTTTTTATATGGTATGTTTGACAATGTTCTTTAAAACATATTAAAGTATGAACAAAGGTGTAGTACAAAAGAAAAACATTAAAAAAATTGTATTTCTAAAATTGTTCTCGAAAGTTTTTTTTTTAATTTAGTACGTTTAGAACTGGCGATATATTAATTTTTTTTTGTTGAATAAATACAAACAAATTTTGAATTTTTTTTTTCATGACAAATTGCTGCCTTTTTATTTTTGTATCTATACAAAGATAACATATTACATTATACAATTTCAAATAAAAAATGAAAAACCTTTTTACTAATTTTGAATTTCGATAGCTGGGGTATCACTTGTATGAATATAGTTATATAAACAAATATAGTGAAATAAATAATCTTACAGCCTTATTCTCGTGACACTTGTATTGAAAACAGTATTGTTTCTTATACAATATTGAAAACAATATAGTTTTAAGATATTGTATGAAATTCGTATTCAAGTGACTCCTTGTAAGCTGTCTCTATTGGCAAGTATTGCTAAGCAATATGACATCTGGTGGCAAAATAATGAACTACAGATTGAGTTATTAAAGTATGTAATATTAGAAATATGTTAAATATTATACGTATTTGTATATCTAAACTGACATGTATATTGTAATATGAGTAACAACTATAACTGCGTACTTGAGTGCACATTGTTACGTTAGAAAGGCAATAAATTATGTTGTCACGAATTTCCGCGTAAACTAAAAGTTCCTGTTTACATTAAAAATATGCTTGACAAGATGAAAAAGATAATAATACGGTGCGTGGATCAGAAAATTATAAATTAATATATCCATCTTGTATACTTTGAATATTTATTCATTATATTTCAAAGAAAACTTTGTTTCAAAACGAGATTACTTTTATATATGTTCACAAAAATATCATTTAAGTTATCTTCACTTCCACGAATACATCTTATACTAATGTTAATAAGTGAATAAGAAATATAATCAAGAAATTTTGCTATTTTAATTTTTTTTTTTTCAAGATATCTAAAAAAGAAGTGGTTATACAATTTAAGTTAAAGTTTTATAAAAGTGTACTTACCCAAGTAACACTGACCGACGGTCGACCAAAAAGTGACGTCGATATCAGGTTGAATTTAAGTGATATACTGCCGTCTAATCAGTAGTGACAGCACGCACTTTAGAATTCTATCAAATGAGGCATTTGTTTTCGCTTTTCGCCACGAAGCGAAAATTTGGTAGCATGCGTGTCTCAAAATATTCGCTTGCAAGCGTACGACTCGGGGCGAAAGTATTAAACTAACGTCATTATTTTGTCACAATTCAATTCAAAGCCAATTTATATATTTATTATATACAACTGTCATAATATTTTCTATTTTAATAGTATAAAACCCGAAAATTCCCAACATAAAACGTGAATATAGAATTCTAAAGTGCATGCTACCAAGATTCGTAAAAGTAAAATCGCATTCGCCTGTTTTCTATGATAGAATTCTAAAGTGCGTGCTGCCACTACAGATGTCTATACGACGACAATGTGACGTTGATTTTTGGTCTGAAATAGGACTATTTAGACGTCAGATTTGGGGTCGCTATGACGTCCATATGACGACTTTATATGGTCATAATTAGGTCAATTTAAACCTTTTTTACACGTCTAATTTGACGTCTTTATGACGATTATTTTTACTTTATTTTTCATATTATTAAAAATTCATATTTTAAATTTATGTAATTTGGCAATTAATAACACACGAAGGGATATATTATTTTTATTTATATATCAATTCATTATGCAAAAATATATAACAATATATTGCTTATTATAATGATTTTTAAAATTAGAATAAATGTAATATAAAACTTAATTTATATTTACATATATGTATAATATATATTTATTTATGTATTGTCATTACCAAAATCTACGAATATATTTTATTTATTTAAAACATATTACATGTTTACATAATTATTAATGCGAAACGGAAACAATTTATATCTGTTATATTTTTTGGTATAAAAATCATGGACATATTAATTTTCAACAATTTAATCAAAACCTAGTAGTGCTTTAAAAAACCATTTTAAGAAATGTTGGTAATACAACAGCAAATGTATAAATAAAGGGAAATATATAATATAAAGACAAAGATTTATCTATATAGTTTTACGGCTTTACCTGAGCATTTCCTATAGCTCCAAAAATCCCACTTTCCTAAGTTTTCCAAGAATCTTTACATCTTCCCTTTCAAGCTATTCTAGAACGATTGGATTCAAGTAAACCATCGACAATAAAGAGACATCATAGTGATTTTTAATACATATTTCGATTCTGGAGATCTTCACCAAGTTACATTTTTTTTTTTAATGGAAACTTAATTTCTAATTTCTCTTGTATAGATTGGCATTTGCTGTAATAGAATTTGTTGCAAATTCTATTCAAACTGCCGAAATGTTGGCTGCGTAATAAAAATAATAAAATTTATTGCACTTGGCTCGAAAATTTGAAATATAAAAAAAAATTGGTTTGGGCAATTAACAATTATTCCCAGCAGCCCAATTCGGAATATAAATTATACAAGGTGGATATTTTAGAATAATTTGGTAAGTCGAAAGAATTATATTTTCATTTTTGTATTTACAACTCTTTTTTAAAATTAAAAGAAATTACAGCAAAATAAAAATAAATCAAATAAAAATTGACATATGCTCAGACTACTGTATATGTATGAACGCACCCTCCGCCATCTTTGTGTTGTGTCATGTCCAGCATTTTAATTACCACGGGAGAATACTGAAAATACTGAAATTTCTTAATACGAACATTGAAAATTTAATATAGGGCACGCGCGGCGAAAGAGTTGGCGCCTGGTGGTAAGATGAGAAACTAGAGTAATGGTGATCGTTTTCTGTGTAAACATGTATTTTATGATTAGTTTTCCCTGCGTTGAGAAAAAAAGTGATTTTAGGTGAATTATTTTATTAATATAAAATAAAAATGGTAACCAGGAGATACTGCTCCGTGCCACAGTGTAAAAACTATGCGAGCAAGGATATTAGCCTGCATTATTTTCCTACAACACCTCATTTGAGGAAAAAATGGCAAATTGCTCTGAAAATAAGGAAAAAAATAAGTATGTTAACTGGGTTTTTAACTCATTATTCGTGGTTAATAAAATAACAAAACAAACTTTATTTCAATACAAATACAGTAAGAAAACTCAAGATCAAACTATATGCGTCACAGCGTCACACACACCCAATATCTCATACAACTACTGCCATCTATATACATTTGTAAACATACTTCAGTTATAAATTTTTAGCCGCGAACATTCGGCCATCCTACTTTAGATCGACCTCGATCGACTGTTATTATTTTACATTTTTAATACTTAATTCTACTGTACATAGTCTTCTAGTCTCTTCGGTTTTTCTCGTTTTCTTCTAGTACTAATTCTAGCTTCATTTACACTTATACTACTATCTCGCGCACCTTGCTCTGCTTTTGTATCACTTTCACTACTCACTTTCTCACTTATATTTTCTTGTTGTTCGTCTTCGGTATCTGATTCACTCGATAAGTCTTCAGCAATAAACGAATAATACGGTTTCATTGAATCTGCTGCTGCCACGCCCTGGTAGAATCGTTGACTTCGTTGTACTTCTGGCAAATCTTCAATTCTGTACCTATCATGTGGAAGTACTTCTACAATAATGTAAGGTCCTCTATATTTAGTTCGTAATTTCCGTGATTCTCCTGTCGCTGGTATTTCTCGTCTGATCAATACCATATCACCTATAGAATATGGCGTTGCCTTACTTCGTTTTAAATTGTATCTGGTTCGTTGTTTCTCTTGATCCTCAGAAATTTCTCTTATTGCTTTGGCTCTTCTTTCTTCCAAAGTTTCTTCTTCGGTGTTTATCTTCAAAATTTCATCTTGTAACGGATTACCATCAAAATTTCTTGGTCGGTAGTTAAATAATAAACTAAAAGGTGTTGCTTTCGTGGCATTATGAATAGTGTTGTTTAATGACCACTGTATTCTCGGAACTATGTTATCCCAATCTCGATTATTTTCTTCATTACTTGTCGAAGCAAGAGCTGGAGTAATTACTCTGTTTACTCTCTCACACTGCCCATTCGCTCTTGGAGTATGTGTAGCATTCTTAATGTGTATAATGTTCTTTTGTTTGCAAAACCTCAAAAATGTTGCTGGTAAATGCAGTACCACGATCAGTTATAACTCTTACAGGGGGACCTAGTAGATTGCATATGTCGTTTAAGAACTTCACGGCTGATATTGATTTAGTATTCTTTACTGGCTTTAACATTACGTGTTTAGTAAATCCGTCAATTGAAACAATTAAATAACAATTTCCTTTTCGACTCTTTTCAAAAGGCCCAAGATGATCCAAATGAATAGTGTGATAAGGCACACCAATCTTATCAATCGGATTCAAAACTCCTGGCTTCTTTCCACCTGGTTTTTTATGGTATAGGCATTCTAAGCAAGCTCCAATATAGCTTTTTACGTATCTTCTTATTTTCGGAAACCAATACGATTGAAGTATTTTACCCACAGTTTTATCTATTGACATATGTCCTAAATCGTCATGACACATCTTTAATATTCTCCACCTAATGTTTTTAGGAACAACCCATAATTTCCTATTATTAATTACTCGAAATATTCTTCCTTCTTCTTTAATATATTCTTTACGTATTTTAAGTTCTTCTTTATCTGTTGCGTCTTGTTTCTGTAAAACTTCTGAAATATAAGCAATTCTCGAATCTTGTATCTGTGCTATTTGCAGCCAATCTTCATGAGTCATTTCTATTTGTAATATGTTAACTCCATCTGTACTATCTGTTTCGAAATATGTAGATTTATCACTATCAGGAGGATTACGACTTAACGCATCAGCATGTGCTAATTTATCACCAGGCCTATGCTCAATTTCAAATTGGAATTCTGTTAATTTCATCCACCATCTTCCAATACGAGGAACAATATCTTTCTTTGCAAACGTGCCTCTTACAGCTGCACAATCCGTGATAAGCTTAAAATTTATCCCTATTAAATATGGTCGTAGTTTTTCAGTGACCCAAACTACTGCTAAAGTTTCAAGTTCAGTTGAGTGATAACGGGCTTCTTCCTTAGTGGTTTGTCGAGAAGCATAAAATACAGGATGTAATTTTCCGTCTGTTTGTCGTTGCATCAATACACCTCCTAAACCTTTCTGACATGCATCGGTATGCAATTCGGTTTCAGAATTAAAATTGTATAATGCTAACACCGGCTCACACATAAGTTTCATTTTCAGTTCATCGAATGCTTCCTGATCTTCATTTGTCCAACACCAACTTATTTCTTGTTTCAATTTGTTAGTTAAAGGACGAGCTATTCGCGCATAACTTTCTATAAATCTTCTGAAATAAGACGTCAATCCTATAAACTGCCTAACTTGCGACCTGTTATTGGGAACTGGATAGTTTTTAATACACTCAGTTTTTACGGCTGATGGCTTAATGCCATTCTCCGACACTTCGAAACCCAAGTAATCAATTTTAGTATGGAAGAAATAGCATTTCTTCGGGTTCAGTGTTAGTTTAGCTCTTCTTAAAACTTTTAGAACTTCTTCTAGGTTTACGATTCCCTCTTGCACGGTATTCGAAGGAATTAATAAGTCATCCATGTAGGCCATTACTATGGTATATCTTAAAGGTCCTAACACACGATTTACCATCCTCTGAAACATCGCTGGGGCATTAACAAGGCCAAAAGGCATTCTTCTAAATTGAAAATGTCCATCTGGAGTCACAAATGCGGTTTTCTGAACTGCTGAGTCGCTCATCGGTATTTGATAATAACCAGATTTCATATCTAAGCATGTAAAATACTTTTTCCCACTTAATCGATCTAGCTGATCATTTATTAAAGGTAATGGGTACTTATCTTTCTTTGTGTTCTTGTTCAAAGCTCTGTAATCTATACAAAGACGCTCTTCCCCATTCTTTTTCTTAACAATCAGTATCGGACTAGAAAAATTTGATGTCGAATCTTCCACTATTCCAGCAGCTTTTAATTCTTCAATATTCTCATTTACCCGTTTCCTTTCTGCATAACTCAATCTATAAGGTCGATAAGTAACAGTTTCATTCTCAATTAATTCAATGTCCATTTCTACTTCCTGGTTACACCCAATATCAGCAAGAGTTAATGCAAAACAATCTTCATACTTGTCAATGAGTTCTTTAAGTTTCTTTCTGTCCTCTACTTCTATCGCATCAGATAAACAACACTTCTCAAACGCATTTTTCAATTTAATTTCTCCACGCCCTTTTTGTTCATCATCAGATATTTGAATTTCATCAGCTGGTTTACTCGGACTAGCTCTGAATACTTTTTCACCTTCTTTGATTTGTAAATCTTGATTATTGAAGTTGATAAGTGGCAAAGTAACTTCACCTTCTTCATCAAGCTTAGCAATGCATCTTGGCAGACATTTATTTTTGCTATAATGTGTATCCACCATTACTTCTTGATTTTCTTGACCCTCGGCATACATTGTAACAAATCCCACGTATCCCGGTGGTATTACTACATTTTCTTTAGAGTGTAGTACTATCTTTCTTGGTGGCAAGTCTGGAATTTTCATATTACGCAAATCGTTGTCATCGATGTCTAGATTACCTTCTTTCTCTTCAAATAGACGTAAAGTATTTCTCCTTCTTACTAATGTGATATGTGGTTGCTCAGTAAAAGGCTGTCCAATCAATAATGGCACTTTTTGGAAAATATCAGGAACAATATATACTTCACATGTTCCTTCTGCATGATCAACTTTAATAACAGCTTCCGTTATTACCCCTAATGGTTTTACTTGTCCAAATCCGTACCCACTAATTATAAAAGGCGACTGCAATTCTTCATATGTTAGGTTTAAGCGTAAAGCATCGCTTTCTCTGAGGGTGACACATTTACTACCTTGATCTATATAACTACTTATTAATTTTCCATTAATAAAACTCTCCATAAAATATTTCGTATCACTATTATTACCGTTACCGTCCGTAATACAAAGTGATTCTTTCTTCGTTGCAGGACAATTTTTCCATATATGACCCTCTTTCTTACACCCATTACAGATTATTGAGCTTTTAGGGGCTTTACAAAATTTTGCAACATGTCCATAATTCCTACAGTTGAAACAAAGTGGCTGATCTTTAACATCACGGGGAGGAAGTTTAGTTTTCGGGACAAATTCAACAGTAGTTCCACTTTTCTGATACTGTTTACCACTAGACGACCTTCCAGTTTCAGCCCTTATACGCTGGGACGAAAATCTTTCACAACGAGCTTTTGTTAGTCGTTCAGCTTGTTGCAAGTCATGCAGCAGATCATCGATATCATTATGTTGTTTCGGCAATACTATTGCACACAACTCACGAGATTGCAGACCAACCAGAATTTGCTCTTTTGTCTCATCTACATTTAGTCCTACGGCAAAACAAAGTTTGGTTTTATCGTGGAAATATTCACTCACCGATTCGTCCTTCTTTTGTACACGTTCGTTCATTAATCGCCATTTAGTCGAAACCTGGATTTGAGTGCAAAATGTTTTCTTAAACCCAGCCTGAAATTTTTCCCATGTATCTAAATCATTCTTTCTGGCCAAGTACCATTTACGTGCACCGTAAATCAAATGAGTCCTTGCAGTTTCTAGTGCGAAAGAATCAGGCCATGCATGTAGTGTTTGCATACTCTTAATATTTTCAATCCACTCTTCAGCTTTCGTGGAATCCGCATCACCATCAAAACACATAATGGTTTTAGTCAAGTCTGGCATGATATGAAACGATTTTGCTTCATTTGTCGTTCTTTCCGGAGTAACTACAGATGTACTTGCCGTAGTCACCAACCTCATCATGTTCACGATCATTTCATCTCTTCTACGATTTTCTTCAATCATTACTCGCAACATTTCGCTTGTTGAAACTTCTCTCGGAGGATTATTAAAAACACCTTCCAAACTATCATCGCTTTCAACTTCTCTACCTTGGTTTAGGCTCATTCTTCCCGCTTTTATTTCCCACCAAAACCAGTAATTATTAACCTCACTTTTTCAATTTCACCTCACTTGTCTTCACTTCGCTTTTGTTTCTTAATCCCACTTCTGAATTTGTTAACTGGGTTTTTAACTCATTATTCGTGGTTAATAAAATAACAAAACAAACTTTATTTCAATACAAATACAGTAAGAAAACTCAAGATCAAACTATATGCGTCACAGCGTCACACACACCCAATATCTCATACAACTACTGCCATCTATATACATTTGTAAACATACTTCAGTTATAAATTTTTAGCCGCGAACAAGTAAATACATAGATGTCTGCTGCATACATTTTAATGATAGTGACTTTCATTCAAGTAAGTAATTTAACATTGCGTACATTGTATGGAAACTAATGACGACATATATGTCAGATCCCTTGAACATTAAAAAGCGTTATTTAAAGAAGCGAGTATGTCCATCTCAGAACCTACCAATTAGAAGTATTAAAAGAATATTACCCGCAAAAAGAAAAGAGAGAAATGCATCAAGAAATTGTACAGATTAATTACTTTTATAAATGTAAAACATGTTGTAAATATTCTGTAATTTACTTACAGGTTTATCTACAGCTACAGAAAGTGTTTCGACCACGGAAACCCAGGAAGAAGAAAAAACAGATTCTGCACATAGTGAAGAAGTAACAGATTCCTTGCATAATCAAGAAGAAACAACACATTCCTCACATAATTTAAATTTGTTAGCCGAAATATGTGCAAAACAGCTAAACATGACTTCGAAAAATGTTGAAATACAGTGCAATATTATTAACCACAACAAAAAGCCTATAGAATCGATTCTGCAGCACTCTGATGAAACATTTAAAATTTATACTGGTATACATATAGATCTTTTCAATACTTTCCTGATTTGTGTGGAAAATTTATTAGAAGATAACGATCATTTAAATATCAGTGATGTGCCAACAAAAATTTTAATCTGCTTAATCAAATTAAAATTAAATCTTCCCTTCACAGTAATGTCAGGATTGTTTTTATTACACAGATCGACTTTAAAAAAATCGTTTGAAATAATGTTGCCAATTTTAAAATCGGCTATTGAGGATGCAATTTATTGGCCAAGTATTGAAGAAAATAGAAAAAAAATATGCCGTCTTGTTTTGATAAATATTTAAATACAAGAGTAGTACTCCATTGTACTGAAATATCTGTACAAGCACCGTACTGTTTGAAATGTAGAACAAGAACATATTCTTATTATAAAAGTAAGCATACATTTAAATATTTAATTGGGATAACTCCGGCCGGAACAATTAGCTACGTTAGTCCAGGATATGGTGGACGAACAACAGATAAAACAATTTTGAATGATTCGGGAATTATTACAAAACTTGAATCCTACGTGGATGCTGTAATGGTTGATAAGGGTTTTCATATCGACAAAGAAACTATGGAAGCAGGGATTAAATTAATCAGACCTCCATTTTTAAGGTCTCGTCCACAATTAACTAAAAATCAAGTAAGATATTAATTCATCATTTTTTTATTTATTAATTACATTCTTAATTTTTTTAGGCAGAGATAACAGCAGACATAGCACGTGCAAGGATACATGTTGAAAGAAGTATACAACGTATAAAAATGTTTAAAATTTTATCGGAAAAAATACCTTGGACGATGGCACCCTACATAGACGATGCAATAATAATTATTGCATCTATAACAAACTTATCAAATCCTATTTTTAAAATAGATAGTAACAATTTATAGATTATAAAGCTATGAAACTTTAGATTAAACATTTTACTATTAATAAAACCGTTTAACAAACAAAATATTTATATATACCTATCCTATATACTATTTACAAAAAAGAGGTAACATATTATGAAAATACGCTTTTTCCACTTTGTGCACAGCACTAACAATAAACTTTTCATCGTATTCTTCTTCTAAAATAACAAAAGTATTATCAAAAGAACTGAAAATAATAAAGTGACATTTCTTTATATGCAAAATAAACATATTAATTTGTATTTGTAAGTAATACGAATGGTTTTTCTTCAAATTGTAAATTCCATCTGAAAATACTAAAAAAGGAAGATTTTGCAACATTTCAATTGCAGTTAATTTTTTTCCAGCAACAGGACATTTTATTTCTATTAAGATTTCCAAGTTTTCAATTATACCATCGGGACTGCACGCCAGCCAGTTATAAATGGGATGGATAACTAAACCTACTCTCAAAGCATTCTTGCCTACATATTTCTAGCTGGATCTTCCTGTAAAATATTGCACTATGTTTTTACAATTTCATATATTAGGAATTTAGATGAGCCTACCTGCATCTGCCCGTATCTTGTATTTGCATTTCCCGTGAATTTTTTATTAGTGTACAACTTACACTTACGCTCCCAATCTGGATTTTTATTAAATGTATACATAAGTATAGATTCGATAAAAGCGACTTGCAGTTATTCTGAATTTTCTTTCTCTATACCAGATGTCGTTTGTTTGGTCTACAGTGTCTTTACAAATTTGTATACATTGATCTACAGTTTTTAATATATTATTCTTATAAAAACTATTAATAACATATTTTTCCTTTAGCAGAATGGACGATGTCATTAAATTTTCATAAACTCTATCTACAAACTTATGGCTTTCATAATTTAATTCTGTTATTGTAGTAGCAATATCATGACTGGGTTCTTTGCTTTTGTCAAAAAAATCGAGCCAAAGCAGAATTCTTTTGACCTACAATTTAATATAGTTTCATAAAGTCATAATTTTGATCTATAGTCATGTAACATGCAACTAAAAACCCATTATTACAAAAAAATAATACCTTAAGTACAAACATTTCTTAATAAACTACTATAATATCGTATAATGAAAGTAAGTACGTCATGCTAATACATAATAGCTAATAATATTTTCCTATCTTTAGCAAAATATACGGTAAGTACAATATTTTAAATATTAACCAGTACGTTGCAAATTTCAGGAAACAAAATGCATATCACTACTTCAACCTACTTATATTTTAGATTAAAGCTACTTTTAAAACGTGCAAACAACAACAAACCATAATTATTTATATAAACTAATATACGTGCTACAAACTATGCATACTACTAATTCTAAATATACGGAGCACCTGTAGATATATACTTATTGTATAAACAGTAAATAAATTCATATAAAAAATTAAAACGAATTCTTCGTAATGTTTTTCCTTAAAGAAATATTTTTAAATTATTACAGTCCAGCAGAAGTTGCTTATTTTTTGTTCGTGTTTGCGGTTTCGATATAATGCGCCGGGTATTTCTTTTCACATGGCAAAAATTCTGCACTTTTGTAGCTTGATCATAGTCGCGTTGGACTTCTTGTGCTGGATTTTTTCCCCATTTTTGTTCAACATCAGTTGAAGAGAGTGATTCTAACTGGTTCCTATAATACAATACATTTCTTAATACCACATTTTTTCGGAAATAAAAATAAACTTACTTGTTCGCGTATAGCAAAGTAGCGACTATATGCTTGCAACAACCACCTTCTCCAGCTTTACAAGAACATTTGCAGTCCCATTGTTTTATATCGCCAGGAAAAAAATTAATGGTGACGGTATGAGGCTTATGCTTTATTCCAGAACTTTGCACAACATATGCTACAATGTTCATTTCATCAAGTATTCCACACCGTACCACATGATCAGCCAAAAAAACAGCCTCTCCTTCCCTTAAAGGTCTGACTCTTTTGCCAATGTATTGGAATAAATCACTCAATCTCACGGCCATTTGTGTTATATATTTTTTAACTTATAAAAAATAAAATGAAACAGTATCAAAAATTATATTTTATCTCACATAAAATGAAAAATACCGGAAAACAAAACCAATCTGTTGTATATACTTATATGCTCACAATGACATTTATCACCATTCCGTCGCCATTTTGGAATTTTCGGCGCGGCACCTAGCGGCAATGCGCATTCCCTGTATTGTAAGTAGATAAAATTGTGCTTATATTGCTTATGACAATTATTACTTTTTTATAGATATGGTAAGACAAGAAGCGAAGTACCTACCATTATGAATAATATAAACAAGCAATGGTGAACTAGTTGAAATATGCACCACACAACAACGTGCAAATAAATATATACATAACTTTTTTGTAGATATAAGATGCATTATTTATTTAATTAATTTGTATTTTTCGTAATATTTTTTTAAATACTTTTTATGTGTAATATTTAGTTTT
Source organism: Harpalus rufipes (assembly GCA_951394225.1). Lineage (NCBI taxonomy): Eukaryota > Metazoa > Arthropoda > Insecta > Coleoptera > Carabidae > Harpalus > Harpalus rufipes. The sequence continues at coordinate 28,474,954 of OX596277.1, read as the reverse complement.
GCATTAATATTTTTTAATTATTTTTTTTATATTATATACATAGTATAAATAAAACTAGAATTAAATTATTTATTTTTCCTACCACCAGTTATGTTTATACCATAAAAATTACGTCGAAACAATGCCCTAAAATGACGTCGAAACAACGTCTTAAAAGACGTCGATACAACGTCTTAAAAAGACGTCGATACAACGTCTTAAAAAGACATCGATACAACGTCTTACAATGACATCGAAACAACGTCTTATAATGACGTCGATACAACGTCTTATAATGACGTCTAAACAACGTCTTAAAATGACGTCGTACAGCTCCACGCTGAGACGTCTTCTAGACATCTATGTGACGTAAATTAGGAGGACGTCGATTTTAGGTCATTTGTGTTACTTGGGTAGAATTTACATTAATTTACCCTTTATGGATAATATAAAACCTACTATAAAATAATATAAAAAGAAAATTAAATATAATACAGTACCTACTATGAAAAATACACAATATTTGACAGTAGGTTAACGTCATATCTCGTTCGACCTGTAGTTCAAAACTTGCCACCCCAGCGCTGCGATCTTAAAAATACTAGGGTACCTCAGAGATGTTCACGTGTTGTATAAGCTAGATGCCTAACTCCGTGCGCAGAAGTGAAGCCAGCAATTTCGTGTGGCGGCCATTTGTTAAAAAGTCATGTAAGTATTTTACGTCTATTCAACTTTATGGATTTCTGGCAATTTAAAAGTATGTATTGTAATATATAACTAATGTTTTGAAAGTACAATTTACGATTATAAAGTGATCTACTTACGGCATCAACTAATAGCCCGGGAACGAGATAGAGAACAGTAACGAAAATTTTGTCAACACATTAAAACATTTATTTGTTGATGAAACTGGCTAAAATTTACAAGAAACGTATAAAATTAACTGAACATCATTTATTTATACTCATAAATTTATCTACAGCATTAATTTTTATACGAAAATATTTGTTTAACAGCTAAAAGCAAGGTTTGAAGTTTTCTCGTTACCTATCGTTCCCGGACTATGCAGCCGCCTTTGAATTGTATTATATAAAACTGTGTTTTTTAGTTATTGTGGATTGGGTAATTTACCACCGAAATGCCAGCTTCTTGTTCAGCATTTGGTTGCAAGAATAGATTTCAGACTGGGGGAAAGGTGCAGTTTTTTGGGTAAGGTTATGTACTTTTTCAATCTAACTATATAACAATTAAATGGAAAATAAAGTTAAAATATTTGTATGTGGAATGAGAGTAATATAATTTATGTAAATACATTATTTTATATCTTTTAGATTTCCTTTGAAAAATAAAGACATATTAAAATCTTGGGTTATAAATATAAGGAGAAAAGATTTTACCCCAACTAAGGCTAACAAACTTTGCAGCGATCATTTTAAAGAAAATGATTATTTAGTTAGGACGGGAACTTATACATTCGAAAATTGAAACCAGATGCAATCCCTACGATATTTTCCGCTTTTCCTAGCAATTTAAAACAAAAAGAAAATAGCAGAAGGGTTTTAAATAAAAAAATCATGTAATTATTGCGCTGAAAACTGTTTAACATTGGACCATAATTACGTTCACAAATATAAATTTTCAGTTTTAACTGATTTTAAAAATAATGGAGGATTCATTTCCCCATCAGACAGCGTTTTTAAAATAATTAAAGCTACTGAAACAGAAATTAATATTTTCACTAATAATTTAAAAATAATTCAAATACAAATAAATATTGAAAGAAAAATAATAAATTTTATAATTAATCTTTTTGCCAGTGAAAAAAATATTTTTTCTCAATTACAATGTGAAATTTCTTTGGATAATAATCATAAAATTGATCTAATTTTATATATTTGCAAGCAATATATAAAAATTAGATTGCACAGTATTGCAAAGTGGTCCAATCAGAATCAAATTGTCAGCAAAAGACATAAATCAAATAAACTAATATTGTTTTCTAATCAATAAATAATGTTTAAGAACAAGTATTGTGTTTTATTTAATATTTCACCAATTTAATTACAATTTATTTGTGATAACCTTCATATATCAATCATATTCTGAGTTTTATTTCATATTTACCGTATAGTACATTAATATTTTGCCTTTTTAACAAATGGCCGCCTCTTGACCTTGAGGCTTCACTTTTACGTGGTTTGAGACATACGAAGTTAGGTATCTAGGTTATACATAAACATCTCTGGGGTACCTATATACTCAGGGTATGGCCATGGCGTGGCTCGCGTTTCGTCCGCCATTTGCAGGAGGCCACTGTGATATTCGTTGTTGTTGCGCAAATTATTATGTATTTTCGTGGCTATTTGTTTTATTTTAATGCAAAACACATTTAAATATACTTCTAATATTTATTTAAAGTGTAAGTAATACCTTTGAATATATAATACAATTCAAGAACGGCAACGTAATGTATTTAGATTAAATATTTCGAGAGAAGGTGCCATCTATTCCCCCGTATACGAATTATTTCTGAGTTAGTTCAAAAAATACATAATAGGTGGATGTTGCACAGTGTTGCTACGTAGCTAGAACAACGATAAGATTTTAAAAAGGTTTTTAAGTTTTAATATTTCATAATTCACATGAATAAAAAATCTTAATTTCCACCAAATGTTACGAAGCACTTAAAGAAAGGTAAATATAAAACACGATATACATATATTAAAAAGTCACAAACGGTAAACTCTTCTCCAAAACACGTACACGTTTAAAAACAAACAATGCTCATTGACAGATGACAGCAACAACCTTGTAACCATAGATTAAGGAAAATATATAGTAGAAGATTGGGTATCTCCCTTATAAACCGTGATAACAAGTTTTAGTCCGTCTATGAAAAGGTCAGAGAACTAAATTTGACAGCCGAGAAAGACGCGGGAAATATGAATTCATTTTGAATTATTCGAAACTTTAAATTTTATTTCTTGATAATGTAATTAATAAAAAATCTATCGTAAATAGATAATTTATTAAAGACATTATCAAGAAATGTGAAATATATGTTGAACTATAAAAAAATACAGTACTTAATATGTTAATGTCTTTATTTTAAAATATATACATTACATTATTTAAATCAAATAATAAATAAATAACTACAAATCTCAAACTACACGGCGACAACTATTAAAATATAAGAACATACTACTCAAGGAATCAAATTATTATTACAAGAGGTAATATTATTTCAAAAAAGGGATGTTACTTTAAATGTCTGCCAGAAATGCATTGCTTCATTGACCTCGTTACCGATGTTCGTCCACTTTTTAACAAATCTACCCTCTTCTATACTCATTTTTTCTTAAAACTGACCTATACTATTTCAACATTCTTTGATGAATCTTATGAAGCTTCACGTCCTTTCGCCTAATAATGTAATATTTTGCTGCTCTTCTACGGTGTAAATATCTAAGAGCACCACCATGATGTAAATTCTCCTGGTCCACTTACATAAACCATTTCTTCTATTGGGCACTGTCAACTTCTGCAAGAATGTGTCTTCACTATGCAGGAGTTACAAATAGTTCATGTGATTTTTTTTCTGAAATATTAATTTGTTGTTATATTTTATATCACCCCCGTATAATAATGCTAGTATGAAAACTAATATACTTACCGAAAATATATTCAACGATAAAGTAATATATTGCAATAAAGATACAAATTCACAAATAACAGTTTTAAATGTCAAAGAATTTCGAACGAAGCAATAGAGAATTGTGGGAAATTTACAGCAGTTCTCAAACGTATGTTACCTTTTTATAGTATTTTGACATTAAAGTTTGAGAATCCCTGTAAAATCTGTACTACTAAAGCCATCTATGAAAGGGTCAGGAAGTATTTCCAAACGCTACTAGATTGAAAACTTGTTATCAAGTTTCTGTATGCAGTTTCACTTCCCTGGATTTTACTTATTAAATTCACGAAGCCGGTCCCTTCAACAAAAGATATAGGTAACATATTTACCGCTATCATTTTCGATATGGCATCAGTTATTTTTTCATGTCTTTTATTACTAACAGTTTTAATGAAAAAATGGTCCGTGACTTTTGGTTGTTTGGTACAACTTTTAACTTCTTCATTTGCTTGTAACCACTCAAAATTACAACGGTTACAATGTAGAAGGGGAAGCGGCTGCTCTAGCGATTGCAAATACTCCCTTCATATTTATTCCTACCTCCATGAGTATCTTGCGAGGCGATATTTGTATGTAATATGGCGCCTAGTGCAGCAAGTCTGGTAGCAAGTGAACTAAATAAATTAAAAAAAGGTGAACTTATAGATTTATTAATCGCAAAAGAATTACCTGATCAATATAGTGACAATGAAGTGTTAAAATCATATGTGCAAAATATTTTCACACACAGTGATGTAATAAATAATACTTCAACTGCATATTCTAATGCTAACCTAAACTGTGAAAATAAATACTGTGTTAGTGTTAGTGAAAAATGTCTTGTTTTAGAAAAACTAAATTATCATTTGGAACAAAGAATTAATGATCTCACATCAATCATAAAACTTATTACTCCAGAAAAGGACAATAATAATAAAAAACCTAATAAAACAATAAATACGCAAAATTTTAAGCAAATAGTGCCATCTAATGAAATTGTTGACACTAGCAAGTCCGTAGAGTCGGTAATAAATAATCAGTCAGATTTAAACAAATACAAACAGACTACCCAATCTAGTGGTATTAAAAACACTACACAGGAAAATAAACAAATGAAATCTAACCTAGAAAAAAAGAATAAAAACGTGACTAATACAATAATAGGCAGTAATAATAGTTCTCTCGTTAAAAGTGGCGTCAAAAATGCATGGTTATACGTTGGTAATGTGCATCCTGACATTGGTGAATCTCAAATGGAAAATTTTTTACAGCAAAAATGCCCTGGAAAAAAATTTGAAGTCAAAAAAATATCCAAGGACACGTCAATTAATAATTCCTTCCGTGTTAGAGCTGAATATGATCTGCTTGGTATTCTTAATACAGAATCTTTTTGGCCGCGTGGCTTGGTCATTCGAAGATTCAAGTTTTTTCGATCACCTGAAGTCACAAACCAGCATCAATCCCAGGCCTCCTAGTTCCAATAGGACAACATCGATCAATATTCTGCACCAAAATATTCAATGTCTCCGTAACAAGATTGAAGATATAGAGATTTTTTTAAACTCACAACCGTGTGATTTTCTGTGTTTTTCAGAACATTGGTTGCAAAGCAGCGAAAAATCATCGTATTTAATTAATAATTTTAATCTAGCTAATGGTTATTATAGACAAGTCCACAAAAATGGTGGAGTCACGATTTTTTGTAAAAATGACATAAGTTATCAAACAGTAGATTGTATCAATGAAAATAACATAGAACTTGTATTTGAAGTATGTGCCATAAAATTCAAACTGCATGAAACGTTATTTTATATTATGGTAGTGTACAGATCACCATCTTCTGACGTTAAAGTTTTTCTCACTCAAATGGATAAATGTTTAACACAATTATTTAATATTAACAAAAAATTTACACTAATTGTTGTAGGAGATTTTAATATTAATCTTTTAGACAATAAACTCGAAAAGAGACTGTTTTTAGATCTTATGAATTCATATAATTTACATCACACTATTATGGAACCTACTCGTATAACAAAAAATACCAAATCACTAGTTGATAATATATTTACAAATCATAGTAAGAATAATTATGCTGCCAACGTGATACATAACCAAATTTCTGATCATTCAGAACAAAATCTGAAAATAAAAATAAACTCAAAAACTAATGACGATACTAAGAAGTTAATAGTTGAGAAAAGATGTTTTAGCCAATGTAACCTAAATAATTTTGTTACTAGACTAAGTAAAGAAACGTGGTCTGATGTATTTAATGAACATGATGCTAATAATTGCTTCAATAATTTGTATGCGACATTTTTACATAAGTTTGAAATAACTCATCCAAAAATTAAGACACACAATTATAAAGTTCATAATAAATCATGGGTAACAAACGAAATTAAAATTAAGTCGTTAGAACTAAAAGAACTTTCATATTTATGTAAACGGCAATTGATATCTAAACAAAACTATAATCAAGTAAAAAAAGAATATCGCAACTTAATTAAACGTTCTAAATTAGACTATAACCTAAAACGAATAGAACGTACTAATAATAATACCCGAAAAGTTTGGAATCTTATTAATAATAGTCTAAATAACGTGAATAAAAAAACAAATCCTATAGATAAACTTAAAGATGATAATCGTGAAGCAACTGATCCCAAAGATATCGCAAACATGTTTAACAGTTATTTTGTAACTATTTCACAATATCTTATAAATAATTTGCAAAGTGCTCCAACTAGTAACGCTCACACTCACAATAACTTAATTTGTAATAAATCCATTTTTTTAACTCCTGTTACGGAACCAGAGATAGATTCGCTCATTATGACCTTAAATAATTCTTCAGCCACTGGAATTGATGAAATCCCTAATAGCATAATCAAAAATTGTCGTGAATCGATTATAGCTCCTCTCACTTATTGTATTAATGTATCCTTAACACAAGGAATATTTCCTGAAATCTTAAAACAGGTAAAAGTGGTACCCCTATTTAAAAAAGGGGATAATGAGTTAGTTGAAAATTACAGACCCATCTCCCTCCTTTCAGGTTTTCACAAAATTTTTGAAAAAGTTATGCTAGCTAGAATCTCATCATTTCTTGAGAAGAATGAGTTACTAATCGGCGAACAACATGGGTTCCGGAAGGAACACAGTACAATTACTGCACTAACACATTTTCTCGATCGTATCTACACCACTTTGGATACTGGTAACAATGTATATGGTGGATTTATTGACTTATCGAAAGCTTTCGATTGTGTCAGACACTCCACTCTTATACATATAGCAAATTGTCATGGTTTAAGAGGTCCTTGTGAAAAGTGGATAGAATCATATCTTAATAATCGTCAGCAAACAGTAACTTATAATAGTAACAAATCAAACTTTCAAACAATTACATATGGAGTACCACAAGGATCCATTCTTGGTCCGGTATTGTTTATATTATATATAAATGGTATAAAAAATATCTTACATTCAAATGTTTTCGTCGCGTATGCGGACGACTTATCTGTTTTAATATCTGGGAATGCCAGTGCGGGTGAAATATCTAATATTATTTCTAAATTATCCAATTGGTTTGCATATTTAAATATAACTTTAAATACAAATAAATCTGCAATTATTAATTTTTCTAATAAAAAACGTAACGAAAGCCTTCGTATTCATTGTAATAATTAGAGACCGGATTATATGCAACATAAAAAGCTTCAAATATGCATGAAAATGTGCATGAAAAATTCTTAAAATATGCATGAAAAGTCTCAAAATATGCAACATTAAATAATAAAAAATAGTATTTTTTGTTTTTTTTATTTCAAAATTAGCATACATTCAGTAAGTAAATAGTTGAATTAACAATTATTTAAATGTTGTTATTTTTGTAAACGTAAACAATCAGGTACTGTTCCAAATGTTCAGTAGTAAGATTGTGTCTTCGATCACTCAAAATATTTTTATAAGTGGAAAAAGACCGTTCCACATCCACTGAGGTAACTGGGCAGTATTTGAATTTGGGTGCTATGTTAGCACTTACTGTTTCTGGCAAAATTTCACCCGTCCCATTTATAAAACTATCAATTTGACATACAGCTTTGAAGCCTGGGTTATTATTCAAAATGTTTTCAAACTTTTCTTTAAGTGCATGCGGAAATACCTCTGGCAATGCGGAGTTCATTTGGCGGATTTTATTCATTATCTGAATAGATTCATTCAACGCCAGACCTTGAGATTCAAGCTTTTTAATACTGGCTGGTATGTGGAAAAAATGAGTGCTAATCACAGCTATGTTTTTTTTTATACTTGGATCGTTAAATGCTTCTTTGGACTGGCAAACTGCCACAGATTCTGCACTATCGAACTCATTTAATACACCTCTGATGGAATTGAAATGTTTATTGTAAAACAGTACAGCGTCAATCCACGTTCCCCATCGAGTTATCACTGGTTCAGGAGGTAAAGGCACATTTGGTAGTTTTTCTTTATAGGTCTTATTGCGAGCAGGTGCCTTAAGAAACACTTTCTTTGTAGATGAAATTAGTTTATTTACATTCCCAAACGTGGATCGTACTTCTTCAGCGAGTCGGTGTACTCCATGAGCAAAGCACGTCACATGTATCAAATTGGGATAAAAGACTTGGAGGGCTTTTCCTGCCTTGATCATATAGGGAGCAGCATCTGAGAGAAAAATAAATACTCTTTCATCCGCAGAAGATTCAGGGAATATTTTTTTAATACCCTCATTCACAAATCTGGCGATCGTAGAATGATTTGTCTTTTCAAGCTCTTTGCAGGCCACCAAATAGGAAGAAGAAGGTTGTAATTTTAATGCACCGACAATTAAATTTGCAATATAACGCCCACAACTGTCGGTAGTTTCGTCAGCTGAAATCCAAATGATGCTATCCTTGAGTTCATTTCGTATTTCTTCCAAAACATGTAGGTAAATTGTTGGTATATAATTTTTACGCAACGTTGATTCATCTGGTATATTTTGATTCAAGCAATATTTTTGTAAAAAATCTCTGAAGACAGGATTTGTAAGTTTGTGAAGAGGAATATTACTTGCAAGCAATGCTTCACATAAATCCATGCTAAAGTGATTTTTTTGTTTGCCTTTGAAAATTAAATCACTGCTAATTGCCGCTGTTAGAAGCTGTTGTCGTGGGCCTTTCTTCTGCAAACCTGCGATGTGAATACTTGTCTTCACATGCTGGTCTAATTGAAATTTTTTTGAACACGAAATATTTTTGTCGCAAATTCGACAATATAAAACATCCCCGTCGTATGCAAATGTTCCAGGATAGTCAGCTATCCACGAAGAGACACTTTTTTTTTCGGGAGGCATGGTACACAATATTTGCACAAATAAATTGATAACGAAACGGATAGAATAAGCGTGTCAAGAACGTGCTTTATTTACAGGTTCCCAATATCTAATGGCGGATGACCTTGAGCTGCGCCGTAGCATACTACGTCTACTTCATCGTAGTGGGGGAACCTCGGTTTAGAGCATATTTCAGTTTTTCGTGGACTAACAAATCAGCGTTGTACATTCTGAGTAGTAAGTCATACCGAAAATATTGTAAAAATAGCGAAAATATGCATCATCACTGGATTTTAGATGAAATATACAATAACCGCTGAGAATAGGCTTAATATGCAAATGCATATGCAAACATGCAAATGCATATAATCCGGTCTCTAGTAATAATCATACCTTACCACAAGTTGAAAATCTTAGGGTACTTGGTTTTGAATTACATGAAAATCTACGATGGGAGCCTCACATAGATAATCTTTGTCAACAGTTAACATGTTTGTGTTATCTTCTTAAAAGATTAAGACAACTCACGGACGTGAATACCGCAAAAACTTTTTACTACGCGAAGTTTTACCCAATCCTCAGCCATGGCATAATTCTTTGGGGCCTATCGCCATTATCAGTACGCGTTTTCAAAATGCAAAAACGGGCTATACGAAATACATTTCTATTGAATAATAGATCATCCTGTAAAGAAATATTTAAAAGAGAAAATATTTTAACCTTACCCTCTATATTTATATTTAATACAGTATTTAATATATGGAAAAATAAAGACATGTATCAAACTATTAGTGACACCCACAATTATGATACTCGAGGTAAACAAAACTTTAAAATTCCAAGAATTAACTTAAATAAATCTGCATTGAATCCAAACCATATTGGCATTAAATTATTTAATCATTTACCTTTATCCATTAAAAATATTAATACAAAAAATAAATTTAAATCAGACCTCAAAAATTTTCTAATATCTAAGAATTATTATAATGTTTATGAATTTTTAAATGACAGATTGTAATTATCCTATTTTAACTTTAACAATATTGTAATCGTATTTTTAATGTAATGTGAACTTTATATGTATTGACTGTTCCTATACCATGTATCTTGGTCGACAGGAAATAAATGTATTATTATTATGCGTTGCCGTTCTTATATGTATTATATATTCAAAGGTAATACTTTTATTTTATTTATTTGTGTATTTTCTTGGGATACCTACTGACTACGATGACTGGCAAAATTATTTTATATTCCTTTATAATATACTCGTAATATCACATTTCTTACGAATAAATAGGAAAATGAATACTCAGTATGTTTGACATTGGTCCGCAAATGTTGGCGATCTTGGCTCATGGCCATACCTGTATATAGAGGTACCCTAAAAAATACCTGTAACGATAAATTTTTGACATTTCAATTTATTGTTTTGTATACAATATTGTTTCAGATTCAATGTTCACGTGAATTTCAAAATTACAATTTATTGTATACGAGACAATAATTGTTTTGATTACAATATCGTTTTCTAAACAAGTGTCACGAGAATCAGGCTGTGAGTGTGTAAGTATCTAATAACATTCTTAATTTTTAATTAGTGTTTATAATTGTTTAATCATAGTGTTATCTTTATTATTTATCATTTAATAAACTTTTAATTTAATTAATTAAGGGCCGGTATTTCCAAGTTCGGTTAAATATTTTATTTGTTACATACTTGTAAACCGTCATTTATTTGGTATGTACATTAACATTGAAAACCAACCTTTACAACCTATTAACCTGTAAAACTGACAGCTAACCTGTAAAATTTTTACAAGTTAGTAGTTGCATTGTTAACAGTTGAAAGTTCAGTTTTATTATTATCATATAAGTTAAAAATAAATGTACAATTATGATTGCCAGTTATATTAAATTTTTCGGTTGAAGTGATGTCGCTTGCATCTGACCGATTAGCCACAGAGGAAGGAATATTAGCGCAGATTCTGCCGATGTAGAAGGCACAACATTTGTAGACTCACGTAAGGGAAGCATTTTTTTCGACATTTCAATTTTTTGATTGATACAATCATCCACGTATCCTTCCGCAACCGCGCTGGATTTCCATCTTCCAGCACGTTTTAGTGCTAAAATATCTCCGCCCGCGGCTACAACCATCGTTGCTGCAGACCGACGAAAAGAGTGACCTGTATATAATTCTGGTTCTTCTAATCCTAAATATCCCGCAATTTTCTTCGGTTGGCGGTGTGCCAATAGTGTGGTGACCAGCATAAAGGGAAATGCATTTTCCGTTACGATATGTTAAGAACAAACGTAAACTCTCTGTTCCGGAAGGACGAAGAGCTGCATACTTTCTATATAAAACACAAGGTTGAAAACTGCAATCATCATCTGTGATGGTAAACCTTCTTATTGTTCTATTTTTTGTATTTCTTAATGTAATAATTATATATTTTTTAGTATCTTCCACATCATTGAGGGTTAAAGAGAGAAGCTTATCACACCGGCAAGCACCAAAAATTCCAAAAATTGTAATAACTTTAAAGAGCAACCAACGGTCGTCGGGAGCTTCCAAAAGAAATTTTTCGACTTGCTCCTTGGTTAAAACTTTGGCCTTTTTCGGAACATAACGCTCACTCCTTCTTTTCAGAAACGCAAATAATTTATGAAATCTACAAATGACAAATAAAAATGTATTTTTTTTTCGGTAACATCTCTAATATAAAAATAAACCTGCGAACTTCAATATTTTCTTTAATTTCCAGGCAACTCTTCAACATCGACCATTTCGACCATAATGAACTAGGTCTGAATCTCGTGGACAGTTGATTAAAATAAGCTAATAGAACGTTCTCCGTCACAACAGTTACATTGTTTATTTCTTGCCATTCTTTGAAATCGGCGTATTCTCGTTCATATCTTGCCGCTGACTTTTCTGGTAATAAACTTGAAACCACACTTAAGGCTTCTTTTGTAATAGCTTCTGGCACGTTCATTTTGACTTCCACATTAAAATCAGTGAAAAAAGTAAACAATGAAATAAACTATCCGCGTTGCTACAGTAACACTGCAAAATGTTTTCCAAGGCTTATGGGATATCATTCAAGACAATCTATGACAACAATTACAACTGACAAGTTTTGATTATAATCCTAAATATGATTTACAAGTGAGTAACAAATAAAATATTGTACAATACACGCCAGGTAACTGTTTTACTGCCTCAAGGAGGTGACAGGCTCGCCTAACGGCTCGCCAGTCATTTCCTCCTTTCAGCAGTAAAAACCGTTTTACCTGGCTAGTAATGTAAAATACTATTTATTCCTAGAATAAATTTTATACTCAGGTTAAATATAAAATTCTGTATTTCCAAACTTGTTTTTTGTTTATTCCTGGGATAAATACGCTATCTTGAGAATAAATTGAATCGTTCGATCTGACAGCGAATAAATATTTATTCCGTGGTTAAATTTGACATTTATAATATAATATAATTATCAACAGTGATTTTGAAGACAGTGGACGACAATGGTGAAGAAATAATTAATTGTGTATATTCTTTGGTCCTATATAATTAGATCAGATAATTTAAATTTTTTAAAATCATTAATTTTTGACATCTGTCAAATCGTTTTAAAATATTTTATATACAATTTCATACTCATATTATTTTATATTAAAATAAGAATGATTATGTCGTAATGGTTATATTTTAGTAGTACATAATTCCCCCAGTTCAGCAGAAGTGTATTCCTCGCGACCCATCAGGCATATCTACTTGTAGACCTGCTACCACCAAGCTGTACCACACCATTTGCTTGTTGCCTTTGTACAATTCTTATATTTGGAAAGACTTCATGGACATTTAGAAGAACTAACTGAAAGGCGCAGAAATGAATGATAATAATTTGTAGGGCAAATAGACATTCATTCCATTCGAACTCCATCTGTGATAATACGAGCACAGATTCATAAAAGTTCGGTCGGTTTACATTTTCAACCAACAAATTATAAAACCTATGTAAATGGGGAGAAATTTCTACAAATTATAGATTTTAAACTTAAAAAAAATTAATGTTATTCAACTTTCCACCATTTAATATTGGGTTACATCGCTTTTATTGGTAATACTAACTTTTCTAGTCGGTATTGTATCTACAAGCCCTGCACACTTTCTTCTATTAGATTATTGTTCTATATGTCTTGCAAGATAGGTTTTACTGTACGCATTGGATTTTTACGAAGTTGTTTTTCATTGTGCCAAAAGTAAAGGGACTCGGTAGAAGATAAATCTGGACTTTAAATACCAGTCGAACTATTATCACCTGTTATTTAGCCAACAGTTTTTGTAAGTTATACAAAATTCTAACCATTTGGCTAGATTTTATAATTTATTGAAAATTTAAACCGGCCAAACTATTATGAATCTGGCCTCGTACCTGATGTTTATGTTGTATATTGTATGTCTATTATACGAGTATGGTATGCTTGGGACAAGAAATTAATAAATAAATTGAATAATATATAATTTTTTAATCGTTTTTGCTTATCTAAAAATACTATGCACCTGATACATGAAAATCCGGTTTTATAAGTTCACAATTTAGAAAAGTAAGTAATTTATTTGTTGTCATGAAAGTATAGACCAGAAAGATAAAAAAATATACATTCACATTTGATATTTCATTAGAAATCATACAGTACCACGAATTCTCCACTTATTAATAGCAGAATAGCACTGCGATGCTTTGCACACAGGAATAAATAAAAATACGACTATCAAAAATTTGTCCAATATTCTTCCAAACTTCATTTTTCTCTTTATTTACTACTCTATCGGTTTTGAAATCAAGAACTATAAGAAATTTATGACCACGGCATATTAGCCATTACTAGATATCTGCCAATTTGCTTTACACGCAAATATCGGTAATGATGATGACATATTAGTACCGTCCGGGCGTTTACCAGACGTTACCCCATTGGCACTCAATAATGGCATGGAGAGTGCACCAAAAAGACTATTTCAATTAATATTCGCATTTCATTGACAATGAAATCAGAATATCTTTCTCGTTTTACTTCCATTCTACATATTTATTACATTTTTCAACCCGAATAAAATTATAAAATTCTTATCAGTCAGTTTTACAATTTTTTATTAGAATGACAGGGACAGTTATGTTATGTGTTAGTCACATACCATTTTAACTTTGGAATAACAATCCATGGAATAAAAACATTTGGAAATACACATTTTAACTTATCCCTATATTTATTCTAAGAGTAAATTTATTCCATGGTTTACTATTCCACAATTTATCCGGAGTTGGAAATACCGGCCCTAAATTTGATTAATTCTTTGATTTTTACACTTCGTCCAAATAAATAATCGTTACAATTGAATAGCTTAGATAAAAAAGGGCACATCTGCACAGTTTAGCCAAATCCGTTTTTTTCTCGCATAACATTCCTAAGACAAGTAGCCACTTACCAAGCTATAGAAAGGCCCAGTAAGTTGCTTTAATACAGTGAAAATCAGCTGTTGTATTATTGTTGATTGAAACAAGGGCCCAAGTGTAACACTTGGGTCTTTTTTCAACAGATATATGGTGAAGGATTTTGTAAATGGACTGACCGAACCCTATTTTAAAAAAACCTTTAACACTAATAAGATTAAGTTTCAAATAACAAAATACAAGTTTTTTGAGTTTAATGCTGACCTAAAATATTATATGGTCGCTAGTTCTTCTTTGCATGGTTGGTGTCCAGATACGTTCCGTCTGATAAAACCTGGAGTTGAAAGCATTGCAATACCGGAAAAATTAGCCAATTCTGCCGATTTGCCTATTAATCCTCTCAAGATACGAAACATCAAAGAGCTCTGCAAATTTTTAAAACAAGAAGAAGCAATCGCATTCTACGAGAACCTGTCAGTAGCTTTGTGTGCACATGAATCTGAAGATGAAAATTAGTAATATATAGAGATGTTTGACATAAAAATAAGCTAATAAAGTTTCTTTTCGTTAAAAATTAATGCTTTATTAAAATAACCTTGAAACTATTAAAAAGATATATAATGTAATCATATGTGTGTCGGCTTGGTAGAAAAAGGGCCCATTTTTTTCATTTTCAAAATCTCTTTAATCAATCTTTTATACATATTTATGAAATAATTGTACAATAAGAAGTGTCTTAGACACCTTATCTACGTTGATGTATATTGGTTTTTGTGTACACTTTACCTGTCTCAATAAAAATCAGTTTTATGTCTCTCCTGTAAAATTTGCTTTTTGAAAGTTGGGCCCTTTTTCATCTAAGCTATTCAATTGGTTTCAAGTGTGGGGTTAATAAATTGTGAAGTGTAAATATAAATAAATAAAATGGCGAAACTATTAAAATTAGTGAATTAAAATACGTGATCTAAAGACAGAACTGTTAGAACGAGAATTGGGAACAACAGGAAAGAAGACAGTGCTTCAAAAAAGACTGCGGAAAGCATTAATTGATTCTGGTGAAAATTCTGAAGATTACTTATTTGAAATTCCGTATGACAACTATGACATTTATAATTTTATAAAAGAAGAATTTTCTAAAATATTAGAACAAAAATTGGAGGAGAATTCTAGAAAAGCAGAAGAAAATTCCGGAACACTGGAAGTAGAATTATTGGAACAATCTAGAATATTGGAAAGGGAATTGGAGGAAAATTCTAGACATGCGGAGAAAAATTCATGGAACATTCTAGAACATTGCAACGGGAATGGAATGAAAGTTCTAGAAAAGCCGAAGATTATTGGAATTCTGGTGCAGAAATTGGAACTGGAATTAGTAGAGAATTCTGGAAGAGTAGAAGAGAATTCTGGAATTCTGGAGTAAACACTGGAACAAGGATCGGAGAAGACCTCTAGAAAAACCGAAGAAAGCCTTCAAGAATTTGGAACCAATGTAACTCATTTAATTCGTCTCGCACATCCGACGGCTCCTGACAGCATTTTGGAGTGCCTAGCCCCTCAAGCACTCATCTACGGAGTTCGAGTTAGCAATACTCAACAAGCACTGCAATTGGGCCGCCCAAAAACTATGGTTGACGCACTCTCATATGTATCAGATCATGAAACTGCCAACCAAGCTTCACTTAATCAATCGCGAGTGCGAAATATTGATGCTGAGAGAAAAGAAAACATCGAAAAGCTAGATAAGAAGTTGCGACGAATTACTAGCGAAGTGTTTGCTAGAAAAAGTAAACTCCGTTTTTACAGACGAAGACGGAAGCGAAAAAGAAAGAGAACGCGGGAGAGAAAGAGAGCGTGGTTAGCAAGAAATTAACAAAGAAATCTAGGAAGAAATTCCTGGGGTAGAGGAAGAGGAAAGCCAACCGGAAATGAATAGTGCTCAGAAGAGTAGCTGCGATTACATCTAAGTAACTTCAAAAAGATGCATGGAAAACATGCAGAAAGACAGAGAAAGGAACTTGAAAGAAGGGAAAGTAATGTAGACGCATTGTCCAAAAGGCCATGCTAAAATGGAGGCAAGCATGGTAGTCAACTGGGAAAAGAACCTTCCACCATCGCCAGGGTAACAGTAGTAGATGATAATTGGCAGCCTGATGGACTACGCAAAGACCAGGAAAATGACCCGACTTTGAAAATAATACTAGAATGGAGAGCGAAGGAGAGGAAACCAGTTTGGTAAGATGTTGCACCACACTCACAGAGTGTAAAATCATACTGGGCACAAAGGGACTCCATGGTGATTGAGGATGGTCTGTTAAAGCGTGTTAGAACATGCTGATGGAATTTGTGGGATTAAAGTATGGAATATTAAAAAAGCGAACTCAACCAGTTTTTTTAAAAACGCTGAAACACATCGGTTTTAGTTTAAAAAAAATCTGATGTGGCCAGCACAATACCTTCCGTCAATCCTGTGTATTATTTACAAATTCCATACATAAATTTTCTTGCAAAAGATTCTAAATTTCTAGTAAAAATATTTCATAAAGAAACTATGCAAATGGCACTTGACACGGACATCTTCTTCTTCTTCTTTAGCTTTTCTCATTCGTTAGGGGTCGCTATTTTTTATTTTCTACTTCCATTCATTTCTGTTTTGCGGGTCGTCCTCATTCGGTTGCTTTTCTCTGAAGTTTTCCGCAATACAGTCCTTCCATCTTACCTTTGGTTTTCCTCTGTTTCCTCCACTTTCTGTTACTAAGGTATTCATTCTTCTTCCAATATATTCTTTATCTCTCCTCATGATATGTTTAAACCAATGTAATCATCTGTCGTGTATCTCTCTAGAAACTTTTAATACACAAGTTATTTCCCTTATTCCTTAATTGCTTACCGTATCTTTCCGTGTCTTCCCCAACATCCTCATCTCTGCCACATTAATTTTCTTTTCATTGACACTGACATTTGTAGTAGCTGTTTCCATGGTTAGGCACCGTGCGTTTGTCGTCTAACAGCGCCTTCAGCGGACAAATTGCGAACAAATTATGTGACGTAATGTGTAAGAGAAATGTATTTCATATTCTCGTTACGTTGGGGTAGTCAGAACTGACTGACATAATATGAAAATTCGGTTTTCAGTCAATACTGTTTAACTGTAAAGATTCTTCATATAGAAAAGGGAAAGAATTGGCTGTTGCAAATCATGTTTTGAATGTAACACAATATAAAACAAAATTAAATTCTATTATAAGATCAAATGTCATTCGACAAACATCAGTGACTTTACCACCGTATAAAGTTGAAATCAAGGTAATATTAATGTTATAAATAAATACTAACCATAGTATTTTATTTTTTTACTTCCTTGTACGTAAGTAAAGGAAGTATTGTAATCGCGAAAAATTTCGGTTTTCAGATTTCAGCGGAAATATCCATTTTGATCATCCCTGAATCCATTTTGACTAATTTCGTCGTGACGTCTGTACGTACGTACGTCCGTACGTATCTCGCATAACTCAAAAACGGTAAGCCGTAGAAAGTTAAAATTTTGTATTTAGGACTCCTATAACATCTAGTTGTGCACCTCCCTTTCTGGTTATTACACAATTTCCAGAAGTGGTACTTTACATGAAGCCTATAATAGATTTTAATGAAAAACTGTTTTAAAATATAATCCAAAACTTTTCAAATATGGTATACAAGACTTTTATGTCAATCGAAATAACATAATAGATTTTGGTTAAAATAGGCTAACCGAAAGTGGTACATTACTTGAAGTTGCTAACAGTTTTTCTTGAATAAAATGATTTTATTTTGATTTTAGAAATAAATGCTTCAAATAAAAGTTTTAGAGAATTAATTTCTGCGTCTAGCACATCAAGTATTATTAAATTAGCCCTTTGTATAAGCGAGATATGTAAATTAAAAAATTATATACTTTTTTGTTTTTGTAATAAAGCTTGCTATGGATTAGGAAAAAAAATAAAATAAAAATGTTTATGTCAAATTACGTTAAATACGTGCAATTTTATTATTCGTACAATAACAAATATATTTTTATTGTGAAATTAGTCATATTCATTGTTGTAATCAAATATTTCTTTGTTGTACACTGAGAAAAATGAAAAGTTTGAATCAAATAAATTTTAGATGTTGAAATTTAACATATTGATTCAAAACGCATAATTTTTACTCCAAACTAAATGTTTGAAACCAAAATATCTGTGAATGTCCACAGTAAAATTAAAATTTCTTGAAAAATATTCATTGGATCAAATAAACTAATCTTCATTGTAAAAGTAATTATCATTGTATTAAATACACAAATATCTTTACCCAAAATTGTTTTTCTCAATTATTTGAAAAATAACTCCGTTTCTTCTAAACAGTAAACTGTAGAACTGAATGAAAACTTATTTGTACGAAAGATTATAAGTTATTGTGGGAAAATTAATAAAATTTAATAGAAATAGTTTCAATATTTGAATGAAAACGTTAAATTTGGATTGTAATACCATATTAATTTTCCAGTAAAATTTTATTATTTGATCACAAAAACTATTTCTTCATCCAAAACTTTACCGTTTTGAACGAAAACACAATTCGACAAAATAACGTCCTGACTTGCGCAGTGCGCTTAGTGCGTAGTAGACTCAAGACTACAGATACACAAAGGGGAATCCTTGTGTTATACATTATGTAGCATTCTACTTATATAGCAGTAGTGTACATTTATAAATTATAATATAATCTGATATGGCAGACGATATTAAAACCTTATTAACAGAGTTCGAAGATCTAGTACCTAAATTTTTAGGTAAGTGCTAGTGTAAAATGTTTAATACTACAATCGGCTATGTAACTCATGGTCGATTTCATTAATGCCAGCTAATTTTTATTTATTGGAAATATAAAAAATATCGAATCAAAATTAAAATGCAGAAACCAACTATCATGAATACGTTTTAACTACTTGAATTTTTTTTACAAATAGAAACTAATGTTTTCTACATATTTTCTTTGGTTAATAATATTAGAAAGTGGTTAAAATTTAACCACTGTTGCCTATTATTATAATCATTTATTCCATACGTTTATCCATGGTTGGAAATACCGGCCCTTTATGTTATAATTCGTTATTTCTTTAAAAATACTACAAAAAAAATCACTACAAAAGACCATAGCAAATATACAAGACTATTTGAATTTAAAATTTTGAAATAATTTTTATTACTGTTTGTAAAAACAGTATTTTTATTTCACAAGCAGACAAGACGTTTTGTTGTACAGTTATAAGGGTAATAATGTCTGTCAATTTTTAAAATATATTTTTGAAACAGAAGAAGAAATTGATACATCATGTCTCATGGATTTGAACGAAGAAAGTATTAAAGAACTAATACCAAAAATTGGACCCCGGACAAAATTTACAAAGAAATTAGATACATACAAGACTTTGAATTTTTGTGTAAATTCATCAGATAATGGTATATATGTGAGTAATTTATTATTAAATAATTCATTATTATTTTAATTTTTTTTTTATTTTACTCAGACATTCGATGTACCAAATGAAATTTTAAATGTTTCCAACGCAACTTCCATGGAATCATCATCTTCTACCTCTACTGCAATAAGTAGTATTGATTCAGTCATAACATCTGATGATCAGGAACAAGTACTTGACAAAAATGAAATACAAGAAGCCTATAAATTAAGCACCGAAAAAATGAAGAGTTTTTATGGTTTGGAATAAATGAAGAGGTCATGTAGAAAATCTTATCATTTCGATCTGACAAAAATTTTATTATCATGTACTGCAGGAAAATATATAATGCTACAATATGAAGAAGAGAAACAATTAAATAGAAAAACAAGAAATATGTTAGTAGAATTAATTATTAACGGAATGTTGTCAGAAAGGTACAATATATAAAAAAAGTAACTAAAACATTAATAATTTATTATTATTTTATTTTGTTTAACACAGTGAAAGTCTAAAAACCGAAGATTTCGAAATATTGTCACAAAAAATTTGTGACGTTTTTAAAAACGAAGATAAATATACTTACTATATTCCCAGAATATCTAGTAAAGAAAATAAATCGAAAACAGGTATCAATCCGAAAGGTAAATTAATTGATAAATACCGAAATTTACGACATCTATATAAAGCTGGTACATCGTCCACACCTGCATCTGCAAGTTCAGACAACAATATCCAATATTTTGGATGAATGACTCC